>CM052337.1:12507282-12525397 GCA_028455595.1 Lasioglossum vierecki
TTCCGCGGATTTCGATGCAGTCATCCTTACAACTGAACCTTAATTCCCAAACGGAAGGGTCCCCTACTTGTTTGGGACAATATGTTAATGCGGAACTTTCTAATCGAGACTCAATTAACTCCTTGACTTATAATTACAGTGTGTACCTTTCTGCAGAATAATGAAAAGCGAGATGCATCGTGTTGTTTAAAGGGGAAGAGTTGAATCGAGTGAGGAATGTGTTGGACAGAGTCAGAAGTTTCTGTTAACTAGACGAGTGATTTATTTAGCGAAAAAAGTGTGCTTTATTGGAAACACGTCGTGTCGGATATCCGACGCGGCAACGGCATTGAGAGAGGCCGAGACGGCGAGCCTGGTCACGGGATGAATTTCAATTATGGTACGCTAGTCTGCAGCTTCTTGCACACCTGTACATTGTGTTTATCAGCTGTCGTACAATGTGCTGGACATCTCCCCGTACATTCTATTTAACGATATTGATTTTTGCGCCCTCGGGAAGCGATCATTCTTCGTTGTTTCTCGACTTTTCTTTAGCGACAATCTATTTTCTATGCTTAACGTTCAAAATAAATATTACCGTTGAATAAGTAATTCTACAGACAAAATAACTTTTACTCTACAACGCGTTGTATCTTATTTATAATGCAAACTAGCCAAGCTAGAAATTCCAACCACATAATCTACAAATCCTGGAAATTTTAGCTCTGAAACGACGCGACGTTGTGTCGCAGCAAGCTAATTTGTCCGGTAATTTTCGCGGCAAATTAGTTGCAATCTTTTTTCCCCGGTAAAACTGTAGCGTACAGAGAGTGGACACTAGGTGAATTTTCGCAAGTCCCTAAACCGGGCGCAACAGAAACCGCGGACGGGGATCGGCGTTTCGACGTTCCTGGAATTGAGAAACTTCCCGGATGCCACGGTCTCCCTCCGCTGACCTGGAAAACTTCTTAACGATAGCCTGTATTTTTATTGGAGTAAGTAATTACCGGTGCTTGTCCGACGTAACGACGCTCCGTACCTTGTTTTCTACCTTTTTCTTCTTCGAACGAATTTCCTTCGATAAATACAGGATGTTTCTACAATCCTCGTACAACAGATGATCCTTTGCGAAAAGAGTCGCTTCCTTTACGTTTTCACTTTTTCGCAACGAACAGTGAAAATCCACTCACCGTGCTAATTTTTAGTATTCTTAAAATGTGCAGTCAGACAGCCGAGCACGTTTAAGTCCTCTTGTTCGGGGTGAGTATTTAAATTGAATTCTCGTAGGGTGTTGCACTCTCTCTCTCTCTCTCTCTCTCTCTCTCTCTCTCTCGCCCACGCTCGCGCAACTTTGTAAAAACAATTTACATACCGCCGCGTGCACTCGTCGTCGTCGAGAAACATATTACGCGTCGCGCTCGGAATAATCGCGTCTGACTAGAACGGGAGTATGATTAAGGTGACAATTAGCCCGCTGATTAATTTTAATAGATCGTTCCACGAGGCCGTAGTCGTCCGGCCGTGATGGTTGATAAAGTTTTCAGGAAAAACAACTTTTACGACCGCACGCTTGCCTGGAACTCGTTATGAAAATTCCTCGAAAATTTATAGAACAGACGTCCGAATACCGAGCGCCCCGAGATTACATTACGTAGAATCAAACTACATACGGTACGGAGGAGAGTCGAAAGCTTGGAATTTCAGAGATCGGTCAGAACTGATTTTCTAAGATCTTCGTTTCGCTATTGAATTGGTCTGTCTACTATATACTACAAGAGTAATGTTTTCCACGGAGTACAATTATTTTCCGAACACTCCAATACACCCGTTGCCGGTCGAATACTATTAGCCAGCACGGTTTTCCAAGGGAACAACGGGATTCTTGAAGTAGGGGAAGTCGAGACGAGTGTCTCCGGAAGCTCATCCCCTTCGTCCGTCGAATCTCGAGATAATTCACGAAGGTTTAACGCGGCGTCGTCGAGTGGTTAGTATGCAAGCCGCAGGGGGTTGCTCGGCCATCGTCTGGCTTGCTTTCCCACGGAAGAAACGAGGAGACCGAAGGTGAAGATTTTCTGCTGAACCGGTGGGATCCTCTGGACCACCAGCCGTGTAACAAGCTTCCTCTCTCTCTCGCTCTCTCTTTATACCTCTTTTTTCACTCTTTCTTTTCCGTTTCCTCTTTCGATTCCACTTGGCGGCCGTATGCAAATTGCACAGACAGTATCCAGGGGCGAGAAGAAAGAGCTTCTAAAGCGGCGCGCACAAACTTCTCGCGGATTTTTGTGTTCGCGAGCTCCTCGCGAAATTGCTCGACTCTCGAGAGCTTCTTACTGTTTCTTGTATCGACACGGGATTGGTTTCACCCTCTATAAAGATTTACTATATTTTATCTTGCTGGTTCTCTTTTTCGTAAAAGAGAAATACGTGTGCTGTGTTTCAATGATTTCCAAACTGTAATTCTGCTGTAAACCCTTTTATAACGTGTGTCTACAGTGGTTTGCAGTTTGCGAAATGTGTGCACTTTAATCTAAAGATAACATTTACCGTAAAGTGTAGACACAGTATTAAAACGAGCAAAAATTTCAAGGCTAGATCTTCCAGAGAAGAAAATCCAGATTCTCGTGGACGCGTGTCACGCGTACAGTAAACCCCGTCGCAACTGGAAGATAAGCCAGGAGCATCCTCTAATGGTATTCACGTACCACCATGGGAAACACCCTCGTTCTCCATGGCATAGCCTATCAGACAGCCGGGCAAACCCCTGGACAGAACGCGGAACGAGGGGCCAGACTCGTGACTGCATTCCATGCATTTTAAAAGGCCACGAATTACGTTTCCTGAATCATCGCGCTCGTATAAGAACGACGTGCTCGCCGTGAATCGAATTCTTTTGGCAAACAAAATCCATCCTTGAATTTTCACTTTCGTTTATATTCGTCTCTTCTCCCCTTTAATCACGGCGCCGCGCCGTGGGCGCAATCAAGAGAATCTCTTAATAAAAACTAATTAATTCGTTCTCGTTTCTGTTCCAGGAGGAACAGCTCCGCTCTTGAGAGGTTCCACTTGCAAATCTCCAGAACGGAATTGTACCCGGTGAACTCGAAGTACGTGGATCAGCTGCTGTGGGAAATTTCGAACAAGCCTATTGTTCACGTTGGTAAGCATTTTTATTTTTTTTTATTAAACTTTAAAATTTTTACAACTTAAGATAAATGATTTACGACAGCATTTACTAAAGCCCTGAATTTCGAACGGCTTTCTCAGCTTGTATCTAAAACGAAGGTCATCATACTTCAATTCCTTTTCCCCAAAGACTTGCTTTGCACTTTTAGAGCAGCCATAAAAAGGGTCTAACGTTTTCACAGCGAAGAATAAATTGTTTACGACGGTATTCGCGAAACAATCGCCGTGGATGGGTCAGCTGCGGCGTTCAGTGGAATCGGACACCACAGGTCAGACGTCCTATCTCCCTCGCGACGTATAAGAATCGAAATTCCTGGTCAATATCGATCCCTCGTTCCCTGGGAAGGAGGGTGGGATATCGCAAACGATCGAGACCCGGTGTAATATAAATTTTCGCGAGTGACAGTGCACGCAAATCGTGCCTGGAATTTTTCCTCGGGCGAAATAATGGACGGTAAGCCGTGCGTGGACCTTTATTAAATTTTCTCGCAACGAATCGACTTTCCCTTGGGTGGACTCCCTTTTCACGGAGACACCGGGTCGTATATCTAGCAGAAAAAAATTTGAAAAATTCTCTAAAATGCACCTTAGCATCCAAAATGTGTCACATTTGCTACAGGTTTTTAGAACGCATCAGAAAGTTCTCTTGCGATTCTTTCATTCTTTTCCTTTCCTGGGAAAGTTACTTCGAGATATCAGTTCATTCACTATTGAAGGAATACTTTATCAATTTTTATATAAATGCTAGACACCGCCTATAACAGAGACATGTAATAACGTATAAAAACCATTTTGATATCCTATAAAAATCCGCAGTCTAACGACAAAAATCGAGATTTCAGTGCAAAGCCGAAGCAACAAATGAAACGTGAACGGAGAGGAGGAATTAGACGGACATGGGGGCACAAAATTAATCTGGAAAGTCCGGAGCAACGATCTTCTCTGTTCGAATTAATTTCTCTCCGGCCCATGAAGCCAGTCAATTAACCGGTGTTATTGTGACCGTGGCTTTGTGCTTAGTAATTGCTGGGACGCGGTTCATTGACTAACAATGCCGCGATCGGAACACGGTGGAAAGAGCGAAACAGATAGCGGTCTCGAAGCGGAACGTTTTAAAATTAGAGCTGGCACAGCGTTGCACGCGCAATTTCCGGCTCGATCGTCGTGTCGACTCTCGAGGCTCGATTATTTATATTCACCGTGCACATCGTACTATCGCGCTTCGAACTCTCTTTCTATTCCGACGCGGAGCAGGTCGAATGTCATACAGAAACTATCTCTCTCAATTTTTCTCTATTTCGATTGCGGTTGCAGAGAGATAAGGCAGTTCGTTGTCGACTATCAATTATTAAACTGGCTATCCGAGACCGGTCTTCCCACGAAATAACACCACTATTATAACCGTATCTGCGATCTCCGCACTGTTAACGTTGGACCGTTCAATTGTTCCGAATTCTATGGCACGTTATTCGCAAATTATCCTATAACAAGAATTTTTTATTGCTCCGCGACGACCATTGTTCTTCTTATCATTCCGTGGGTCATCGCTGCTGCTGTGATCTTAGTTACCGTTTCACGATTTCAGTTTCGTCGTTATTATTTTATGGGAATTATAGGCAGCCCTTAAAATATCAGCCCTACCGTAGATGCAAATTATTTCCGAAACGAGGCGAACCAGTAAAATCGAAAGGGAAGTAACGATAGATTTCGACGCGATCGGATCTCCGATGACAGTTTGTTAAACAAATCGTACGGCGTGGGGGAACGAAGTTAAATCAGCGCCAAGGAGTCCCCGGTCGCCTGGGATCCAATTATTAAGCAGTATCGGGCTGCCGTAGGAAATTAGATCGTCGATCAAAAGGGTGGGTGGGACAAAGACGCCGCTCGGGCATCTCGGTGACAAAGCGGGTCGATTCCAAGTTGCTAAACAATAATTAAATTGCGCGGAGAGAGCGAGAGAGAGATAACCCCGGAAGAAACCTTGAGAAAGGCTGCCGGCATTCGATACTCTGAAAGCTGATTTCGATACGTAATCACGATCCACGAAATTAGACGTTTAATCAGCGCGAAATCTCGGCGACGCTCTCGAACCGAAACTTTCCCGGAATTCAATTCGCTAAAACAGAAATTTTTGTTTGTCCTCCTGATTTCCCATTCTGTATTTTCCCCGCCGACGTCGCCTCGTTTGCCTCGCTTAAGAAAATTACGCTAACTTTTCCAACTTTTTCCCCTTCCGGCGTTTCACGAGTTTCTTCTTTTCTATTTTCACTGTGGAGTCTTTCTTTGGCGGATATTAATTTCTCGCGAACGATTATGGTTTCTGAATTCGAGGTTGTTTGTTGCTCGTTTGTTTTCCGATATTTCCACGGCCTTTGTGCATACAGTAACCTTCGAACTTTCCGCGGGTTCAAGGGGAACGTTCCGCTTCAACAGCAGCGAGAGATGTAAACGCTCTCGGTTCTCGCTAAAAATAAATCTAAACAATCGCGTTCCGAAATTGATGTTTTCTGTAGCAACGGTTGCGCAACGCGCGCGTCAATGTCGAGTTTAATTGCCGGTTTACGTCACCGCCGACCCGGTTACGTGGACGCTCCTTTTTAACGTCTTGGTAATCTGTGGCCAAGATGAGTCGTTAGAAATCGGTTTCTCGTAACGAGAAGGAGATAATTCCCTTGTAAAAACCTCGGCCATTTAGTTGTTCCATAATAGCACCGCAAAACAATGAAACGTTTTCGTCGAAAAGCCATCAAATGAAAAAGCTTTATTTTGCACAAATCTCCGCAGTCTAATTATTGTATTTCGTATTTTAATGCAGGGGCGTAAATACATTTTTATTCGATGCAAGACCACGCGAAGGAATCGTTTGATTAGAAGATTGAAGAGCGAAGTTCGCTGGAATGAACGGAATGAAAATTTTTATGGCCAGTTCCGGAGCAATTTCTGCCACGTTAATTAGCAAGATTGGCGGAAGAATCGTGTCGGCTATACGCGGGGGACGCGCCGCGCTGCGCCGGTCAAAGCGTTAATGCGGTCCGGCCGCGTAAGTAGTTCGAGTCAATGACTTGCGCGACGCGACAGCATGTCGACGATTAATTGCCGCGCGTGATAAATCGACCGCGGGTAACCTGCGCGGCTGGTACCTAAATTAGGCATACATCATTTCTGAAATTGACACAGCGAACGACCGATCGATACACCTCCGTGCACATCTCTGCCAAGAATGTACCCGTGTCGCGAAAAAATCGTTAAAACCTTCGACGTGCTCTGAAAGATACTGACCGATTCTGGAACGGCATACCAACACGGAATTAGCATGCTGCCATTACCAAGAAACTTGACGAACATACGTGCCGACTCACTGGTCAAAACGAAAACTCACCGTTAAATCAGTTCGTAGGCTAACTGCACCAGTAAACGAACGCTTTTGTATATTTCAACAAATTTTAAGCCGCACGGGCCAATAATTATTATTAATAATTATTATTAATAAATATCAATAATAATAATTATTACCAATAATTACTAGAATGTAATGTTCATTGACTGGTATTTTTTATTTAACGTTTAATAAAGAAATATAATAATAATTTTATTTTATTTGTGTTCATTTATTTTTGACAAATGAAATATAGGGAGCCGTTTGGCATATATGGGATTTCTTTAATTCACTTTTTTTTTAAATATCTTCCTGAACAATTTTTTAAATGTTCACTGGTGCAGTTACCCTACATTTTAACTAGAAAAATTCATTTAATTCGTAGATATTTTGAATAGTGTGATGTAATCACGGGTAAGCAATACGTTTTAAGACTTTTTTTGCGGAATCAAAACGGTGATTGCCATTAGCAAAATTGAATCAATTAAAAGTGGTTTTCATTCGAATGACGAGCGATTCCCGCGAACGGCTCGAAGCCGATAAGAGTAATGCAGGTATGTTCGCGGGATCGGTGCTCGACAATTGCACTCTGCTGATTATTGCTTGATATCTGCTCGCCGGCCGAGTGCAATTAGGCGACGCGGCGGGAGAGGAGGGGAGGGGCTTAATCGCGGCGGGACCCAATCGAATCGAAAATCTCGATCGTTCCGATGAAATCGAGCCGGAAAACTACTCCTAAGCAATTTGCGTGTTCCGCTCCCACGACCGGGATAATAGGCAGGGGTTGCCTGTCTTTCTACCCTCGCCGATTGTAGAATAAACAATCTGATTCCCGTTTTGTTTTCTTTCTGTTCACAGTCCAGAAGGAGGGCGGGACGCAGCTGAAGCTCGAGATCAATTATTCGTACATGCAGGCGCTTTTCAAGCCTATGAGGTGAGTGCTATTCCATTTCTCGCGGGATTAGGAGCTTGGCAGAGTGCTCTTCGTTAATCGGAACAACGAGAGATCTCTTCCGTGGTCTTGTTTCCATTATTTCTGCGCTTATTGTCGGCTCGGTTGCGATCCAGACAGAAATACACCTGTTCAAACATTTTTTTAAAATGGATTCGGAAGTCGAACATCGATCGCGGTTATAAATGTTGTTGGTTTCTTATTGCGTTCGAACGAAGAGACTCGAGCTTTTCGTAAAGTTCGAATACATCTTGTCGGTTAACCGAGGATAGTTGTTAGAGTTGCGCTGCTTATCGCCGGCGAGAAACGCGTGAGCTATAACTAACATTCGGCTCGGAGAATGCACTACTTAGTGTTACAAATGAACGCGCAAAACTTTGAGGATGAAGATAAGAGGAGAAAGTTTCGCGCCTTGGGATCTCAGGGTTTACCGCAGATTATTTTGAAAGGTAATCGAATCGCGGGGATCGTTCCCGGTCCTCCGAAGTCGGCTCGATAAAATCGTGGAAGCGTTGTTGGGACACGTTCGTTCGAAGGGATTAACAATTTATTTAATCGGTAAACTTTGCGAACACTTTCCTGCAATTTCATCTCGCTGCAGTCGGTGCAAGCCTGCAGCCACTGCGTTAGCTGCATTACCGCCCCTTAAACTTTCCGAAGTGTTTCGTTGTTACCGAGAACAAAGTCCCTTGTTTTTTTTTTAGAACAAAAATTCACTCTCGGCACTGCAAACATGTATTTCTTGGTTAACTGAAATACTGAATTTTTCAGATAAACACAGGAATAATATCGAGAGATAATCTGCTGATTAGCTAGATCTTACATTTTTCAATATAGCTGTGAATTATTTTCTAAAAAGTTGCCATTGAAAATCTTCTCAGTCGTCCCAGAAAAAAACGACAGATCAACGTGTAGAAAGCGTGCAGGATGTCGCGTCGTATCAAGGCTCGTGGGACACCAAACGAGGTTTAATCGGTAAAAACTATTAGTCAACGTGCGGAATTACGGGAACATCGTCGCGTGTTTTCTCACTTTTCTCTCTTTTCCCTCTTCTTTTCTCGGGTTGCACCCCCGGAGAGGCCGTGACACGCGGTTACGGTTTTTCTGCGCTTGCATCGGTGCATCGGTGCATCGTGCACACGCGGTGACGAAGTTACGTGGGATATGATTAGAAGCACAATTACATAAGTGGATGGCCAAGTGCCTCGTGCCGTGAGAGAGCCACTCGTATTGTCCTTGCCTCTTCTACTCAATTATCATCGCCCGCGTGCTCTCACTGTCTCTTTTACTCTTTCTCTCCCCGTCGCCGTCGACTATCATCTCGCATTCTTTTCGCTTTCTCCGTTCGGAAACCGCGATACGTCACATCCTTCCATTGTCTGAGACCCAGAAATGCTTTCGCGAGGGTTGACGATCGTGACTTTTCGGATGCGTCGTCGCTTCTTCGGAGCGTTTAGGGTTCGAGGCCTCGACGGATCGAATGCCCCGTCGAGATCACGGTTCCTCGGAGGAACGTGCTCGAGTACGGGATATTCTTCTCCTTTGCGTAACAATCCTTTTTTAAAATACAAAAATCACGAATCATCCAACTCAAGTATAAAACAAACATTGTACAAAAATCATAAAAAGATTTGCACAACCTAATGAACGTCGTCCCAAGATACTGTTTCACTCTACCCGTCGGCAATAACCGGAACACCCCCAATCAATTAACCGCTAAAAACCATCGGAAACTTCTCACGAGTCATAAATTCGCGTTGTTTCGATCCAGGAGGGTCCAGACCATTTCGAACGAGTTAGGGGCGCTGTTCTGGAGGCGGGGTGAGTTGAGGGGGGTGTGAGAGAAGGGAATAAAGCAGAGGAAACGTAATATCCCGAAGTGGAGAGAAAATTCGAGACAAGTGAGGGTCGTCGTCGCTTATTGCGACTCTTTTTATCTGTGCCGCACCTTTCCGACTCTCCTCGACGACTCTTCTCTCCACCCCTTGTCCTTCTCGCCGAACTCGGAGCGCACACACTCGGCCCTTTAAACTTCCGGTCGGCCGAAGATTCCGCGATAAGTGGCCGAGAGGTTGGCTTAAACTCCGGTAATAAGTTCGGCAATAAGTTCCATGGAAAGTTTCCGGGCCTCGGCCAGCCCCTAGCCAACCCCCAGCCGCCGGAGGGACAGAGGAGAATTTTCCACGGCGAAATTGCAAGCGTCCCGACGCCACCAATCCCGCAATAAGCTCTCGTTACACGTTAAGGAGGACACCTCTTTTTCTCGTTTCGAAACGAACGAGCCCCGGCTTTCTTTTCTACTTCTACCGAACCCCTTCTTCTTTCTCTGTTACCCCTGCCCCCCTCCCTCACTCTGTCTCTATCTCTGGAGATTCATTGAATGGACAATTTCTCCCGACGCTTCTCTCTCTCCACGGCAAATTATTTCTTCGAGGATCTTTTTATTGCGATCCGCGTGAAGGCCCTTTGATTGCGCACTTCGACCCACGATGTACATCCTCGAGCACCTCTCTCCACGATTTTCGACGACTTCCACCACTTCCAAGCACACTTTTCGTTTGATTTTTAGTTCGGACGAAGCCTCGGTCGAATCCACCTGAAATCGGTCGTCTTCGTGATTTTTGACTAGGAGAAAGGGGCGAGGAGAGACAGCGAACGATTTTCGTATTTATAGCGCTGTGTTTGGAGAGGGTAAGAGTAGTTTTTTTTTGTTACCATCCTTTTGGAACCGAATGAATTCTCTGACAACAGGAAGCACCGTTTAGAATTTTTTTTACCGCGTCCATTACGTCGAGTTAATTTCCTAAAATTCCCCACATCCATTCAGTCTCGCACATTATGCACCTGTTCACATACTGTGAATGTACCTTTAGACATGCCGAGCCCGTACACTCTTCTATTAAATAGTTCCAGCGTGTTATTTTCGTAGGTCCATCCTCGCGAGTGCAGTTTATTCTGTTCCGCGAAGATTACCTTGTACTCTCGGGTTGACATCGTTTATTATTTCATCTCCGCTGCATATTTTCGTAACAAGTACGATGTTCTCTTTATTTCCAGCGCGGCACTGCGCAAGACCTGCGTGACGTGCTCCTGTCACGGAAATATTAGGACAGGTGTATTTATCCGACATTTACAAGTCGCATTCTAAACAAACGGCGCATCAACTACAGCATTTTATTTATGCCGTCCACCAAACAATTTCTAACCGACCAGATTATACTTCTTCTTCCGTAACCAGCAGGTGCTCTATTTTGCGCACAACTTCCGAGTGAAAAACATTTTTTTCTGATTCCGAAAAAAATTAAATTTCCTCTCTTTACCATAGTCGTCAACGAGTTCAAGCGTCCCCGTTATTAAATTTCACGAGAAACTTTCGATGCCGTCCACTTGATTATTAAAAACAAATTCCCGTTTTTCTCTGATTTTATCAGGTATCACTAATGTTCGAGAAAATTTTTAGAGATCCTTTCTCCGGGGAAATTCATCGAGAATTTATTAATGAAATATCAAGCTTTATAGATTAAACTTCCGGGGAACGCGTGCTGTAACACGGCCTGGCATTTCCGCTATAGATTTTAACGAATATAGCCCGGTAATGCGTTCCATTTAACTCGTTAAAAGCGAATGGCTACGCGGCCCAGTCGCCATTTTTCTCTCGCGGTGCCACTCGCGGCCCGATCAAGCAGCAACAATTACCATCGACCTACATCATTAACCGGCTGTAATTAGCGTTAGCCTGCGAGCACGGGTTTGCGGACTGCTGGCCAAGTGCTTCTCCAGTTTTTTCAGCGTAATTCGCCACGCGAACCGAATTGGCCGCGAGTGGCTGGAAATTGAGCAAACATAGGAAATTGATTCCACAAATTGTTACTAATATTATACATAGCGACACCTTGTTCGCGATCCTTCAACAATTTCTGTAATTTCTTATAATATTTTTTCACATTTTTATCGCTCAGATTTATTCTTTGTACGAGGTACAAAATATTGTGTCGAGTGTGTCTAAACAATTTTTTACACTCTGTGGAAATTGAGCAAACATCGGAAACTGATTCCACAAATTGTTACTAATACATAGCGACACCTTGTTCGCGATCCTTCAACAATTTCTGTAATTTCTTATAATATTTTTTCACATGTTTATCGCTCAGATTTATTCTTTGTACGAGGTACAAAATATTGTGTCGAGTGTGTCTAAACAATTTTTTACACTCTGTGGAAATTGAGCAAACATCGGAAATTGATTCCACAAATTGTTACTAATACATAGCGACACCTTGTTCGCGATCCTTCAACAATTTCTGTAATTTCTTATAATATTTTTTCACATGTTTATCGCTCAGATTTATTCTTTGCACGAGGTACAAAATATTGTGTCGAGTGTCTAAACAGTTTTTTACACTCTGTGGAAATTGAGCAAACATCGGAAATTGATTCCACAAATTGTTACTAATACATAGCGACAACTTGTTCGCGATCCTTCAACAATTTCTGTAATTTCTTATAATATTTTTTCACATGTTTATCGCTCAGATTTATTCTTTGCACGAGGTACAAAATATTATGTCGAGTGTCTAAACAGTTTTTTACACTCTGTGGAAATTTCCAAAGACCGTCCGAGATCGATGCGACCGTAAGATAGTAAACAGAAGCGACCAATAGCACCTTGTGCACCTTATCTCCGTGTTCCACGGAGGTCGTTGTGCTCCAGATGCTAAACACGGCCCATAAATCAGAAAGTTCGCACCGGTTAGGAACAATTAATATTCCCGAAACTGGCAGAATAAATTCGACGGGGTCCGTATAACGGGTTCATTTGAATACACCGAGTGACGGGGTCTTACACCGGCTGTAATTATTCCGGAGCAAACGCAGGTTATCTTTTCCACACACTTTCCCGAGTGGGAAGGGTTGGTAAAAGGTCGGGCCGAAAATTCGCGAGGAAGCTCTCGGTAAACAAAATTATGCCGACGAAGTCGGAAGGTCAGGGGATGAAGCCTGACTCTCTCCCTCTCTCTCCCTCTCGCACAGTCTCTGGATGGCTGGCTGGGCTCTGGCTGGTTGCCTCGCGACGCCAGTTAACTTTTAATCAGATGCAAATTACGCGCTAATTACCCGGCGACCGTCGTATTAATTAGCCCGGCCTGCTCGGAAAAGTTCCTAGTCCCGGCCAGCCGCGCCACGGCGGCTTTCCAAGTCTCGTTGCTTCGTTTCCACTCGTCGCTGTCTCGCCTCCACAGTCGTATCGGGAACGATCCTCCTGTGGCATGTCACCAAGTTGACATGAAGTACTTTCGCGTACGAGTGTGTGTCTCCCTTATTTTTTTTTATTAGGAAAATCTTGGAAAAGATTTATTACAACAAAAATATTTATTTATTCGCGGCGCGGCTCGATCATTGCTACAATGGAAAAGAAAAGGAAAGAGGTGTTTCGTCCTGGACCCGCTAGAGGACTCATCAATAAGGCTATCCAGCGGGCCTTGCCTTATACACGACGGGATGCTAGAAGGCAATTTGAAAATCGTATTTATACTGAAAGGTGACATATCAGTAACTAGCGAGAAAGACTATCTGATTATGTTGTCCATCTTGAGGACTCTGTCAGAACTAATGTTCAAAACAAAGTGTAGTCTACTACTGGGACGTTATCAGATCAAGTGTCTTCCTCTTTTAAAATTTATTTATTCGCCATCCTTGATAACTAATTGTTTTTGGTTTTCGATCGTTATATTATAGAAATATTTATTTATTCGCGGCGCGGCTCGATCATTGCTACAATGGAAAAGAAAAGGAAAGAGGTGTTAAATATTTCTATAATATAACGATCGAAAACCAAAAACAATTATTTATTACAACGTTTGGCAATAATACGTAAACAAAAATACCGTATGCATAGTGTGAAGCATTAACAATCTCGACAGAAAAGCATACAAATTAACATTTTTAATTTTCTGATCCAGCCAAAAACATGGAGACATCCAGAGGCATGTTTTTTTATTGTTCCACAAAAGACACGTTTTTTTTGTATCCTGTGCGTTCTACATAATCTTTCTATAACTCCTGTTCCTCTATATTTTAAATTTTCTACAATTTTCTATGCTCGATCTCTTCCAGCCAAAGGCCACACATTTTTCCGAAATATTTTTACTTCGACCGTCGAACTCTGCAATCTAAAACGATCTCACCACGGCAAGTTAACGCTTGATCCTCCTTGACAATGGACGTCTTCTCTTATCTGAAAGGTTAGACATTCCTCCTATCTATTTTCTATTTTCTCCGTTAGATAATTTTTTTCCACAGACGGTGAAGAATTTTCCATTTAACGATAGATCGCTTCCCTCGAGGCAATTTATAGTTTCCTTGATAAAAAATGGTTTTCGAACGACCGATGGTCAATGGTACGAAAATATATCAGACTGTTTTGCAGCGACGATTTTGATCAAAATTTTTTCAATTTTCCTTCTTGATCCGTTCGTTATTCTACAAGGAAAATCAGACGAAAAACATGATTCTTAGTTGGTGTCTTTAGTTACCGGATTCCCGATTAGTAGTCTCGCGGAGAAGATTTATAGTTTTTCCACCCGATAAACGCTAGTTTACGCGATCTTTGAGCCGGTACGAAAATATCAAACGATTCGGGGACGTCGATCTATTCTCGCCAGCAGTCTCGACCACCTGCAACCTTTCGAGCATCGATAAAGCGACGCAGTAAAACGGTGAACTTCTCGGCTGACATTTCCAAGGGGAATGGTCGAAACTCGGTGGAAACGGTACGAAACCGTTGCGTCGAATAACTCCACCACCATGTCGATGGCAATGAATTAAAACTTGCCTCGTTCCTTTCGCGAGACTCGCTTTCGCAGTCGTTCGACTTCTTCGACCCCTTGCGATGACACGCAGTTCCTCAAGTTTGTCTGTAATTGAACGTTATTCGAATGCACCGGATTTATACGTAGCGCTTGATAGAAACGTTATAGATTCCCCGTGTAGGTACCAGCTGGCTCGTAAAATCCAAGATCGTGGGTAAATATTTGATCGAGCTACGAATCTTTCTGCTACCCTCCACTTTTCTTTCCCTACAGTTTATACCCGGGATTTTTGTGTTGCTCGTTCGAAGAACAAATTCGGCACGGTCCATTTAACAATCTCAACTCCCTGCTCTTCAATATCGTAACAAAGTTACGAATATTTCTATGATACATTTCATTTAGTTCGCGAGGTTGTCGTTTTTTGTCCTATATTTTTTATACACTTATATCTTGTAGGTAGACGACAAGTCGAATAAATAAATGTACAAAACAAACCTCGAGTCTAACCCTCCGCGAACCAGATTAATCAAAAGAAATGGTTGCTGAAATATAAGTCCCTTTTTTCAGTCCTTTCCCCCTTTTTTGCAAATATTATTCGCTCGCGTAAATCCACAAGGTGAATCTGTTTTTGTTGGTTCTTCGTCGCGCGGAATTTCGATTAAGAATAATTGTTTTCCGGCCGCGGGGTTCCCTGCTATTATTTACATTCCCATCGAGTCCCGTTGGAACACGGTCGTTCAACGTCAGTACATCGCCGGAATTCAGGCTCTCCTTGTTCCCTCTCTCCGGTATTCCGCAAGAAAAGGTGCGCACGTACGGGAAGGATTCCCCGGGGATGTCTTTTTTATTTATCGCCGTCGACTTCCACGATGGAGCCAGGCTAGAGAACGGTAGCAGGGAAGACAGAGACCATAACGTTTCCACCCCGCAGCCATCCCGCTTTCTCTCGTATCGCTCCGTGTTTTCCCGAGGAATCGTCTCCTTTTAGATTCCGACGTAGTCGACGTTTCTTCGGTCGTACGTGACGCGCCCTTGAACGGGCAAAATATTTTTCGAAAAACAACGGGAAGAGCTCCTCCGTGGAAACGTTCCCCGATGGGAATTACCTTCTCGACTGACGGAATCGACTTCCCGTCACGCGATTTTACCGTCATTTAATTCGACCGTCTTATAAATTCATTTCTACAGTTTCGTGAGAATGTCTCCACGGTTCAATGTTGAGATGTGTCGGATTACAATAGAGAACTTTGTTTTTTTTCGATGGAAATACGTTTGCGACGATACAAGTCCGCTGCATCGAAAGCGGATATCACTTTCCGTTTCCACTTTCTCCAGCCCTCTTGCGCGCTTTCACGAGAACTTCCCTGCCCGTCTGTTCTCATTGGCAAACCTCGGCGATGCCCTTGAACCGAAAAGTATTTCCCTGGAAAACGACAAATTTCCCTGGGGCCTCTCCGCGGATCCAAACGGCATTCGGAACGGCTTCCGAAGGCATTTCGTCACGTGTGAGGTTCTCACGCTTTTTTACGGATTGCGTGGGTGGGAACGCGTGCAACACATTCGGGGATTGTTTCGATGCAACACGCTATCCTCTCGGAAAAATATTTCCTGACGACCCGGCAGTGAGAAAAATTCTTTCACCGTTATCGCTGCGAGAACTACCGCATACTTTGTGGTTGATACCTTGCGCTTGTCTAATTGAAATTCTGGTTTTGCGCCGATGCAGTGGCCAATGTTTTTTTATGGGAATTAATAGTGAGATTCAATTATTTAACTAACCAAAACTACATAAAATAACTTTTTAAAAATCACGCTTGTATTAGAATATTTTTAGATATTAGCATAAATAGCGATAAACTATATTAACGTAATCTTCGTGGCCGCTCCAAGCTTTTATTTATAGTCACTAATATTTAAAAATATTATTTTCTCCTTTTTAGTGCATTGTAATATAAGCGTGGTTCTTAAAAGGTTTTTTTATATATCTTTTTATTTTCTACTTTTTAGTCTTTATTACCGAGAGCGTATTTGGTAAAGCCCGCTTACCGAGCAGAACCACCGGTCCTTGTCCCCCCCCCCCCCCTCCCGGCATAAACCAAACCAACCCAGTAAGTAAACTGAGCTCCTTCCAGTGAAACCAGAATGAGGACGAAACAAACCTCATGTACTCCCCAACTTATCCCTTCCTCTACTCCACTCACGCGGAGTGGGGGGAAAGGAACGTTGGGCTCCCATTCTCCCCCTCAATCCCGTCATCAGAGAGGGGGTACATCATTTGACCGTGACTCCCTAATATGGCTACACTGCTGCGAAGTGAGCCAGTGGAGTGGGGTCGGAGTCAGAGTGAGGACGCGTAGTGGGGTAGGGAGATCTTTGCACGCGATGACCCGAATATTTAAAAATATTGTTTAAATCCTAAACGCACAGTCTTTAAAATTTTTTTTTAATATTTCATTGTCATCGAATTCTGAGCTGTGTTGAAAATTTCAAGTTTCTAGCTCATCAGAAAGTTGGTTTAAAATTCGATTTTAAGATTTGACGCATACGATATAATATACATAAAAAAGTGGTAAAAAAGAACAAGGGCGTGGTTAATGTTTACGGTGATAGATACAGGTGTATTCGTGTTGTCTATCGGATCAGCGCGGTGCTGCGCGGCGCGACGGTTCCGACAATCTGTAGGGGACCTTATACGTGCCACTGGAGTTCGAGTGTTTGGTGACAACAGTGTTTGTTTCTGCGACAGGTTTCCTCGGGAGCAACAGACTCTGCCGAATCACTTCTATTTCACCGACTTCGAGAGACACACGGCCGAGATCGCAGCCTTTCATTTAGACAGGTAAGAAAATACTTGAGCCCTCGTACACTTGAGCACTCCGATGTCAAACATCGTTACTGCACTCCGTTCTTCTCCGTTCCTCTTGTTCCACAATTAACCAAATTACGATCAGTTGCCTGCGAGGTCTCGACTAAAATATAAAAGAAAAAAAAAGCTAATCGATACAGTTACTGTTCGTTGAATCGTATCGTAACCTAATTCCGTGGGACCGGTTCTCGGGACAATCTTGTGCAAACAATTGGAAGATAAAGAAGATTTTTAAATTGTGAATTAACATCAAATATTTATAGACTAGATTGTAGAATATTCTGTTGTAATCTGAATCGAATAGAAGCCTGTTGGTACTCCTTTAACTCCGCTATTCAGCCGTAAACTAAAATAAACACGTTACGACCCATCGCAACGTAGAAAACGCTTGGCGAAATTGATAAAGTGCACAGTTTACTGCTCAGAGTTCGCTGAGAGTTGAATAATCCGACGTCCAATAATTTTCTGACAATCCCAGCTATGCCAAAAATGATCACCGAATATTCTGCAGGCTTTCGGAACCGTAGAACGCTAGGAAAACAGGTAGAACGGTGCGGAAAGCCGGGTAGAACGGAGTCGGTGAAAATTCCACGGTAATTTCGGTCCGTCGATCAGACCACCGGCAGAGTTTTCCTAATCCGATCGAAAAGTTTTTCCACTCCGGAAGAGAGGCAGTAAGAGAGAGAGGAGTCTATGTGTGTGTAACAGTTTCTGGAGCAGTTGGAACGATTTGTTTGCAGACTGTTAGGATTCCGGAGGGCGATGCCAGTCACCGGTCGTACGTTGAACCTGACGACGGAGATTTATCAAATCGCCGACGGCGAGCTCCTGAAGACGTTCTTCGTCAGTCCCGCCGGCAATATCTGCTTCCACGGCAAGTGCAGTTATTACTGCGATACCGCGCACGCGATTTGCGGAAATCCGGACACCCTCGAAGGCAGTTTCGCGGC
>CM052337.1:12525497-12570368 GCA_028455595.1 Lasioglossum vierecki
AGGAGAACATGTTGTCGAAGGAAGTGGCACGAAATTGAATAGCATAAGTCAACGTTGAGTCAGACATTCGGGAAGAATAGGGGTACGAATAAATATGAACGCTTCTTTATGGTATAATCTTCATTTATTCATTATTGCAGTTTCTTACATAAAATGTTGATATTGAACATGTACATAATTTATATTGTAACGCATATAGATACATAAACATAAAATAGTTTGTCTTCACTTCCAAACTGTTTAAATAATTATTGCAATTTGAAAGTTTACACAGTTTACGTATTTAGCTGTACAGTATTTTATGTATATAAATCCCTAGCACGTGTCTGCCGAGGGACATATATGCATCAGGGACACTATTCTTTCACTGTTGTCGAATGTAGAGGACAGCCGAGCTCGAGAAGATAAACACCCTAGAGTAAACACAATGTGATCAGAATTTCTAACTTCCTTATTTTTCATTATTTTTTATGGAACTTCAAGTTCCATATTTTTGGCATTTTTCTGATTAAAATCATACCAAATATGATATAATTCCAATGATATTTACTTGTGTAATAGACAACTACACAAGTAAAGTATACAAGTAAATATCATCGGAATTATATCATATTTGGTATGCCGCATGATATCATACTTCTCGGTGACCGAGGCCTCTCGAGCTTCTTGGCCCCTCAAGGGGGTTTATTTACGCATAAAATACTGTATTATGTACCGATAACTGGCAAGAACTAAAGGATATCGTATTACACACCAAACTTGTACAATAATAAAAACATCGTCGGGATACTGTCACTCCGATACTTGTCTGTTTTGTAAAAGTTTAAAACAACGTTTCTAACTGAGATTGTAAAACTAACGCCATCCTATTATATACATATTTCACACATTTTTGGTCAGACTGTATACCGTATACTAGGGTGGACCTAAGAGCTATACTTAGAGAAAAAATTTTATGCCGGTACAACGCAAGACTACCTCGAGAATTATTCCTTTAGGCGAGAAGAAAATTCTGCAAAGTTTGAGAACATTCGCATAAAAGGATAACGCAGCGCATTTAAACAAGAAAATTTTTAAATTTGAAAATTCACTGTACAAACATACCCTGTAGAATATATACAATAAACCTCAAACTTTGCACAAATTTTTTCTCACCTAAAGGAACAATTCTGGAGGAAGTCGTGAAAAAATTCGTTGGCCAAAAATTAAGATCCACCCCAACTATATACACACGAAACGTGAAATAATAGAAACTTCAAGAGAAATACTCTGAAAACCTAGAATGAAAGAAGTATAGACATATTTACACTGTTTACTTAACTAATTACGCTATTCGTTTATATCCATAGCAAAATTCACCATTTTTACACAGCAAGATGAAGTAATTACCTGCAAATAAACAATTTTCGATCGTTAAAAGGCGCCTGTTATTTTTAACCTAAATATTTACAATTTCCGTGTGGGTTTGTACACGTATAAATATAATCACTGCACGCGTTGTTTGTCCTGGTTATCTAATGAGCATTACGAGAAGAAGACTTACCCTAAAATTTCTATAGAATGACGATGTGCACTACAAACCTAATAATTGTTCAGACACGTACTCAATTTACTGGCACGACTTAACGTTATCAAGTTTCTCCAAGTCTTTCAAGTTTCAAGATACATTTCAATAAATATCTCTACTCTTACATCCTACCTACTAACAATAATAATTTGTCGCTTTATTAAATAAGGGCACTTGAACTATCCATCTGTTTTTAGAGCGTCAGTTACATTGGTTTTCATGGTTCTCCAATTTAGGAGTATTTTAGAGTATTTTAGTATCTTTACACGAGCAACAAAATTTTTACACAATCATGTTGACACGAACATAAAATCATCAATTGAATATTTAAACAATACATACTTGACTTTGATTTCTTTCCTCGGCCTTTTTCTAGGCTCAATATTATGTACCAATTAGTAAAATAGTCAGGGCGTCAACCCTCGATTGACAGACTGCACATTCACAGCAGACATCGAACGTTGTCGCTTGACGATAATAGTCAATAGACATATTAACTCTCGCTTCACGCTTCTTATATTTTTCATTTACCAGTGCCGGATTAAGCCCCGTGGCAGGAGTAGCACATGCTACGTGCCCTGTGTTTGCAGCAGAAAATTGTCCTAAAATTTGGTCGATACCGTTCCCAGATATTTTCTCTAAAAAAATGTCTGTTCTAAAAAAAACACATTGTGTTTTATTATAATATCCTGCAAAACCTACGGGCCCCGCACTGACTTAATCCGGCACTGTCATTTACTAATTTCCTTCTGACATTACACATTGCGATTGTATATAGGTCGAATTGAGCAACTTTCTTTTTCGAAGTTTGTTAATAAAAATGGCTCGGTATTCCGACAGACACGTTCTTACAATTTTTATAAAGTAATGCAGAATAGTCGGTAATTTTACTGGCTCGTAAACCTGGCGTTAATACCACACACAATTAAACCATGCACAGCTATGATATAAAACAAAGTCTACACTCTCCCAGACTACCAAATAGATCGCGCATTTTTGTACAACATAAAGCTAGTCTTTATTTTAGTATATATTTTTAATAATTTCAATCAACTTTTCATTGCCCCAGAGCTAAATAATGTGGTGCCCAAGGTGGTTCGGAATCCATCTTAATACCAAACTGTAGGCAGAGTTGTGCTAATTCAATTACATTGTATTTCAATTACAAATCTGATCGAAAAACTTAGTAATTGAATTACGACGTAACTGAATATAATTCAAATACAACGTGATTCAATTACTAACTATTTCAATCAGATTTGTAATTGAAATACAATGTAATTGAAACTCAACGTAATTGAATTACAGTATAATTGAAATACAATATACTTGAAATACAATACAACTTGAAATGCAATTACCAATTACATTGTAATTTAATTGACTAAAGATCTGAATTATAAATTACAACATAATTGAATTACAATTTAATTCGATTACTTTATAATTATAATTCTGGAGTAATTCAATTGTAATTTTGCTCAACTCTGACTCGTAGGTCTCGTCGCGAAATAATTCTCATACAAGAATTCAAGCTACGTTAAATAAGGTAAAAAAACACATGTAGTCCATGATCCATCTAAATACTGTGGTACCCAAGGTGGTACGGAACCCATCTTAATTCTAAACTGTAGGTCCCGTCGCGAAATAATTCTCACATAAGACTTCAATAAGCTACGTTAAATAATGAAAGAAAAAAGGAAAAAGCAGACGATATATTTCGTTTACTTATTCCCTTGAACGATTTTAATAAATTTAAATTAATATATCAACGTTCTTTTAATTTCATTATTGCTTTAAATTGCACGAGATCATTTATGACATGTCTTACGAGATACCCGGGTACCCGGATGTCTCGTATACCCGGGTATCTCATATACCCGGGTTAAAGTCCGATCTCTATCGGCTACCACTAGGTAGCGGATCCTTTGTGCGAAATAAAATATCAAGCTGAAATCTCTAAGCGAAATGGTTGGAGCTCGGCGGTAAGCTTCAATACCAGCTATAGAAGGGTTGATGAGGAGTGGGCCTAGGTGGTTGTTGAAATTGAGGACTATAGTGGCTAGCCAAGGCTTGATGTGCATGCGAGTGCGAGTGTGAATGAGGTTGTTGAAGGCTAGAAGGTGGACTAGGGTGCGCCACTTTCCCTCCGCCTGGGATTGGCAGGTTCCAAGAGGGTGAAGTGTTCCCTTGGCTAGCCTGCTGCTGTTGCTGCTGTTGCGGTTGTTGTTGTTGCTGCTGCTGTTCTGGGGACACAGAGCCGATTGGAAGATCCGAGGAGTTCAGATGATCGGACGAAGGGTTAGAATTACCAGAATTGGGACCCATCATGGTGACCAAGGAGTTAGGAGTAGGTGGGAGCTGGTGACTGCTGGGTAGTTGGTAAGTTGACGAGCCTGGAGGCACTGGCGACGATTGATGCGTCATGTGATTAGTACCCGATGTTGCTGACAACAGGGTACTGGGGTACGAGACCGATGGTGGCAGACCATAACTGGGTGTCGAGCCAACCGATGAAGGCAGACGGCTTGATTCCGACGACAGTTGGTGAGACACGGTGGAGTGGTGGGACGAGTACAGTTCTGGAATTGTTGAAAATAACGTTGCTTAGTCTTCAATGTAAAAATTATTAACTTCTCGATTTTATAGGGAAGTTACCGTAATGACCCCGAAAATCGAAAATCGATTTTTTAGCAGATGTCCATGTTTCATGGTCATTGGAGTCATTTTAGAAATTCAATTGGCCAGAGTAGGAGTGAAAGTAAGAACTCGTTATCGTGATTATATGAAAAATGCAAATATTAATAAAAAATTAACTCCGATAATAAAAATATCGAATCAAGTAAATATGTCGAGTGAGCAAAAAAATATCAAATCGCACTAGTCAATTTCCAGTGGTTCCTGCTGAAGCGATTACGATTTATAAAAGTCAGGGACAAACATACGAGAAAGTATGTTTGAATTTCAAAACATCGGAAAAACGAACCTTACAAATGTTGTATGTAGCACTGAGCAGAGTTTCAAAATTGAGCGGTTTATACAGGGTGTCCCAAAATTCGTGTACTTCCCGGAAATGGGAGGTTCCTTGGGTCATTTGAAGCGACATTTTCCTTTACAAAAATGACGCCAGCGGCTTTGTTCAGGAGTTATTAACAAAAAACACAGACCAATCAGAGCGCGGCTACAGCGGATTGATTCTGGCTCGGCCAATGGCGCCGCCACGCTAAGCGGGACCTGTCGCTGAGTCGGACTTCGTTCGCTATAACCGCACTCTGATTGGTCCGTGTTTGTCGTTAATAACTCCTAAACAAAACCGCCGACGTCATTTTTGTAAAGGAAAATGTCGCTTCAAATGACCCAAGGAACCTCCCATTTCCGGGAAGTACACGAATTTTGGGACACCCTGTATATTTTGGGACAATTTAAATTAACAGTATCGAAGCGCTAACACCCCCACTCGCGAAGCGAGCGAGCAGCAAGCCCCTCCCCCCTAGTTACTACTATTGTTCGACTACTACGGTAAACGTTGAATCTACCTTGACTGGAGGGGAACGCGCTCTCGGGAAATGTCTGCCCATGAGGATGACCATGCGGATGACCGGAAGACATAGCGGATGCGGTGTGAGGATGAGCTGCAGTTGAAGAATGAAGGACATATGATGCAGCAGGATAAGCCACGGAACCGGCGTAGCTTCCGGAAGTGGTGGAAGATAATTGTTTCCTGAGTCTGGCTCTTCTGTTGCTGAACCAAACTTGGATCCTAGCCTCTGTCAATTTTGTTCTCGAAGCTAGCTCCTCTCTGGTGTAGATGTCTGGGTATTGGGTCCTCTCGAAAGCTCTTTCCAGCTCATCCAGTTGATGCGCTGTGAAGGTGGTCCTACTTCTTCTTTGCTTCCTCTTCAGGGGTATGCCTGGCTCGCTTTCGCAATCCGATCCGGAACTGGTTTTACCTGGAATAAATAAATAAACAATTTGGTAGGAACGATAATATTAAGAGTAGATATAAAAGAAATAGGCTGCAATTAGGCGATAGGTGAGAGTGGAAAAGAGAAGGAGAGTAGTGTATGAACTTGAAACCCTGCGGGGACCAAGTATCTATCTATATATATAGGAGTGAGATTTTTAAGACATTCTGTATGCGTGTAATGATATTAGTATGTGTGTATTATCCATGTGTGTGCAATAGTCAATCGATGTGATATCGATGAACAAAATAAATAAAACCTCACGTCGAGACATTCAGATAAACGCATTTATTGAGTTACGACGTTTTAGGAAAATCATGAAAAGAGATTACGCGATTTAAAGAGTTTACGTTTATATTGTTATTCTCAGTTGTGTTCAATAAATATATATATATTGAGAGTTTTAACATCTTTTACTCTTACATATATACTATAAAAGATAATTAGGTATAAAAGATAGCTGAAATAATAAAACGCGCAGAGATCCCACGGAGCAGGAAGAAGATATTTTAAGACGCTTCTTTCGCTTCCTTCGCGTGGCTGCCACCCTTATCTCCCGTTAACAACCGACACGCAACTGGTTAGCAGAACGAGCAACAAAATAATAGAAATACATCGAAATAACGGGGTGCCGTGCCAGGGACCCGGACAAGAGACACGAAATTATGGGGTCGCGCCTAATAGCTATTAATTCCTCGTGTCACCTGCCTGGCCCCGTCTCCTCCAGGTGAACGCACGTTTATGGTTTGCTTTGCCGAGCCCGCAGTTCAAAAGGAACCGCTTCTTCGCGCCGCACACATTGCGCTGGTTATTTCACACTCGATTCGCGACCGACTCAGGTTCTTCGCCACACTACTCGCCCTTTTATTCATTTCTCCTTTCTCGTTTCTCTTTTACTTCGAGTCACGGCTACGTTCGTTATATCGACAGCCAGCGAAGTAAAAAAGAATTGGTGGTATAAATGAATTTTCAACACTGAATATATATATGGTATGTTTCGTAGTTGATAAAATTACAAATAATCGAGAAGATTTTCAAACTCGTGCGAGTAATTTTCACGGAAATTGCAGGCAGGGAGACGAAGAGAGTAGCTCGCGAAACGCCAGAAACGAGCCGATGCGAGAAAAGCAAAGGAAGAAGCGGGTCCGGGTCCGGGAATAGAGTCCGTGTCGAATGGGCATCAACGCGGGGCGTCCCGGCGTCAGGCGTCGTCGGCCGATTAGTCGCGGACCGCGCAAAGCCACTCGACAATTTCAAGACGCGCGCGACGCGACGCGCCGGGGCCTTCGCTCTTCCGCGACTTCTTCTTCTTTTTACGGTCGTGTCGTCCGTCTCCGCGCGGTTCCCGATGATAAATTTACTATAATCCAAAAAATGCGAGACGTCTCCGAGAGCCTTTCTTCTTCGTCGCTCGAATTCCTCGAGAAACGAACAATTCCTCGAGCTGCTGTTCCTCGAGATTGGTTCTCTTCAACATCCTCTTCGCTGGTTCTTCAACTTTACCATGCTCGGAACAATTTTACCAAGATCTATTCACTGCTTATCCTTTGCATTATTATTCATCTTCCTTGTTTAATACACCATGAAAATTATTCAAAACGGGATTTCTAACACGTTTAAACAATTTTTATTTCGACGACGAAACAAACCGTACCTCGAGCTGCTATTCCTCGAGATTGGCTCTCTCCAACGTCCTCTTCGCTGGTTCTTCAACTTCACCATGGTCGAAACAATTATTATTTCTCAATCATGGATGGTAAAGACTTTGTCCCAGGATACCTTGTACCATGCCTTACAAACAGCCACATCTTTGTTGGAGTACAACCTGGATATACGAGAATAGATTATAATTAGCTATAAATATGTAAAAAAAAATAATAGCAACGACAGGATACGAACTCAGCATATCCGCTGAAATTCATCAAAATTCAAATCAAATCAAAATTCATCAAAACGGAATTTCTAACGTTTAAACAATTTTTATTTCGCCGACGAAATGAACCTTTGTAAAACAACGGAAAAAATTCATTTCAGCGTTTAAAACATCGCTGATCTATTACACGCGACAAAAATATTTTGTATGCGCAGAAATATCTGCAACGAATTAATGAACGGGCAACGCACTCCTCAAGGAAGCAGTTTTTTTAAAGAAAATTGGGGTGAAATGACAGGTTACGGAACAAGTTACAGCTGAGCAGTGTGCTTACAGAAGCATCATTTTTAGACTGCAATCGAGGTTGAAATTGATCGATAAATCTCTGTAAATGTATCTTTTCGGAGTTTATTAAGCCCTGCCTTTTTCTCTGCAACTCTTTTCAACGAGTTCTTGAAACGGAAGAGGGATCGGCAGAGAGAGAGAGAGAGAGAGAGAGAGAGAGAGAGAGAGAGAACGTGGTTTGGTATCTTCGAACGAAAAGTCGGACGAAGGCGATTTTGCAGGGTCACGTCAGAAATTGCAACCTCTGCGAGGCTAAGCGCTCGCTACCGGCTAGTCATTACCAAACTTTCGAACCCCGACATTAACCCGTGGGGTGTTAGAGATTGCTAGGTAGCCACGGCCTCTGCCGTGATTCTGCAACACCGATCGTCGGAAGACGTCGACGAACACGCGGCACACGCGTTCATTTCTCTCGGGAAAACGGACAACGAATGAACAAATAAACACCGATAAATTTTACAAAATATTGGATCGCTACGAGATTCTTAAACTCGGGTCAAAAAATTGTTCGCATGTATCGCAATATTTTTATGAATTTTTCCAGCGAGAAGCAAGACCTCCAAGATTGAACTCGAACGATTAGAGTTCACTTCTGGTGGTCGGTGTGCTACACTTCTGTGGCTTTCCCACCCCCGCGCGGCAGTTAACGCGTTGTTTTTGCCCTCCTCTTTTTGTTTTGAAAGGGCGACCGACCATCGGGGCCGATCGACTTACAAATCTACAGGGCAGTTTCTTCCCGTTTCTCTCTTTCAAGTCCGCCGACGAATTCTCCGTTCGGAGTTCCGATCCCACGACAGACCACGCCGACGGCACAAGTATGAGTTGTGTGTTGTCGTCGGGGGTACAAACAACCCCCTACCGTGAGAAATCTTTAGCATCGATCATTGTACCGTGCTCACAAAAGATAGTTCGCCCGAAAACCAACGGATAATCAATCCATTGAAAAGAATAGGCATATCGACGCGCATAAAGGAAATACCTAATTATATTTCGCGAAGAGAACATTCTGGAAGAAACGTAATACAATAATTTTTCGATACAGGTCTCTAGCAAAAAGTCTGCCGAGGGACATTTACATTTATTACAGCCAACATTGAAAGGCAGCGGTCGTCGAGAAATATAAACATAGCTAATCCAAATATACAACTTCTTTATTTTTCATTATTTTTTCATGGGATTTAAATGATCATATTCGTGACATTTTTCTAATAAAAACCATACTAAATATGATAGAATTCCGATGATATTTACGTGTGTAATAGACAATTAAAGTTTCGGCCGCGAGAATGAATAACGTATAGGGAAGAAAGAGACGCAGAGTCGCAGTCGAAACTTTAATTGTCTAGTAAACAAGTAAATATCGTCGGAATTATATCATATTTGGTATGATTTTTATTAGAAAAATGCCAAAAGTATGGCCATCGAAATCCCATTAGAAAATAATGAAAAATAAAGAAGTTAGAAATTCGGATTGGGTGATCGCACCTGTATACCCGAGCCGCCGAAGATTTAATGAACAAATCAATACTGTTATAAATAGTGCATGATTTTGCAATAATGCGATTCATTGGATTAATTAATAAATAAATAGATTTCGCTTATTTAATAAAATTTCATTAATGAATAAAATACTACACCTACCTTAAACACTTTAGACAGAGTGTCTAAAGATAGTTCACAGGCTGGTCCATGACATTTCCGATTCTGTGAAAATTATAGTATTATAGTATGGTATTATTATAGTATTATTATAGTATTATATATAGTATGATCTTATTTATAGTACTTTTTCTTAAAAAAATAATTACAACCACAGAAAAATTAACCAATTTTATTGAAAATATTATTTTTAACTACTTTAACAATACGCGCGAATTACTAAAATATAAACAATAAAAATTAACCATTTTTAAAGAAAACATTATTTTTAACTAATTTAAGAATACGCGCGAATTACCACAATATAAACGATAAAAATAACAACAAATATGACGATATATAATAATAACCAATAATACGACTAAATAATAATACGCTTGCAATTTCATTTTTGTCGCAAAAATTAGACGTAACAATAACTTATGCATCTGCAAATTTTCGCAATTCTTTTTAGGCGAAAATAAAGCTGGTACCTTCTACTTTACAGTAGTTAAACAAACATTACCGGGACGGACAAGGAAACAACTAATTCGAGATTAAAACTGCCTTCAAATTGACTTTTTTCATTCATTCATTTCATTCACATCTGATTGCAATTTAGTAAAATACACTCACTTACCAGCTACAACACTGTCCATCATCGGTTTTCCTCAAGTGATTACACTTCCGTACGAAAATGCCAAACCGCGAAAAAACCGACGATTTATTGACACCCCACTATTTACCCAGATAGCAAAAATGCTGGATTCTGACCAGGGCACTTACACAGATAGCAAAAATTCTCGAAACTGCCAAATTTTAAGTGCGACATTTGCCACATTAGTGCAACCGTGCTGCTTATCTCTTACAATTTCGGACCTTCTTAAAATTTGGCAGAAACCAAGCCCAGCGTGCCAGAGCAGCTTCTGCCCGGTTTGTGCCCAGGGAACGTTACGAGCCCACACGGACATATCGTGCCTGGGTCAGATTCCAGTCAGCGTGTGCCTTGAGCAGAGTTCTGCAGAATTACAATTGAATTACTCCAGAATTATAATTACAAAGTAATTGAATTAAATTGTAATTGAATTATGGAGTAATTCATAATTCAGACCTTCAGTCAATTAAATTACAATGTAATTCGTAATTGCAATGGAGCACAATTATAAAATACATTGTAATTGAATTAAATTGTAATTCAATTATGTGGTAATTTATAATTCAGATCTTTAGTCAATTAAATTACAATGTAATTCGTAATTGCAATGGAGTACAATTATAAAATACATTGTTTTCATGTATTGTATTGTATTTCAAGTGTATTGCATTTCAATGATAGTGTAATTCAATTACAAATTGCATTTCAATTAAATTGTATTTCCATTACATTATGTTTCAATTATATTGTATTTCAATTACAAATCTGATTGAAATACTTAATAATTGAATTACGTTGTATTTGAATTATATAGTAATTCATTTACGACGTAATTAAAATACAATGTAATTCAACTACGTAATTGAATTACTATTATATTAGCTATTATATTAAAAATTTCCGATACGTGCCCTCGGCACGCCGGGCTCGATTTCTGCTCGGCAGTCGCTTGGCTATCTGGGTAACTTTACCAGGTAACAACTCATTGTCACCTGGGATGAGTTTGACAAAATCGGCCGAGTACCCCATAGTGCACCGTGAAAACATTTATATCTCGGCTTCCAGTTTCGACGAACAAATTAATTGCATCGTTCGATAATCGAGTGCGAGCAAATCGCGTAGGATCGTTCACCCTTGAGAAAAGGCGAAGATCTCCTGGACACCTCGGAGCGCGAATCTCCTTCATCCAGGTCTCTCGATACCACCTATCGAACTTTCGGGGCCGTGCACGTGGGCATGTACCGGGCGGCGAGAAAATTACAGAGCTACCACTGGCTCACCGCGGCGGCCCCGGCACTCGACGAGAAACCGGTAATTTCCAAGATCGAGAAACGCGAGGCTGATTAATGCGCGACCATTTAATTTATTCATTCACCGTTTCTCTTCTCGGCTACGGACCCCGGCTACCGTATTCGACGGTGATTCCTTGGTGGTCTTAACGGACAGCTGATGGGGCGTGTCATCGGAACACCTTCGTGAACGCGAACTCGCTACTAAGTTCCGACATATTCGCAATTTTCCTATTTCGATCGGTTCTGGTGATTATGCATATTCCGTGCTACTTGCTCGCCGCGAAATCGCCGAAATCGCCGAGATCGCCCGAGGGCGCGGTGGTTGGTTATCAGGAATTAATCCAAGCTACGAGAGGATTCTAACGGGTCTGGTCTTGTGGCAACTTTGACCAGTCCGTTAAATTCGATATCAAATTCCCATTGATTTTAAATACGTTTAAAAAAAATCCACGAGATGTCGAAGAATTCACAGTCTTGCGTTTACGTCTTGTGGCAACTCTGACAAGTCCTTTTTATTCAATATCAAATTCTAATTGATTTTAAGACAGGTTTAATAAAAAATTCCAAATTCTTCGACATTTCGTGGATTTTTTTAAAAACGTGTCTTAAAAACGTCGAAGAATTAACAGTCTTGCGTTTACGTCTCGTGGCAAGTCCGTTTCATTCGACATCAAATTCCCATTGATTTTAAGACAAGTTTAAAAAAAAATCCACGAGATGTCGAAGAATTCACAGTCTTGCGTTTACGTCTTGTGGCAACTGTGACAAGTCCGTTTTATTCAATATCAAATTCTAATTGATTTTAAGACACGTTTTAAAAAAAAGTACAAAAACAAATCACACTCTTGTGTTTACTTCTTAGAAGTAATGAAAAGAGTTCTGCAGCCTCGGCGAGCGCAACTGACACACTTTTTCAACCGTGCATTCGAGAAGAGGGATTATTATCTGAAACGTTTTGTAGCGAGGCACCGGAAGCGCATAAAGATGTCTTATTTTCCCTAAGGGTCACGGAATCGTGCGATACCCAACAGCGCGGCTCGATCGTATCAAAAGTGTTTTAGATCCGTGGGAATTGATAAATGTTTGCAACCGTGGTGGTTTATTGCAACTTTCGAACGTTTTCGAAGTACGTGTAGTGCAATATCGAGCCCTAACATCTCTCCCTAAGAAGAGTTACGTGCTACAGTTATTAACCCTCCGGATCTTCATCGAAGTTAAACGCCCGAGGGGAAACGGCGACTAAGAAACACTTTTTTTCGAATGGTCCCCGATGATTAAAGAGTCCCTGGAGGAAAGTTTCTGGCCGGAGCGCGAATTAACTGCGAACTACATCGCTAAGCTCCACTTTTGATCTGCCTCGTAATTTCCTGCGTGGGTAATTTGCCCACGGATGGAACATTACCTTGCGCAGGAAGCTGTTACACCTTAATGGTCGCTTTTATCGCGGACACACTTTTTACCGAGGAAAAACTGCCTGGCGAATTTCGCGAAACGACGCCGCACCGGGAACTTCCAACGCGGAACTCGGGAGCCTGTCGCGTCGCCGTCGGTTGCATAGAAAAACCTTCAATTACATTTCATACTCAAGGGGGTACCGTACCCCCTGAATATTACTAGAATATTACTAGATTTAAGAAGCGTGTCTACGGATGCCGTGGTCGCGGGTTCGATCCCACCGCCGGCACCTCTGGAAATATTCCAAGTGTTATCTAAATACTGTGGTGCTAAGGTGGTTCGGAACCAAACTTGTGCAGAATTACAATTGAATTACTCCAGAATTATAATTACAAAGTAATTAAATTAAATTGTAATTCAATTATGTTGTAATTTATAATTCAGATCTTTAGTCCATTAAATTACAATGTAATTCGTAATTTCAATGGAGTACAATTATAAAATACATTGTATTTCAAGTATATTGTATTTCAATTACATTGTGTTTCAATTATATTGTATTTCAATTAGTAATTGAATCACGTTGTATTTGAATTATATATTAATTCATTTATGACGTAATTGAATTACTATTAATTGAAATACAATGTAATTCAACTACGTAATTGAATTACAATGTAATTGAATTAGCACAACTCTGTTCGGAACCCACCATAAAAAAAACAGTAGGTCCCGCTGGAATTGGTTGCAATTAGGCGATAGGTGAGATTGGAAAGAGAAGAAGATTGTGGTGTATGAACTTGAAACCCTGCGGGGACCAAGTATCTATCTATCTACTAGATTTAAGAGTAAAAACAGTGTTTGCGAGGTTCAATTGTTTGTCCTTATACGAGCATGTTACGAGCTGTGTGAGGGCTCATTCTAAAAAGGAAGGTTGATCGTGCTTCACTCTGCTCATGATTTAACGAGATTATGATTATATCTAATTATATTAGCTGCACCAGTAAATGAACGCTTTTGTATATTTCAACTGTTGGAATGAGTGTGAAGCAAAACGCGAGCGAATACGAGCGAACACGAGCGAAACCGAATCCGTGTTTACGATTGACACGATCTTCAGTTCAAACGAAATCCTTGCGAATACCAGTCACGTTATTATAATTCGGTACTTTTGGTACATTCCAATAAAGCGTTCTAGCAGAGCACACTAAGAGTCTAATTAGTTACATCCATTTTCACTGTTCGGTTCAACATCAACAAATTTTAAGTCGCACGGCATATTGATTCTTGGGCCAATAATTATTATTAATAAATATCAATAATAATAATTCTTATCAATACTTGCTAGAATGTAGTGTTCATTGACTGGTGTTTTTTATATTTTTTATTTAACGTTTAATAAAGAAAAATAATAATAATTCTTATCAATACTTACTAGAATGTAGTGTTCATTGACTGATATTTTTTATTTAACGTTTAATAAAGAAAAATAGTAATAATTCTTATCAATACTTACTAGAATGTAGTGCTCATTGGCTGGTATTTTTTACATTTTTTAGTTAACGTTTAATACAGAAAAATTATAATAATTTCATTTTATTTGTGAATAAATTAATGAGCTCCTAATATGCTCGTATAAGGACAAACAATTGAACTTTGCAAACACTGTTTACTCTTATTTCTCTAGTAATATTCAGGGGTTACCCTACCCCCTTATGTCGTCCATTTTGTAAGTAAACGTGTCCTTCTAAATGTGTCCTCAGCCACGAAAACGAGAATATAGTTAACGAAGGTAATCGGTATTCCCTTGAATAAAAGAAATTAAAAGCATAGACGATCCACGGGCTGAAGATTCGAAGAAGTGTCCAACGAGAAATTTTTGCGAGTTCTTTCCCATCCGCGGCGACCAAGATTGATGATCCAGCTGAATCGGTGAATCGGGTTGTTGCGAATCTTACAGCGACAGCGCCACCGTGGAAAATTAGATTATAACGACACCGGCTCCGTAATTTGGTCTTCGAGGCTCCAGAGCTCGAGACAGAAATTGAATCGACCCGACTTTTTATCTCTCCTCATTTTCTTGGCATAGGGAATACACTTTTTCGCGATCGCGAAACTTTGCAACCATCGATATACCACGATGGTATCTTTCTCCATCCCTTTTGTGGACAACAAGAATTTGTTTAATTGTCGATACCGTGTACTTTTAAGCGGGAAACATGTTAGCTGGATCGAGTTGTTTGTCATTATACGAGCATAATAGGAGCTGTGTGAAGGGCTCATTGTAAAGGGAAAAGTTGATTGTTCTAAGGTGCAGTTTATAGTTTAAGCCAAAAACATGGTTAGGCACTATTTGGAAATAACATCGAAGGGTGAATTAGAGAATAGGCCCCCTTCGATGCTCCATAAAGAATTATAATTTTTCTTTTTTGTTTAAAAAAAAAAAAAAAAAAAAAGGTGCAGTTTATAGTAATATTATAGTAATACTCTAGTAATATTCTAGAAATACTATAGTAATATTCTGCCCATCATTTACCTTAAGTTTCTCGCCGTGGTACCACCGCCTGATAGGACAATCGTATATGTACCTACCGGTGTATGAGTTAATTTAAAAGAAAACATTTTCGAAATATTACCGTCTGTAAGCTTAGTATCATCTTCAGGGTCCCGGCCTCTCAACAACCTGGAAATCGCCGAAACACTGGGAGCACTGGTCCTATCGCAGATGCCTTCCTTGATCAATCGATCGCGAATTTCCCAGGAAAAGATTCCAGGATTGTCGCGCTTGTATTCTTCTATCCTAGCCTCAACTTCCGGTGTAGCTACCCTCGGTTTGCTACCACCGATTACACCAGGCCTGATGCTTCCGGTTTCCTGGTATCGGTTCAAGATTTTTGAGACGCACCCATGCGATACCCTCAATTGTCTATAAAACCAAGAAAATCAACAAATTCAAATCTCAGCGTGAGCCAGTGATGGTATATTGTAACTCTTTTTCGCGCATGCGCGTCGAAATGCGGTAACGTATATTCGTCTTATGTTTGTGGGGAAAGTAGGGGCTGTATATCGAAACTATTATGCGAGGTGACCAAGGTACCCCATTTTAGCCAAACTTGGTACTTTGCTGACGCTGAAATCGAGGCGCATGCGCGAAAAAGAGGTGCGATATACCATAACCTTTTTTTTAATTTGGGGAATCCTTTATGGATAACCCTCCCTATCGCCGAAGACGAGAATGGCCAATGTCCGACTCCCACGGACTAAACTCCAAATAACCGTCCCTAGACTATCTCTACTGTAGGAGCCCGGGATCAAACCTAACCTACTTAGTTAGTTAGTTAACGGTTAGTTAGTTAGTTAGTTCTCCTCTGTTTTATTAAGCCCGCGCCACTTTCAGAGTCGTTCACCTACTAGACGGGACGGTTATCATTGATGAGATCAGTCATACTAGGTGGCATTGTCGAGTTTTTGAGCTGGTCAGAGGTCGGAAAGAACGTTGGACCTTTTTTTTCTTTTCTTTAGATGTGGAGGAACCAGCATAGCCCGTGAATCTCGGTGGCGTGCCTCAACACCTTACACCACCGTGGAGACCCCGAGATACTGTAAACCTCCACACCCAGAGTATCCACATTCGTCCAATCTCTTTCTGCCTTCACTTAATTAATGGTTTATTTTTTTAATGTGGTCGCATTAACATGTAGGTCATTACTAACTAAAGCCATGGTAACTAAAGCCACTCCTGTTCTTTGCTTTTAGCGGACGTTGGACCGACTCATCTTCAGACCTGCAAACGCCAACCATAAATGCTACTAGGCAATTCGATTAGTGCGCGATCCAGATGTGTACTGTGTGCAATAGAGCCTCTCCCTAGATCCCGTCGCGAAATCATTTTCACATAAGAATTCAAAAAGCTAAGAGGCAAGGGTCACCACGTGTGATCACTGGACAGTAACTAGAATCTTACTAGATTTTGTATCGAAACATGGGTTTGCGGGCTGTCGCTTTTTTACCTTATACGAGCATATTTTGAGCTGCACAAGGGTTCATTTGATAGAGGAAGGTTAACTGCACCACGCTGTGACCCATCGTATCAGTCAAAAATGTCTATTTGTGAAAGAAAAATAAGCTCAAAGTAGAGCAAACATCGAGAAAAACACCAGCAGATTCCGATGTATTTTTACCACGTTTTTTCTAGGTACTTTCTATAAAGCTCAATCGGTACACATCAGTCTCGTTGCTAAATAATAAAATTGACATGGTTTCGTTACCGTGATATGACGCAGGGTCTGACTCCCGCAGCTGCCATCTCGACGATCTTCAGTCGAATGTGGTTCGGTAGAGGCCGTCCATTGATGAAGACACCACCGAGTTGATTGACGCGGCCCTGGCCAGGTATAGATCCCAAATCTGAGGGCAGAAAAAACACTCGGAATTGAACACTAATAAACAATACGATAAGACAAGGATCGTTTGCGACGGATGATTGCGAAATGGTCAGCTTCTTTTGTTTCGGTGCCGAGCGAAAGAATCAGGCCGAGCGAGAGAACAGTTACTCGACGGCGAATAAAGAGAAACCTGGATTTATTGTTCCACCTTCACCTCGACGTGTTCCCTCCGTTGTCGAGGGGCGCAACGAGGAAAGGGGAACAACGCGAGAAGGAAGGTGGCTCGTTCTCGAGAAGGAAAGAGTTATCGGCTGGCTGTGGCACACGAGTCCCATAAATCACGATAAGACCAATCAATCCGAAGGGTTTACGACGCATAACACTGATAGCGTATAATTTTGATCGAGATCGAGAGACTGCTTTGCTGGCCGATTTTTTCGAGTCGCGGTTCTATTCCGAACGGAAGTTTCCGAGCATCTGCGAGACCCTTTTTTTATTATTTAATGTCGCTTTTTGAATTAAGATCCTTTTTTCTTTCCATCCCAAAGGGATTTTTGGGATCATTCTAGATCATTTGAATTATCAACGAAAAAATAAGGACCAATCGGAGCGCACCTAGACGCGTCTATCAATTGGCCGACTGTTCCAACATGCGTCTAAGTCGCGCTCCGATTGGTCCTTATTTTTTCGTTAATATCTCCTTAGCAAAACCGCGGACGCTATTTTCGCAAAGGAAAATGTTGCTCCAAATGACCTCGAGAACCTCCAATTTCCAGATATTGAGAAATTTAGAAATACCTTGCATACGGAAGAAGGAAAATAGTCGGCCCGGTGCGCCATCTGTCAATTGGCCGACTGTTCCAACACGCGTCCAAGTCGCACTTCGATTGGTTCTTCTTCTTTCTTTATAGCATTCACAAGATTCTGTTTCTCGGGACTTCGCGATTAGTTCTAAGGAGCGTTTTTTCGTCAACAATTTATTCAGTGTACCTACATCTACACTGGTTGCACTCGCAGGTGCAGCAGAATTTTTCCTTCAACCGCGCAGCGAACGTGTACGTACGAGGCTGCTAATTCGAAACGTGCAATAGTTCTTACACTGCGAAATCGCAGGCTTCGAACTAATCGAGTCGAATATTACCGCGGCAAGTGGATCGATCTGCAGCGCGATCGAATCGAGCAAAACAACGTTGCCACGGACCGGCCCGGCCGCCGAGACTGTGTGACTCACATTTTCCGTCATCGTAAACGAGATGAAAAACTCCGACCGAACGTGTCCCCACACGGGACGAACGGTATATATACATGCATAATGCATACGCCGTGTGTACAGCGGAATATCAAGCGTGTTGCGGCGCGTGGTCGACGATGCGAGACATCGCCGCGGAGAAAAACAAATTGTTAGTTACTTATTACCCGATAGGATAATGTATCCAGCGCAATCGGATCGATCAAAAAATCTTCACACGGTCGAGCTGGCTTCTCGATCGAAGCCAGTTTTCTTCCTCGTTCTTGCGCCGATTCCCCGACACCAGTTGTCTAAGAAATTTTCAACTTCGAAACAAGAAACCGTACCCCGTTCCCTATGGAAAACCTCGGAAATTGTTACATTGAGCCGAGTAAAATACATGCAGCCTTCGATGATGGCCGAGGGAATAAATTGCCGGTTTGAAATCGATAAATGTCGAGAGCCTTTTAATGTTTAAATAACGCGTAGTTGATGTTTAGGCTTCGAGGAGAATATTCCCAGCGAGCGGAATTCATGAGAACATTTGCATGATTGAAAAGTAACGAGCATCGTTGAATGACGATCGGTAAGAAAAATGGATATCGGACGAATTATGACATAACTGCGGTCGAAGATTATTTTTGCTTAAAAAACAGCGATACAGTCATTCGATATTGAGCGAAAAAAGATTAGAGCGTGATCGCGAAGAAGCAGGAAGCTCGATTTTTCGTAGAAAAATCCTGAAAGGCTGCGGTCGTGGAGAATATTTAATTGAGAATCGATTAAAGACCTTCGACAAGGATCGAGCAAAAAGAGAACAGAAGAATTTTAAGTGTTGAGGTTTGTTCAGGATCGAAAAATAAAGCGTACGCAGTTATTTAATGTTATATAAAAATTAGGTACAATAGTATTGTACTTGATATCTGCAATTATTCAACGCGATGAACTTGGATGCAGTATCTGGTCGCAAACCACGTGTTACAATATTTTTACTTTTAGATAAACTATACGTCCGTTCGCTTTGGCATTCACACTAGATCTGACGAAGAACACATCCACCCCTGCATACACTCTTCTCTCTCAGTGTTACCACTCGTGTTAAACTAAAGCAGCACCAACTTATTAAATTATACCTCTAACATGAAGCACGAAGAAACACGGAATGTGATTTTCTTCGAAAAAATTAGTGCGATCGAAGGATACATATTTTCAGAGGAATAATGAAAGTCCTTCGACAAGGATCGAATAAAGAATATTTGACTAAACGGTGAAACGCAATTGTTCTTCGATTTGAAAGTTTGTCCGCGATTTTTTGGGTCACTGAATTTATCATTGGATTCGTTAGTCCCAAAAACAAGATCGATCGGTGTGATCGATGATTAGAAACTTGATTCGATTCCCACGGTGATCTCGTGCGTCAAGGTGACGCGCGAAGACGAGCGGAGCGGGAGAATTCGAGCGAATCGTTCACGTAACGAGATGAGAGAAAGAGAAAAAGAGAGCGAGTGGAAAAAATGGTGTGCACGAGTGGGAAGTAGATTGAATCGAGTGGTCGGAATTGCGCAGAATCCGTCGTCGGAGTTGCATAATCGGCGTTGCACCGGCTCGAGTGCAGCCGACGCGCGACGGCCGAAAAACTGCGAGCGGGTGCCGCAGCCTTCGAAAACGGGGGTGGAAAAAAATTACTATTAATTTGTTCGACTAATTAGAAACTCGTGCAAGGTTCCCAGTTGAACCTCGACCCGATTCCGAACCGATTTAGCTTAATTATTAGCAATTTCTACGTACCTGAACGAGATTTTATTTATTTATTTTTACATATTTTATATATTTTATTTTATATATTTATTTATTGTGAGAACGAGAGCAGGATTTCAAACAATAAAATCCAAATACTCATATGTAGTAATAATATTGATTTCTTTAATGGCACGTTACAGGCATTCAAAACAATTATATTCTTCAGTCCGCATAAAATAAATAAATAATAATAATTATTATAATAATAATAATTAGCTAGACCTACCGTGTGGTAAACATGTATCACTCTGTAATATTTAGTTTACAGACCACATTCTGAACCGATTTATTCATGATCTTATTTAGCTTATTTCTTATCAGCTAGAACTACCGAGTGGCAAACATGTATTATTCTATAATATTTAGTTTACGGACCAAATTCTGAACCGATTTTTTATACGTGATCTTGTTTAGCTTATTTCTTATCAGCTAGAACTACCGAGTGGCAAACATGTATTATTCTATAATATTTAGTTTACGGACCAAATTCTGAACCGATTTTTTATACGCGATCTTGTTTAGCTTATTTCTTATCAGCTAGAACTACCGAGTGGCAAACATGTACATATTACTCTGTAATATTTAGATTACGGATCTTGGTACAATAATCCAAGTACAATGAATGATATCCGATTGCGGTAAACGCGATTAGGCGCGCGTTAATCGATGAGAGATGGTTCTGTTAATGGTACTGTTAGCAGAAAAATGCGATGGAGATCGACTGCTTCGCGATGCTAATCGAGAGTCGTCGAGAGAGTCTCAGGCACGATTTTCACCCTCGCGCGCTTCTCGCGAACGGGTTTCGACACATTCAGCGAAATAATTAACGATCGCCGATGCATCGAGCGCGTAATTGCGAGAAACGCGTCCGCGGCATTATCAATCTTCCGGGAATATTTAATTAGCCGTTCCTCGCCGGGCGTTAAACGCTTCCATTTTGCATATACGAGACGTGCGCGCGCAAACGATTCGTTGACTAATTGTCCGCCGCAATTAAACTCGGCAACAACACACGGTGCGTACCACCCGGACAGTGACAAATGACGATTCCCTCGGGACAAGCGTAAGCAACAAATAAAAATGCAAAATTCAGAGGCCGCCTTACATTTGCATCGCAATTACGTCCTCAACGACGGTTCCAGACGCCTTATCTGACGGCTGCGCGCGTTCCTCGAACTGCATCCTTTGTTGCAATCGGTACACAGTTTTCTTATTAATCAATCGGCGAACAGGGGAAATGCAGATTGTCTCCGAGTCGGTAAAGGAAGAGACTCTACAGACATCGGTAGGGTACTGATATTTATGACGCCATAAAACAGGATCCACGGGGGTCCGGTCCCTTCCGAAGAAGCGCGAGACTCTGGAAACCGGGAAAGTTCAAATTTTCCGGAGGGGAAAGTGACAATAAGGAACAAGTTTTAAAATTACACGCTCGATCACGAGAGGAAACGAGCTCCTAATTGACGCAACTTCTTTTCGTTATGATCCCCCATTTCTGATCTATTCGATACGATTTGTTAAAATGCAGAGCATCGCACGGATAAAAGGAAATTGCCGAGATAATTTCAAACAGGTTTATCGATCATTTGCAGTTGATTTGATCGATTGTAGTCCAAAAAATACATCAACGAGAAATAATAAATTGCGACAACAATTTCAGATGAAGCGCAACACGAAGAACCAAACTATTTGCAATGTTGAGTAAAGATTTCTTTTGGCTCCTGAAGAAGAGAAAATCTTTAACTGTGCAAGCGGGGGTGGCTGAGAATTCATGGGCCACCAGGTATACCAATTTTTTCACCAAGAAAAAAACTAAGTGGTAGAGGCGTGCGAACTCGCAGTTTTCCAGAGCGACGGCTCGGTGTGGCGCTGGAGAATCCCTCGACAAAATACGTTTTAGTATTTATGGCCGTCATTAATGTCAATGTTCCGGTCTTCCGAGTTCAGGTAAGGTTATATATCAATGGACCTTCAAAAACCGTGAGGATATACTGCCCGTCAATTTTCTGGGAGACATCCGGGGCCACTAGACTAGTTGTAGAATCTCGATTCTGAATACGACTCGAACGTTGCACAATAGTAACGCAATACTCCCAAAAAGGGTTAAGGGAGTAAGCGATAGGCAGAATATTATTAGAATATTACTGGAATCTAAGTACAATATTACTACAATATTACTAGAAAAACAAGTGAAACATGTTAGCGAGATCGAGTTGTCATTATACGAGCATAATAAGAGTTGTGTGAAGGGTCATTGCAAAGAAGAAGGTTGATTGTAGCTTGTTTCTATCATGATTTAACGAGATTATGTTTATAATTAATAATATGAGCGTCTAAAATAGGGGGAAAAATCGAGACTACCACCATCAGGTTCCCATGTATTTTTCTAATACAAAACTTCTTTTTTACTGAAATCATGAGCAGAGCGAATTACGATTAACCTTGCTCTTTAGAATGAGCACTCATACACCTCGTAACGTGCTCTATAAGAAGCTGTGTGAGGGCTAATTATAAATAGGAGGGTTGATTGTTCTAAGGTGCACTCATTATTACAGTAAACAAAATCATTTTGTATTAGAAAAATACATGGGAACCTGATGTTGGTTGTCTCGATTTTTCCCCCTACTGTGGACGCTCATATTATTAATTACAAACATAATCTCGTTAAATTTACAATGAGCATTCACGCAGCTCCTATTACGTTCGTATAATGACAAACAACTCGATCTCGCTAACATGTTTCATTTGTTTCACTAGTAATATTCTGCTTATCCCTTCCCCCCTTAATGCGACACTGACGATTAATGAAAAAATAATTATGAACACGAGTAAAATTTTAGATTAGAACTGAACACCCTATGTAGGTTGTTCCGCTGACGAGACAGACCGACAATTGGGGTGTTTCAGTTCAATCTACTAGTTGTTACATACCTTGAAAAGGGTATCTAGTTATGTAGGGCCCCATCATCGTGAAGTTTGTGGTCACCGTCATCTCAGCGCGTCGGCGCTTCCAGTCTCCAAACAAACGCTACGAAAACCCGTGTCTGACGCGCACAGATCCTCGAAGGATCAACCGAAATAGATCACTAACCGATTCCGCGATCACCGTGACACTTTCCGGATCCTCTGTTCGACTTGGAACTCAACAATTAAAAATACTGCCCATACAATGAGCTCGAAGCAGGATCGCGATGCAGGATATTGCACTGAGTGTCCGGTAATCATAAGGCCGACGAACTGTCACTGGGAGTCTGTCACTCGTTTACACCACGATCAGGATCAGGACGAGAAGAGGCAGAAGAAGAAGAAGAAGGGTCCAGTCTCGTCCGAGTCTTGCTGTCAAATCCTTGGATTGTATTCTTGAAGAGACACCTGCGTCGTTGTCAAAGTTCGACGGTCGTTGGGCAGGCCCGAGCCAGACCTGACGGCTTCTTGTTTGAGACTGGTATTGGAGAACTCTCCACCGGGGTTACTAACGCTTACTGACGCTCGGTCACTCCCATCGGCAAGTTTTCTTCTTCGGGGCTTCTGTGGTGGGGAGGAACACTGTGGTCACGATGTTACGTCCTCGGTTAGGTGGTTTGCGTACCTGTTCTACCGGCCACCTCGACCAATCCAAGCCCACCAGCAATCCCCTTGCAGACACACAAGTCACGCCCATGTGTCGAACCAGCACATGACTGGAAGCTCGCGGGGGAGGACTGTTGTCGGAGACCATGCTTGCTTGCCGACCACTGCTCCTTTTTTTAGAGACCTTTTGGTGGGGGCTAATTCGAACGATGATTTTTAGTATTATCTTTTTTTATCATCAACGTTTCGTTGGGGGATGATCGTCATTTCGTTGAGGGTTGCTGATTAATTTTTGATTTTTAAGTTTGTTGCTCGATACGGCATCGACTACGTAAGTACGCTTTTTTTTATCGAGGATTTTAGGTCGTTTTGGAAGATTGTCTTCCGAGGGTGATTTTCTCCAGGGTATGTCGATCGAGTTTAATTTTGGATTTTTACCTTCTTTTTTTTAAGTGCCTGGAAGACCTGTTTTTGCTAGAGGTTGCTCGATAGATTGGTTTCTGATTATTTTTGAAAAAGTTAATAATTAAAAAAGATAATTTTTGAGAAGTTGCAATCCAGTTTTTCCAGTTAGTAATTTAACGAGACTCTAGGTTCGGTGACAGCAAAGAGACTTCTTATTGAACTGTGCCATTTATCGCTCGCCGTGTTACAATAGTGTCTTTCTCCTTTTCTTGCAATTACTATCGTTTCCCGTCTGCGACTGTGTTTCTTCTGCGATTGTTCTGCTTTTTCTTTTTACCATGTTTTCTAAAGTTTCGTTCAACGGAACGTAAAAATTGTCTGTATAAATTTTCTATGATCAATTTAAAAGAAGCGAATAGATGATATTCGACGATCATAAATTTATAAAATATAAATTACCAAGAAAATTCTTCAACGCCGATATCAAAGCGGATGAAGAAACAATTCTGAAAATCCTGAAACACCGTCGCGTCGCGCGTCGCGAGAGTTGAACGACGCGGTGCGGCAGGCTGGTTGGGCAAGAGACGAGGCTGAAATACATGAAGTCGACTCGCTTGAAATGGTGTTCCCCCAAACAATTAACGCATGATTACTCCCAACTTTCGCTTTTTAGGGCCAACCATTCTTTTTCCACCGAGGAAATGACGATGCTTCTGTTTCGAGCAGGACGTGACACCCGGCGTCGACGAGTAAAAAGACTAATTGAATCAGAGATCTCGAGTTCCCATTTTCTTTTTCGATTTTTTGCCTTTCGGCGTCGTGCAATCCACTGCAAACAGTTTCTATTATTGCAATCGATCCGTTTTTCCTAGACAACCTGTACAAATGTTACCGTCTTGCGCAAACAACCCCTTTTTCCACAAAATACTGCTCATTATTTCCAACTACAAAAAAAGAATAATCGAAATCTAAACACCGTGGACGATCATTCCATTGTTTCGCATTCGTCTAACACGATTCAACAGCCTAAAAATTATTAAGACAAGAAATACACTTTGCCCATTGTTTCCAACTACAAAACAGAATTATCGAAATCTAAACATCGTAAACGATCATTTCATTGTTTGACAGTCGTCCAACACGATTTGACAGCCTCATAATTATTAAAAGAAGAAATACATTTTGCCCATTGTTTCCAGCTACAAAACAGAATTATCGAAATCTAAACATCGTAGACGATCATTTTATTATTTCAATAATGACGGTCAATTATAGTGGTCACCGTAATAAACATCAGGTACCGCTGTAAATTCGGCTGAAGAGGCTGAAATTCGGCGTTAGGGAGAGAGGAAAAAAGGCGGGAGTTTGGTAAACAGATTTGAAACCTTGATGGGACCAAATAATCATATCACTATACACTTCGATGCGCCTTCTATTTCCAATTACCGAACGACAGGTTCTACTTTCTGCGGTTAAAAAATAACTCGTAAAGAGCATCCTTCGGCAACTGGCTAAAAATGCATTATGTCGATTCCGAATGTGCAGAAGAAAATGGAGGCGAAGATCCTGCAGGAGCTGTTTGCGCGAATCGATTCGCGCCGCAGTTAGGATGCAGAGATCATGGTTCCCTTCGATTTTCCGTGGAAGCTCGGTTGATTCGTTCCATCGCGGCTATGGCGTCCTCAGGGAAAGCCCGGTAGACCTGCGGAAAAAATCTCGGCTGGTCCGTAAGAGGATATTGTCCGGAAGATTCAGTTTTGGGAAGGAGTGAGAGAGAAAGAGGGGGTCGGGGTCGGGGGTCCTCCGCTGATGCCCCATCAATGTTTATTATCGTCCTGTTTGTGCGTCCCGTGAGCTCCGGAGCGCGAGAATGGCCAAACAGAAGGCTGTCTTAGGAGGCGACACGTATTCACTGTCGCGGGAGGTGGCGGAAAAGCGGAAGGAAACCGGCAAAGGACCACCCGCAGGCTCCTCGTCCTTACGAAGTAATACGGCGTTACTTTTAACGGGGCCTGTCGGGTCGACGGTGTCCCGCGGCGAGGACAAAACAAACTCCCTAATGTCTTCATGCTACTCATCGCGGACCATCTCCTTCTCCTTGCTACGGGGGCGAGAGGGCCAGCAGAATCTAGATAGACAGAGAGTGACAGGAAAGCGATGAGAGCCAGCGAGAAAGAGAGAAACTGACAAATTCTGTCGTGCGAAGATTTTAAACAATAAAGTTGGAGAAACTTTTTACAACGTTTTTTCTAAGTAAATGTTACCCACTTCGTTGATCCAGTTCATTGATCACGTATCACTGGTCGTTCACGTTCGCGCGGAAGAGAGAGGACCCTGGAAGAAGAGGAAACCAGCGGCCTCCTTGGTCGGTTTCCTAGCCAGTTGGTAGCTCCGAGGATCACCGCAGTAGCTCTCCTCAAGGTCGCAAGCAAGATCGTCACGGTGTCGTCACAATATGTCGCTGATTGCCGAGCGTGAAGCGGAGAATTTCGGATCACGACGGATGGATGAAGACGTAATTGATTTACGGGAATGCCCGATGCTCTATTGGGAAACTGAACCCCCCATTAGTAGCTAGTGTTTGTTTTCGGTATGGCTATGGTGACCAGGCTGGATGACTCTCTGACTTCATTGCATTTACGATTGCGGAGGGAGTTCACATTTTATGGTAGGAATGACGACGAAGGGTTGATTTTTGAGGAGACTCTGTTTGGAAACTGCGTTGGGATAATTGGGATTTGCATTAACGTGGAGTGCGAAGGATTGCAGGGAGATTTCTAGAAGCCTGGGAAAAGATGGTCGTTTGAATAGAATTCTAATTTTTTACGGTTCAGGTACTTTGGGATTATTATCTCGTCCACTATTTACGCCAAACACGAAATATCACCAAGCCAACTTAACCACCTCATTTGGTTCCCCTTTTATTGACCCTCGTTTGGCTCCCCTTCCGAGTTATGTCGTAACACGACGCTTAACAGAAACAAACCCAGGACACCAGACCGCTTCGGCGCCACCCTGATGAGACAGAAGAAGCGCACCGATTGGCCGAATGTTCAAGAAGGCCACGGGGCCGAGAACCTTCTCCACCCTTAGCAACGCGTTGTTGACAGGGTCAGCAACGAGTTCATATAAATATCGGTACTGAAACGCAGAGCGCTCACGTCAGCTGCGCCTTTGGGAGAGGACGAGATATTTCCTAATCCTACCCTGCGAAGTTATTCCGAAAACCATCCACGTCCTACAATGTTAGGTTTTACGCATTATTTCACTTACATTTTTTATGTTATTATTATTTTATTATTATTATGATTATTTCATACATTTAATGTGTTTAGAATCATTTGTTCCCCTCTATACACGAGGTAGGTTAGGTTAGACTTTACGTATTATTTTACTTTTTTTTGTTATTATTATCATTATTTCATACATTTAAAGTGTTCAAAATGTTTATTTTGGAACGTGCTTTTCATTATGATGTCGCCAAGGAATTTGCGCATTTTCGCGAGCGTTGAGAGGTCGACAGGATAATCCGAAAATACCGTTATTTGTAATATTTGGACATTTTTGTCACACCACTATCGGTTACAACTGACGGCGTGCACGACGTGGCGCAGAAACAAAGTCGGTATAGTTCCACCGAGGTCATGCGTCCTCCATCAATCGCTATCATCCCTGGAGCGTGACTCGCGTCGAAGGAAAAAGGCGTCGAATCTCGTGACGCGGTAACCGATCCCGATCTAGCACACACATCTTATCGCAAAAACAAGAGACCGGTCGTCGTTGGCCGTCGCGAGAGTGTGAAGAGCGTTGAAGGAGTGTGAAGAACGGCGTGGGCGAGATGAGTATCTGGCGTCTCATGGGGAGCCATGAAAAGTGGGCGTAGTCGGGAACCCGCAAATAAATGCAAATTGCCAAGAGACGTGCGATCCGCCTACCCGACACGGCGTGGCGAGGAAGACAACAGCCCCGGAACACCGTTACGCCGTAAATAATCCACCCCCTTTCAAGCATCGAGCACAACCCTCTCTCCCTCTCTGTTTGTTTGCCTCTTCTTTTGGTTCTTCTTGCTTCTTTCTCTTTCACTATTAAGAGTTTTCCTGTTGCTATTGAACGGAATGGGCTCGATGGATAAATAAGGGGCCGTAAATATTCAGCTTCGGCGTGGTTAGAGTGGAGCTACATGAAAATGCGGTTCGATGCCGTAAATCATCGCCGGTTCCAGGGACGGTGACGATCTGAAAAATTGCGGTTGTAGGACGTTCAGTGCTTGCGGTCGGGCTCTTTCATTGTCCCCCGATGCTCGATTCTGTCGCTTCTGCTGAAGATTGTTCCGACACAGTCGAGTCTCTGCTAATGGTGAAGGAAAGAAGAGAATCAACACTCAGGGGTACCAGCATCATGGTACCGAACAGCCGGGAACCACCCGGAGGAACGCTAGTTCGAATCGCCAATCCGTTATAAGGAAAACCCTTTTTAATTGTAAAGAATCATAAGGACGCACGGATAACCTATCTTTGACAGATGGTATTTGTCGCGTTATTAGTTAATCGTTATGATCTGATCGATCCTTCTTGTGTTTCGTCGGCAATCGTATTAACAGCCGGGAACCACCCGGAGGAACGCTAGTTCGAATCGCCAATCCGTTATAAGGAAAACCCGTTTTTAATTGTAAAGAATCATAAGGACGCACGGATAACCTATCTTTGACAGATGGTATTTATCGCGTTATTAGTTAATCGTTATGATCTGATCCTTCTTGTGTTTCGTCGGCTATCGTATTTCTAGCCCGTATTGGCTTCATTGGCACAAAGATCTTTACTTTTGGAGAAACTCTACAAATCAATTTTCTTTTCTTGCTGGAGTTTCTTGCTGGACCTAATATCGAGGCATGTCGTCATATCATATCCTTTATAAACAATTGTAATTTGCGTGTTTAGGTATTGTAGTAGCTCAGTTAACAACTGATGTAATGTGGAAGCTGATTCTAGCGGGCCCTGCCTTAGACGTTGGGTTGTCGGAAGGCGGTTAAGGACTGTATATATACTGATCGGTGACGGATCAGGTACTAGCGAGAAAGGCTGTCACTCGCTGTCCATCTTGCGACGAAGAGGGGAAAGCCGGACGCCACAGTATCACCTAAAAGGAAAAAGATAATTTGTACACCCTTACCTTTATACCGAAGATACTCTTTGTTATGTATATTTCTGTTTGCATATACCTAATGTTGTAATAAATCTTTTCTAAGATTTAATAAAAAAACTCTTCTGTTAATTTCGATTCTTTGTTATTACGAAGTCAGTCATATATAGGGTTGCTTATTAACACGCACACATACATCACCCGTACTTTAACCCCATAATCAGAATCAAATATGAATTCGTATCGATTTAGGGGACAGAGATTCCATAATTGCCCGAGTAACTATCCAGCGAGCGAACACAGAGGATCATGATGTCCACGCAAAGATGACGTCATCCGCTTTGGAACCATAAAGTAGCTCGCTGCCGAAATCGTTCACGGCGCACAATGAGATCGATCTCGACACGAAGAACCATGCAGAGCATTCTTCCAAAGAGTTAATTTTTTGCCAGCAAACAACCCGGCAGCCGAGAATTCTTTGTCGGTACACAACGAAGAGAGTTCAATGCGACTTTGACGAGGATGTTGACAGATTCGCAGCAGCGAGACCGTAGGGGTGCTCTTCGTCGGTAGCTCTCCGATCTGCGATAGCTTCCGAGAAAATGAAAAATTTTACAAAGGGCTTGTCTGTCGCGGGTAACTTATTATTAAGAACGCAACAATGATTATTAGACTTAGTGGATTTGTTGCGTTTTTTACGAGAAAAACGAGTAAATTAATGCAGGAATATCGAGAAATCGAGAATCGAAACAGCGACATTTCTGAGTGTGAATGTGCGTGAATGCGTGTGAATGCGTGTGAGAGTTGAATGTCTGCTGTCTTTCGTATGATGTATAAACTATCAGTTGACTTCTGTACGTCAAAGAGAATTGACATAAATAAATTATTAAAATCCTTCATTGTTTTTTGCTGAATCTAGAGTCTACTTGAAATATTCCACCTTTTCCGAAACGATGAATGGCGTTTGATAACGATAAAGATAGCAAAGACAAGATGAAGATGTTTCTAGTAGAACGACAGCGACAGACAGGACTCGTATCAACATCACAGCAGCGGCCTTCCAATTTTTTGCCAAATCCATCCCCCGCCAGGACTCGTTGAAAGCAACCCCGTCAAGGATGTTGACGGCTGGTCAGCGGGATGTCCTGTAAACCAGAAAAACTTCCGCCGTTCGAGGCTGGAAAAGCTCCTGGAAGTTGCGCAGAGTCCATCCAGAATCCAGAAGGTAGTCCCGACCACGTTGAAGCCTAACTTTTGGCCACTTCTCGTCACGGACCCGTCGCGTCATAGTTATCGCACAGAAAATTATTCGGGCCTTCTTTTCATCTCGCAGTGGCGTAACGAAACAGCCAATAGTAGGCGCACACAGACAACGATAAATTTCGCAATTTCAAAGGCACTGCACAACACAAAACGTCTCTACGCCTCCCGAAATTCTAACAGCTCTTTCATCTTCTTTGCCTCCTCGTAAACATTTTACTGCGTCTCCAAACTGACTCCTATTGTGCTCCATTCACGTAGACACAGGACATGGAAATTATTCAAAATCATACCGTACGTGGTACAACATTCGCAGAGCCCAAAACGTTCTTCTACTATTTTTCTTTACGAATATGCAATACGTATAAATTAATTGAATGTGCATTATTATGTAAGTACACAAGGTGTCTCAAAATTCCTTCAACATTCGGGCGTGGGAGGTTCCTGAGATTATTTGAAGCGACATTTTCCTTTGCAACAATCGTGTCCGCGGCTTTGTTAAGAAGTTATTAACGAAAAAGAGACAGACCAATCAGAACGCGGCTACAGCGAATCGATTCTGATTGGTCCGTGTTCTTCGTTAATAATTCCTTAACAAAGCCGCGGACGCCATTTCTGCAAAGGAAAATGTTCGAAAGGAGGAAATGAAGGAACCTCCCATTTCTCGATGTTAAAGGAATTATGCGACACCCTGCATACACCGAGACAAATAAATATTTCTACCTCGATAAAAAACTGATGTTTAGGGATAATGGCTTCGTTAGACCTTGTTACACCCTCATAAAAATTCTTTGTAATTTTTTAATGCCATTCTAAGCGATTGTTTTGCACTTGCGAGACTACTACGTCAGTGTAGAGGAGCAGGAACGTGAAAGGAAGAAAGAAAAGGAGGAAGGAAGCGCGAGGACACTTCATAATACGTTGTTCCACAGGTCCATCGGTGTTCCTGGACAGATCGTAAATCTGCAAAGAGCACGAAAATCGTTCATTGTTGGAACAACATTTTCCGCTCGAACAAGGACGAAGAAAGGCATGATGGCTATACACGAGGATGGCTGTAAACTCATTATTCCTGATATACGACTCCGATCATGCCAGCTCGAGCAGATCTCTGCGCCAGCTTTTAACGCATTATTACCACGCTATTACGAGAAACTTGCCTCTTCCTCAGCGTGGCTGACAATCGGGAACACTGGCGATTTATGAAATCTGACCAGGCCAGCAAGCACCGACTTTTGCGAAACCACGTCGAGAACTGACGGCATGGCGTCCTGGAAGAGTTACGACGATCAAGGCCTCGAAAGCTGTTCAACCGAACCCTGGCGTGCGACGAAATAGCTCGGAAAGAGCCTAACCGATTAAGAAGCTCGAAACCGTCCTTAGAGATTTTCTAATGACTAACCATTCTCCTAACCAATCGAAAACTGGCCATAAATCTGTTTAATTTCTGTTCAATTACATTCTTGAAAGAATGTAACCTGTGTTTATAATAGCGTGCTAATCTATAATAAATAATCTATAATAATCTAAAAAAGACAATGCGCTGATCTATAATAATAAAAATGTGCTACGCAATAAGGACACAAATTGTATCAAAATGTATATTGTAAAAATTGTAAAATGTAAACCAAGTATAGTTGTATCGAATAAAAAAATTTCTTGTTTAATTAAGGTGCAATCGATCGAATAAAGAATTTACAAGAATTTAATTTCTGTTTAATTATATTCTTTAAAGAATGTAACCTTATTATAATAGTGTGCAAATCTATAATAATAAAAATGTGCTGAACAATAAGGACACACAAATTGTTTCAAAATGTAAATTGTCATCTAATGTAAAACAAGTATAGCTGTATTAAATAAAAAAAATGTCTTGTTTAATTACAGTGCGATCGATCGAATAAAGAATTTACAAGATTGATGGTTGAACAGTGGATGAGTAAGCCTGTTGTTCCGTCAATTGTTAAAACCGACATAACAGCGAGACAGTCGCGAAAGGAAGCTGGTAACCCCAAAAACAACCGAACAGGAACGTCATCGTGTAAATCGCAATTAACGAGCTCGACGTAAACCACGGGTTTACCAGAAACCGGAAGAATCGGTAGGTTTTTGGGCCAACTATCAACACCGCACCGGTGAGAGACGTTTTCACCGAGTCGATGCGACGCGACAGTGCGAATCCGACAAATCGATGCATTTAACTGTCTCGCTATCCAATCACAGCGTTACGATGAAAAATAGATAAAATTTCCGTGAGAAGAAATCAATGATCCAAGCCAAAGAAACACATGTTTTATTCAACTAGATCGACTCGACTTTCTACGTCGTTTTATTACTTAATAGTAATTCTGATCGTTCTCGTTTAGTACGTCTACAGTCTACACCGATTCGCACTGTTCTCCACGAACAACCATCGAGTACAAAAATTATTTCATAGACTAATTCGTGTCTTCGCGCCTTTAAAAATTCTTCCGAGATACCTAGTTATCATAATTTTAACGAAGAGTGCGAAATTTTAAGCAAAAAATAAATACTTGTATAAAATGCTTCCTATGTGGTCCAGATATTAAAGATTTTATTAAGCGTTGCGCACTAAAAATTTAATTTCATTGAATCAATCTTTTGAATTACAAATTAATATTATATATAATTAAAACAAGTTAAGTCAAGATAAGGCTCATTAAGTCATTATGTAATAGACTAGTGTATCCATGTATTGAATATGCTATATAAACCATATCTGATTTAAAGCATTAAATAAATAATAATGATAATAATAATAAACAAACTACGAGATAAAAATCTTGCAAAATTAATTTTTCTTCAATCCTATCTTGAATCTAAAGACGTGCAAATAAGTCTGACGTAACTGGACGCAACTTTCGAGGGAAAAAAAGTGGCCGAAAGGACTGGATGCTGCCGGATCCAACCACGTGACAGGCACCCTGCCAGGACACCGTCGTTCCCGTAGACGTAACGTCCTTCGCGTGTAGGCTGTAAAAATCTCGAGTCGTAAAGTCATAAGATTGTAAACTCATAAATATACGTCATTATTGCTCATAATTCGCATTGTTGGCGTTGAACTAGGCCCAGTTCACCCCAGCACCAAAAAAAGGGCAAAGAGGCTGGAAGAAAAATCTGCCAGACGGCACGGCCCAAAAGTACGACCAAAAACGTGACGAGAAAAAATTTCGTGGTACCTGATTCTCATCTGTCTCTCTCCTCTGTCTCCCGGGAACCTTTTTCAAAATTTACGATTCTAATTTTTTGCTCGCGTGCTTGACTCTTGCCTTCGGGGCAGGAAGTCCGTGATCATTTTCGCACTACTTCGTGCTGTTCTAACCCTTTTAGGACTAGTTCGACAAAAAACATTTCTAGAAAAAATGAATCCTTCAAAAATTTTGTATCGGAAGCGTGCTATTTTATTGCACCGTTAAAAATTGTTTAAGAATGTCCAATGTTTGAAAGAAAAGTTTTTATGTTACTATTGTTGTTTCCTTACATTTCTTACATTTTAATGATTTTGTAAATGTCCATTTGGAAAAGAAACGTGATAATTAATCAGTTCCTATCTTTCCATTCGAATAATTCATCACGTAAATTAATCTCTATTTCTAGAAAAATTGAATCCTTTAAAAATTTTGTATCGGGAGCGTGCTATTTTATTGTACGTTAAAAATTGTTTCAGAATGTCCAATATTTGTATGAAAACTTTTTATGTTACTGTCGTTGTTTCCCTTGCATTTCTTACATTTTAATGATTTTGTAAGTGTCCATTTGAAAAAGAAACGTGATAAGTAACCAGTTCCTATCTTTCCATTCGAATAATTCATCACGTAAATTAATCTCTATTTCTAGAAAAACTGAATCCTTCAAAAATTTTGTATCGGAAGCGTGCTATTTTATTGCACCGTTAAAAATTGTTTAAGAATGTCCAATGTTTGAAAGAAAAGTTTTTATGTTACTATTGTTGTTTCCTTACATTTCTTACATTTTAATGATTTTGTAAATGTCCATTTGGAAAAGAAACGTGATAATTAACCAGTTCCTATCTTTCCATCCGAATAATTCATCACGTAAATTAATCGCTATTTCTAGAAAAATTGAATCCTTTAAAAATTTTGTATCGGGAGCGTGCTATTTTATTGCACCGTTAAAAATTGTTTAAGAATGTCCAATGTTTGTATGAAAACTTTTTATGTTACTGTTGTCGTTTCCCTTGCATTTCTTACATTTTAATGACTTTGTAAATATCAATTTGGAAAAGAAACGTGATAGTTAACCAGTTCCTATCTTTCCATCCGAATAATTCATCACGTAAATTAATCTCGTCAACGTACACTATCTTATCTAGAATAATGAATTTTCCCCGAGGTGCCAGACGCTCTCCAGAAAATAAAGAAAATTCGTAGCAGCCTGGAAGGTACCTCGTCACGACTTTATTTAATTCCCATCCCCCGTGGACCTGTTGCTTCGTTATCACCTCTCGTTAATCAGCAATTACACCGACGCGACGCGACGCCTCGGTCCTCTCGTTGGTGTAGAACGCGCGGATAATCGTCCGCGATCGAGAACAGGACGATCACCGTGAAAGGAACAGGGAATTTTTGCGAAGAGGCGGCGAAGCAACTGTTACGGCAGGACGTTGTCTCGGCCATGAAAATCCCGAGAATGCTTTTTGTCTCGGTTAATATCGCGTGGTTGTCCGGCTGATCGTTAAACGGAGTATCAAGGCTGGTGCATGAATCGGCTGGATCGAGCCATCGAGATCGTAGGCGTTCTACCGCGTCCATCCATCGATCCCCGCTTTCCTTCAAATCCATCGTCAAGGATTATCCTCACGTCGCGATCGTTTCTGGTCAATTGACCGGCAAAACATCGTGAGAACGATTATCCTGATAACGAAGCCGAGCCGTTTCCGATCGCTTCTTGCCACGCAGTCTGATAAATTGTCCCCAGTTGGAATATGCTTCAACTATATGGTCTCCGAAAAGCGTTAAATATGCAATCATGTTACAGAGATTGCAGCATAAATTCCACAGATTTTGTGCATACAAAATAAAGAACCCAATGTCAATCTTTGATCATAATTACTCTACAATATTAAACACAGTCAACCTTGAAACATTATCAGATCGTAGAACAGTTTCCGACCAGAGCTTCATCTTTAATTTGATAAACAATAATATCGAATGTCCCGCACTCCTAATGCAAATCAATTTCTATGTACCTGAACGTATTTTGAGAACGAGAGCAGGATTTAAAACAATGAAGTCCAAATCCTCATATGGAGTTACAAATCCATTAAATCGCATTATTGCTAGCTCTAACATATTTTATAAGAATATTGATTTTTTACAAGGAGAGTGCAAGGACGTTGTCACACCGATTTAGTTGTAATTGTTTATGAATATCTCAAAAACTATTGAGTGTTAGCGTCTATAATGGTATATATTCGTAAATGGGGGATCGAGATCTATAAGTATGCAGAGTCTCAACTAAATCGGTGTGACAACGTTCTTGCACTCTCCTTTTTAGTTTTGTACGGTCCATACGTATGTTAATTCTAGGTTAAAACATAAAATTAAGGTTTTTCTGTTTATTAGTTAGACTGTATAAACTGTATGCAATTGTATAAAAGGACATCAGTCCGTATAAAATAAATAATAATAATAATAATTAATAAATGCGAGCGACGACAGAATGTATCAGCCTCCTGATACCGATTAGAGATTGTTCAGAAGCAATTTAGCGATGGAGGAGCAGCGAGATTCAAAGTAGAATGCATGCGATAGAAATTCATTTATCGGAGCTGATTTCTGTCCGACTCCCAGCCGATCCCGAAATCCTAACAAGAATTCAATCGTCACCGAGACGAACGATTTGTTTTTATCAGAGCCGAACCCCGCCAAGTGAACGTTAATCGAAACTTAATATCACCGGAAAGCGGAGTCCATCAGTGAAACTGGAAAGGACCACCGTAGCACTCGAGACGATTAAATATTATTTACGCGGTTAAACGAAGCGATTACGGTTTTTGCTCGGCTCCGAAACAGTTTGTCACAGTCCGCAAACGCGAACACACGCGCGATAATAATTTCAACTAGCTCCCATCAACGAATTCTTTCGCTGGAAAGCGTAAAACGAGCGCAGAATTTTAATCCCAGATTTCTTGCGATTTAGCCTCTCTCGATCAAATTCTTTATCGAGTAGAATTTCCCACAGAGTTTTGCCAGTCTCGTGTCCTAGGTGAAAAACCGTCAAATCGGTCGAGTCGATTCGGCGTGGATCGAACGATCGGTATTTCCCACGGGGTGCAGGGTCGCACACGCGCACGTTATATCCATTTTTAGAAAAAAGAATATTAATCCTGATTTATAAAATACTCATGTCGAGTACAGGTACTTACCATATTCTTTTTTAATATCCTTATTTAATATCCAATGTCCTTCCGCCATTTGCGCGTCTTAACGAGTGTGAAGCGTAAAACACATAATCAAAAACATTCGTATAATCCAAAATCGTGACAACGAAAGGGACTCCGTTTGCTCTACCCGCGCTCTGATTGGTCTTTGTTTTTTGTTAATAACTCCTAAACAAAGCCGCTGGCGTCATTTTTGTAAAGGAAAATGTCGCTTCAAATGATCCAAGGAACCTCCCATTTCCGGGAAGTACACGAATTTTGGGACACCCTGTATATATATCTCTAATTTTATGGATTGTTAAGGAGTTACTAACAAAAAACACGAACCAATCAGTACGCGGCTATAGCGAACTGAATCCGACTCGGCGGCAGTTTCCTCTAAGCGTGGCGTTGCCGTTGGCCGAGCCATAATCAATCCGCTGTAACTGTGCTCTGATTGGTCCGTGTTTTTTCGTCAATAACTCCCAAACAAAGCCGAAAACGTCATTTTACAAAGGAAAATATTGCTTCAAACGAAGTCAGGAATCTCCTAGTTCCGGATGTTGAAAGAATTTTGAGATACCATGTATATCTAATTTTTTCCTAACTATTCCTCTTTATTCCTATCTATTTTATTAACGAGAAATATTTTTTTCGATATTTTGACGCGTTCGCGTATACTATGCGACGCTCCATGGAGAACCTAATCTTGACCCGTTATTAGTCACGCGCTTCTTTCTTTCTGTTGGGGGAGCACGCTCCCTCGACACGCTGTCAACAGTGTCAGCGCGCTGTCGTCGTCATTTTTTACGGGTAAAACGTAAAAGCGAGGTGTTCGGAAAACGGAGAAAAGGAAGTCGCTAAGTTCACGGGCCATCCGGTGCGGTGGCGTCCTGTGACTTTGATCCACATTCCGGCTTTGCAAACTCGTCGGCCACGACGTTGAGTAATCGGAATTGCGTCACCGTGTTGGTCGCGAAATCGCGGACACGATCGATCTCGCTAATAATCGCTGCCAACGCCGCCACCGCGCCGCGCCGTTGCGAGTATAAAGTCATTAGTCGAGAGTGATGAAATCACGCGAGTCCTTTTCGAGTGACGTAACGAACGATCGAGACCTCCGCTGTCGATCCATCGGGCTTCCCGTCTGCCGTCTGCGATTCCGATCCAAGGTGTACCACTGAATCATTCACCGTGCGTTCACGATCGTTGTCGATTCGAGAGACTCAGCAGTATTTCCATTCTAGTAGCGAATTTGCAGATCAACACCTTATCAACACCTTTAAAGATGAATTTATAGGCACCAATTTCTAATCGAAACGATTCTAGTTCCAAGTTTGTTGCAATCTTTAAAGATGTTTAAAGATGAATTTATAGGCACCAATTTCTAATCGAAACAATTCTAGTTCCAAGTTTGTTGCAATCTTTAAAGATGTTTAAAGATGAATTTATAGGCACCAATTTCTAATCGAAACGATTCTAGTTCCAAGTTTATTGCAATCTTTAAAGATGTTTAAAGATGAATTTATAGGCACCAATTTCTAATCGAAACGATTCTAGTTCCAAGTTTGTTGCAATCTTTAAAGATGTTTGAAGATGAATTTATAGGCACCAATTTCTAATCGAAACGATTCTAGTTCCAAATTTATTGCAATCTTTAAAGATGCTTAAAGATGAATTTATACGCACCAATTTCTAATCGAAACAATTCTAGTTCCAAGTTTGTTGCAATCTTTAAAGATGTTTGAAGATGAATTTATAGGCACCAATTTCTAATCGAAACGATTCTAGTTCCAAGTTTATTGCAATCTTTAAAGATGTTTGAAGATGAATTTATAGGCACCAATTTCTAATCGAAACGATTCTAGTTCCAAGTTTGTTGCAATCTTTAAAGATGTTTAAAGATGAATTTATAGGCACCAATTTCTAATCGAAACGATTCTAGTTCCAAGTTTATTGCAATCTTTAAAGATGTTTAAAAATGAATTTATAGGCACCAATTTTTAATCGAAACGATTCTAGTTCCAAGTTTTTTTTATATTAAGATTTAACGTCGCATCAACATCTATGTCATTAGCGACGAACTGCTATTGTGTATTTTTGATTTTGTTGAGGTGGTTGATATCTTTAAGGTATTCAATAATGTTTTTTTTATATGCCTTTCGTATGTGAGGGCAGTGTTCTGGTTGATTCCAAATTTGAGTCGTTGGGTGGAGAATTTTTGGCATTCATACAAGATGTGGTGAACTGTGAACGAGGTATTACAGCAAAGGGGGGTTCTGTCTTCTTTATTTTTGCTCCTTTGATATGGAGGATTTAAGTCGTCAATAGAATAACACGACGGTATACATATACAATTTAACATTTAATTTTAAATGTAACAAATACAATTAATAAAATTGTTTCTTGTTTAAATCTCCGTTCGGGATCAGACACGTCTTTACTTGAGGAGGAATCGGAATTAAGATGTAACGAAAGGAGCTCGAAATAATGCGAGAGGTAGAAATAAAAGGAAAGGAGCGTTTCGTCCTAGACTTGCTAGAGGATTCATCACTGTAAGGCTGTCTAGCGGGCCCTGCCTTAGATGTTGGGATGTCGGAAGGTGGTTGAGGACTGGATGCAACAGTGATATCAAAGTTTTCTCCTCATCTGCTGCTGCAGGCTGGGTTCCTCCACTCTTACGTCTACTGCGCACGCGCTACACGGGAACGTACCTCTACTTTGAGTATAGCACGCGTGCAATCGACAGGCAGTGCCTGTCAGGCACTCACCCGGGTAGGGTAGAGTTACGTTCGTGTGTAGCGCGTGCGCAGTAGACTTAGGAGTGGAGGAGAAAGACCCAAAAACCCACGTTTCTTGAAGGTTCTTCTGGAGGTTCTTGAGATCATTTGAAGCAAAATTTTCCTTTGCAAAAATGACATCCGACGATTTGTTAAAGAGTTATTAACGAAAAACACGGACCAATCGGAACGCGGCTATGGCGAACGGAATCCGACTCGGCGACAGGTCCCGCTAAGCGTGGCGCAGCCGTTGGCCCAGCCAGAATCAGCGCGCTGTAACCGTGCTCTGATTGGTCTGTGTTTTTCATTAATAACTCCTAAACAAAGCCGAGAACGGCATTCTTGCAAAGGAAAATGTTGCTTCAAATGAACTCAGGAATCTCCGATTTCCGGATGTTGAAGGAATTTTGAGACAGCCTTTATATATATGCTGATGGACAAGTGCTAGCGAGAAAGATTGTCACTCGGCTGTCTATCTTGCGGCGAAGATGGGAAAGCCGGACGCCACATACTTTTTCAAACATCGTACCAGAATGTTGTTATCGATCGTATGAATGTTAAACCAGGAAAAATATTAATGACCGCAACGGTTCGATCAAACAAACACTATAAAGCAATTTTATAAATTAATTTCAACTTTGAACGTTTCGGTCCTTGTGTGGATCGTTTTCAAAAAAGGAGAAATTATAATTTATTAGGAAATCTCGACTCTCCTACTACATCATCACATTGAATTCATATTATTGACCAGAGAGTCGAGATTTTTTAATAAATTATAATTAAAATATCTCCTAAACTAATGATTTTTTTAGACAAATAGACTAATACTTTTTTGTAAAGAATATGAAGGAGTATCAGCTGATGCAATAAAAATATATGATTCCGTTCAAAAAACATTAATGACCTTCATATGTCCTCCACACGTTCATCTACAAAAAAAATGTACCATCAGATGGTAAAATGTGGCGCCCCGCTCTGTATAAGTATTTTTGAAAAATAGTATCTTCCGCTGGTTCAGCGAAGGTCGAAGAACGTTCCTGTATTTTGTTGTAACAATCTTTCGAGTTAAAACAACCACGAGTTAAAACCAATTTTTGTCGGAGGGCTCACGCCTGGTAGACGAGGAAGAAGCCGTCGAGCAAGTGGAGCAAATAGATTCCGAATCCCGATATAACTTCCTTAGCTTGGGGTGCAATTTCAGCGATGTCTGATGACTCGAATTACCCAACTGCAGCGTCAGCTGTCTACAATTCGTCCGATTTTTACCGCAATTCCGTCCGGCAAATCCCTGAAATTTTCGTTTCTGCGATTTCCCTTCACCACGGGGAAGAAAATCCTCGCGGAAGGCCGCACGAGCCGTTCGAACGAACGATTCATCGGCTATTTCTGAACGCTTACACGGCCGGCGGACGATGGCTGCCGGGAAAAAAGTGGTTTGCATATTTTTTCACTTAGGCGACTTCATCAACGATGGTCATTAAGCGGTGCAATTTTATCGGGCGCCGGACGACGCGATGCATGCGACCCGACACACGAGAAGACACGCGACACGGGAAATCACGCCGTTTTTTTTAATTAATCGCGATAGCGACTTCGCGTTTGCCAATCCGCGGAATCGATAACAAGCTGCGAGACTAATTAACACGGAAATCATTTCGCGAGAGGTCCTCCTCGCTCGATATTAGAGCTGTGACGTATGAGATACCCGGATAAAAAAAAATTCCTCGGGTACCCGGGTACTCGGATAAACAGCATTACCCGGATACCCGGGTATTCGGGTAAACAAAAATTACCCGAGTATCCGGATATCTCATGAATACACTATGGATCTTCATGCAAAATAAAAATTGTTCGCATCAATAGGAAACAGCAGACGATATATTACGATTACTTATTCTCTTGAACGATTTTAATAAATTTAAATTAATATATCGACGTTCTTTTAATTTCATTATTTTTTTAAATTGCACGAAATCATTTATGACCCGGGTAAAAGTCCGAGCTTTACTTGATATGCCAGAATTTCGGTCAGACGAGAAGCAAGAGGAAAATAAACGAGGTCCTGTAATATTTTTCATTTTCATAATAATTGTTCGTGTTCTAAAGGAATTTCTAAAGGTTCTGTGAAACGTAAGACTGAAACTGACTTCGAACCATTATCCTGGACGCTAATGTATGACATCCGGATCACAATGACGCCTCCCATCGCGGGATTCTCTTCATCATGTCGGGTCTCACCGCGGGTTATCACGGTAGCCACGACTTCATTCAGGATCGAGATCGAGGAATTCTTTTCAGACTGGCTAGTCTGCTGGATCTATCAGACCTTAATAAGATCAAGAAAACTCGAAGAGGAAAGAGAGAGAGAGAGAGACGGCGGTGTAATTTTGTACGCGTATTGTCGAGTAGGATGATGGTGGCCGATGAGTCCCTGTTTTTTCGTGGCCCGACTAAACGAGCCAGCTTCTGGTTTCTAGAATCGTGTTCACTGATTCTGTTAAGATTCCGCGCGTTCTTCAATATTTTTATCTAATGATACTATTCCGAAATTCATAGCTTTGATTTTATCGAAAAATATTTTCAATTAGGGTAACTAATTGAGAAACTTAACTGAGCAACAACTGAGAAACTTTCTCAATTAGAGTAACTGTAATAGTGAATAAAGGGGCACCAGTAAATGAACGCTTTTGTACATTTCAACAAATTTTAAAATTAAACAAAGAAAATTAATTCTAGGTGACTTTTTGTGATTAAAGAGTTAAACAAATAGGAGAATATTGTCAGTAATTTTGTTCATTCATTGGACCATCATTGTTCGATTACTAGAATGTAATGTTCGTTGACTGGTATTTTTTATATTTTTTATGTAACGTTTAACAAAGAAAAATAATAATAATTTCATTTGATTTGTGTTCATTTATTTTTGGCAAATGGGGAGCCATTTGGTATATACGAGATTCCTTTAATTCACATATTTTTTTCTTAAATAAAATATCTTCCTGAACAATTTCTTAAATGTTCATTCACCGATGCAGTCACCCTACAGTGGAAATTGATCGGTCGGTCGATTCGGTTCCTCGGAAATTTCGCCAACAGTCAGGACAGCATACGCCAACCGTCATCAGCACGGGCCAACAAATGACTCCGAATTGACGGCCGATGACAGTCGATGGAAGAAAGATCGATTTCCATCCGAGATGCACGCAGGCGGCATTATAATTTCGCGCGGCCTTTGGCGGATCTTTCAACGCAGCCGGGAACACTGGTTGTACGTGTGCGCTTGTGTTGGTCGCGAGTCGCGACGTGTGTATGCCCCTCATTTGCTGCACGTCGACCGCCACGGATGCATTTATCATACGGCCGCCTGCCTCGAATGCACGCACGCGTACTCACACGCGCTCGCTCGCCTCCTCTTCCAATCCAAAGACCGAAGAACACCGTTCTCTCGGCTGGGTTCACCTGGCCGGTGTGCTGCTGCGAGGGTGTGTGCGTGCGAGAGTGCACGCTGCACACTGCAGACGATGCACGATGCACGTTGCACTCGCGCCGCAGGAAAACACGAGCCGGTTTCACGTGTGCGACTGGACAATGGCGGCCGTCACGGTGAAACGCATCGAGCTGCTACCGTCTTACGCCTCTCGCGACTTTGCTTTCCTTCACGAGATATCGAGTTGCTGGGAAACTGGATGTACAAATCAATTTGCTGTAGCGTCTTCTTCAGATGCCCATATTATTCGAAACAACGCTCTTGGATTTTGTTAGATTATTCACCATTTTATATCTTATCCAGCGAATTTCTTCATAAACACATGAAAATCTGCATTCTAGTAATTACCATTCATTGGATTTTGTTAGATCATTTACCATTTTATATCTTATCCAGCGAATTTCCTCAGAAATGTAGGGAAAAGTTATCTTCGAGCGGTAAGAATTCTGTCGAATGTTGCAACGATAATAATTGTAATGACGCGACGATCCGATATTAGTTGTTGATTTATTTTGCGTTCTTCATATTTTATAATTTGCGTTATTCATTATTATGGTTCGACGTATTGAATAGAAAAGATGTGTTTGATCTCAGACGGAGATTTAAATGAGACAATTTAATTAATTGTATTAAAGATAATTGGAATTATACGTGAAACTATTCCTACATAAATACATGAAAATCAACATTCTAGTAATTACCATGCATTGTTCGGAGTTTAAATAGTTCTAATAGCATTCTGCTAGAATTCTACGCAGACGACAAACATACCGAACCCATTAATATCCACCTCGTATATAATCCAGTCAAATTGTCGACAGTATGTCTGGCCGCCAGTTAAATAATGGTTTCCAATTTTCTAAATTCACGTGAACCAGTCTTCTCTTCCTACAATTCGAAGATTTGTAACTTAATTCTCAGAAACAAAGAGGAACACACGCTAGGTAATTGATAGGTGTATCAAATTTGAGTAACGCGGCGCGTGTTGTCGTTTTCCTTGTTTCGAAATCGAGTCTGGCGGCAACAGAATTTATTACTATCTACTGGGCCGAGATGATATCGAGAGGAAGTTTTTTTCGCCGAAGAGATCGACGTTTCGATCAAGATTACCGTCGGCGAAAGGGAAGATCGGATCGCGATCAAGACGAAACGTGGAAGGAGGGACACAGAGAAGAGGGGTTGATTTTTCTCATTGGCCGGGGGCGTGGGACGCTGAGGAGCCGCGTATACGAGCCAAGAAACAAGCCGGCTTCTTCAAGTTTTTACCGGCGACCGGAGTGACTCAGCGGCTATTTCTCATTACCAGACCGATATTTTTGTAAAATTGGATTTTCGTGTGAGAAAGCCCGCGACCTGGCTACTCCTCCTTCTCCTCCTCCTCCTCCACCTCCTCCTCTTCCACCGCCGTCGCCTTCTTCTTTCTCATCCTTTTCATCCTCCTCCACCGTTTACAACACCGTGCCGACACCATCTTTGAACGCGCGCGGCGTCTTTCAAACGTACGCTTTTTAACTGCGAACTGGAATTCGAGGGATCCATCGATCCTTCCTTCCTTCCACGCTTCGCCTTTCGATTGGAATTGCACCCTTAAAAAAAATTTAACCCTCCACTGCACATTCCTTCTGCAGGTGTTTAAGAACGCTTGCTCAGTTGGACCAATTTCTCCAGTTGCAAGGACTCCTTA
>CM052337.1:12570468-12585636 GCA_028455595.1 Lasioglossum vierecki
AAATGAGAAAAGATCTTGAGCACAATGCTGGCCATCTGAGCAAATCAAGAGGGAAAGTTGATCACCGTCAGCGCGCATCCACCTGTAAACCGGCAGATGCGTTTCGCCAGTGTCAGTGACATCTTGTCGAGCCAACTTTCACGACGAAGGAGCCTTTCGAAAATCGTGGTTGGGCCCGAAAAAATGGCTGTGTCCCGATAGACTAGTTCCCGTTAGACAGGCCACGGAAAAAAGGTAGGTAAAAGCAGAAGATGGAGAACAGAGCGATTCGAAAACGACGAAGAAGAGGAAGAAGGAGAAGAAGAAAAAGAAGACGAGGAGGAGAAGGTATCCTCGTCGGCTCGATCAAGCGTCGATGACTGGACAAGTTTCCACGGATGGGTATCTGGTAGGCCCGAGAAATGGCGGCTGAGGCGACAGCCTCTCCTGCCCATCCTCTTTCTCGCCACACCACTAGAAACCGTCGGGCAAATTAGGTAAAAACAAAAACATCCTCACCCTCTATGGAAAGGCAGCGGCGACGACGGTAACGGAGGATTGGTAGGCGAGAAGAGGTGTTGGGCCCTCCGGCTTCATTGTGCGCGATAATGGGCCCCCAAGTAATTAACCGCGCTCTCCGGACGCTGTCTAAGCAGTTCGACGCCCCCCCTCCTCTCCCCCTATGGTCACAGAACCGCGAAAAATGCGTTTGTACCGTGCCGAGCCGACGAACTCCTGTTTCCGTTCTTGTGGAGGAGATGGACTGCACGAAGGGAAGGGGAGAGTGAATTTCGCACGCTTATGAGACTTTTCCTTGATTCTCCAGGCTCGAAAATTACGGTTTTATCGCATACCGCAAATAGGTTGTGGATGTTAGGAATTTATGACAAAAAATTGGATGGCGTCAAATTTTCCAACGAATTTTTACGTATATGTTGTTATTGATCGTATGAATGTTAAACCAGGAAAAATATTAATGATTCTGGCGCAACGGTTCGATCATTCTCGAAAATGATCCACACAAGGATCGAACCGTTGAAAGTTTAAATTAATTTGTAAAATGCTTTATAGCGTTTATTTGATGGAACCGTTGCTCCGAAATCATTAATATTTTTCCTGGTGTAATTTTTCCATATGCCTCGGAACAGTGATTTTGCTGCAATGAGAACAGTGCGCTGTCAAAATGAGATATTGATTCTTCCGAGTGGCTCAACGAGTCCGAAGAATCGCAAAGCCTGTGAAGCAACAACGTTGTTTCCATGGCAACGTACAAGAGAACTCGCTGTGCACGGTCGAATCGTTGGTGAAAAGAAAACGTGAAATCGGCGCGGTGCGCGCGAACGGATTGCCCGTTCTCGGTTCGCGTCGATAAAAAACCCCTGACGATTTAACAACAGCTCGCGCGATGACGTCTCCGAGGCGAGTGGTAATGGGCCCACGTCATCCGGCCGGTGGTTAATTAAAACGATCGCTCGGAGAGATCGGGATCATTTGTTTAGCGATCGTGCACGGAGAGTTATCTGGCCGTTACGATCGTGCCGTGTCGGATCGCAATCAGCTACCGGATTTAACATACGAACAAATCTTGCCAGAAGAGAGAAAGAGAGAGAGGTAGGCCGTTCCAAGGGGGGAAACGAATTCGGTGGGCCAGGCTCGTTTAACGAGAACCGAAACCGACGGACTGAGAAGAAATCGAGCTTCGGCCTTGAAAGATCTTCGATCCGATCGAAGAATGCGATCAACGTTCTTGGCTTCGTCTCGATCTTGCTACACCTTCCGCACCCGTAATCGGCGCTAGGATCTTCGAAGATAGAGATGTTATGGGAGATGTTTTTTTTTTAATTTATAAGCATTTGAAACCCTTCCGGGTTTATTTTGCTTGGTATGAATAATATAAGTGAATAATCTAGTTGTAAGTGTAGTTATAGCTCCGAGGACTTAGATCATGTTTTATAGCAGTCTTTATGATTCGCAAAGAATTAAATTAGTTAATAAGTTGCGTAAAATTAAGTTTTTTCTACCATTAAAAGCGGACATTTTCTTTGCTAAACCTAATGTTAAAGCCTGTGAATATATTTTCCAGTTTTTATGCGACTGCAATCTTCACCTCTAGAGATTATTAAGTCTGTCATTGTACACTAACTGTAAGACTATTGTAAAAACAAAATTGTCAAAGTCGAAATAAACATATAATAGGTTTCAGTGGCTCAATAAGAAATAAAACAAAAATATTCGAATTCTTCGAATGGGAGATGTTTGTTGGTTGTTCGACTCACACTTTTAGACATTTTTTTCCGCGCACTAAAATTTAACGTTCACGATTCATGGCTCGATCATTTATAGACTAACAGCAAGTTTGCAAATTAATTTAACTCGACGTTTCGATCCCTATGTGGATCATCTTCAAGATATACATTTTTGTGTCTGAAAAATAATACATTTTTAGTGAATTTTGAAAACCTATATTGCAGCACAGTTGTGTAAAAATTCACGCAAAAAAAAAGAAATGATAACACACGTGCTTGCTGTGGCGACGAAAATAAAAATATTTTCAACTTAATAATAAGGAGTTACAGAGAACTGAGTTTTCGTCCATGGAAAACGATACTTTCAGTTTTGCACAAGGTGGACGTACGGTTTGCGTGCACGATGACTGATGACGAATGGAACATCATCGGAACAGTGATCGTTTGGTGACGACAACCGGCGAAAGGAAGACGGCCGCGGCCGTTCCGCAAACAGGGAACAATGCGTCGCGACGCATCGAATGAAGATGAGTCGGTAGATAGCTACCTGAACTGTCACGCGCACAGGTCTGATGGACCGCCGAGAAAACAATGAGCGCCGACGCGACTCGTTCCCGAGTGGCTTGATTAGTCATTATCTGGATAGGTGGTGCATCATCCCGGTGTTCGGGCCGTGTTACGAGCGGCGGGATCGCCATTGTTGTGCCAGGAAAAACTCGAATCCACCTTGGCCAGGAATGAAGAAGAAAAAAAGACGGGGAGCGAGAGAGAGAAGAGAAAAAGAGTTGAGGAGACCGGAGGAGCGCTCGTTTGAGGTAGCCGCCGGCTCATTCACGTTTCGAAATGAGATCGTCGTCTATCCCGCTCCTTTGATCCCCCCTCTGTCTCTCATTCTCTCCGATTTTTCTTCTTATTTCTCTCTCACCCGCGCCGCGTCCAGTCGTTGGTCCCGTGCTATCCTACACGGTATCGCTATCTCTAAGGATACTCTTTGCATATGCTAGATTCTAAATCATTCTACCGACACGTCCGCTCTGCAAAGCCGACGATTCTTAAAACGTTGCGTCACAATGCTATTAAACGACGCCGATGATCCCAGTTAATTGTTGCGCAGATCTATGGAAAAACAAGCCAAGCCTGCCAAACCGAGTAACAAACCTATCTGACTGGTAGAAAGATTTGAAAAATCCACAGAATCCGAATTCTTGTCTCTTCGTGAAAAAGTAAAACGAACTATCATAATCTCGAAATTCACTGAAAACGTATTATATTTCAGACGCAAAAATTAGTGATTTCGCAGCACGGTTCGATCATTTATAGACAGGCTTGTGCGAGAACCCGAAATCTCGGGAAACCCGACGCTCAGGACGGGTCGGGAAATCTCGGCCGAGACGGGTCGGGTTCCCGAAAGTGCGATACGTTTCGGGTTCCCGAAATTCTCTATACGTATCTCGAATACGTATCGCACTTTCGGGAACCCGACCCGTCTCGGCCGAGATTTCCCGACCCGTCCCGAACCCGAGAAATCCGGGTTCTCGCACAAGCCTGTTTATAGACTAACAGCAAGTTTGCAAATTAATTTAGTAGAAAATCCTTAGGGGAGCACCGACTCCGACTAAATGTACACATTGTGAAAGAAACTTTTCGGCCGACCTAAATTTACGAAACGGTCCAAAAGTTTCGTGAACTTTACAATCAGATTCCGAAAGGTCAGTTTCTAAGCCCGACCCGAGCCCGAAAAACGAACGGCCAGTACCTCCTAATAAAGGCGCATTAAATGCTGAACCGATACCTCTTTACGACAATTAGTTGTAATAATTAACGGTACATCGGGGACCCGGAAGTTTAACAATCCGCTTCAATTTCTGATTGTTGCCTGCAGACCCAGTCGTATACCAATTACTTTTCTCGACGATTTTACGGTGTTTGAGTGTGTAAATCAGGTAGTACTCGGATGCCCGATACATATTCAAAATACGTCGGACGTATGTACATAAACTGGTCATAAAGTCTCGTAAAGATCTAAACTAGGGCTGTAACTTTCTTTCGAAGACTTCGAAGGTCCCTTCGCCTTTCGAAAACTTCAAAGCTTCGGAAACCTTACAGCCCTAACCTAAACAGCGGACGGTGGGGTATTTGCCCAATTTCAGCGTTCATAAGGCAATTTTGAAAATTTTACATAAATTGTAAATTTTTTGTGGCTTGAGTTAGTTGAATATGTCTGAGGAACAATCTCCCATCATTCGTCTATCCATTAAGCACTGTCAGCCTATTTCAGCCTACATTTATTACGGTGGGTTCCGAACCACCCTCCTTTTTGCCAACAACACAGTACCCAGACAAGTCACCGCCTAAAGTACACTGTCTTACCCATGCGGTCACCCATCCAATGCCCGACCCACGTCCAACGCTGTTTAACTTCGGTGATCGCTCGGGGACCGGTGTTTGCAGCGAGGCCATGGTCGTAGACGAGATTTACAACGCCCCTCTCAGTGGAACCTATCGCCGAGTCGGATTCCGTTCGCTATAGACGCGTTCTGATTGGTCCAAGTTTTTCGTTAATAATTACTTAACAAATCGGCAGACGTCATTTTTGCAAATGATGTTGAAGGAATTTTGAAACACCCTCTATACAGAAAGTCCGTTTCGAGGGTGCGCGCGCGTTTATAACAACCTAAGCTAAATGATTGCAAATATTTATTGGGACCTCCCAATAAACTGATTGACCTACTTGTTATGTCATTAATCTTGCGCGATTTTCAAGAAAATTGCACTCGAGTGGCTGCAGGTAATACCGCCCAAACTTCTCTTCTTAGGTCCCTATTAAATTAGTATATTGAAGGTTTCAGAATAGTGTGTACAACAGTTTATAGTTTTCATAGAAGACACTAAAACGATATGAGAACGATTAGCAGACGTAATTTATAATTGTAGTAATACTCAAATTTGTGATGTCGTCGCACGGTTCGATCATTTATAGACTAACAAGTTTGCAAATTAATTTAACTCGATGTTTTGATCCCTATATGGATCATCTTCGAGAGATACATTTTTGCGTCTGAAAAATAATACGTTTTCAGTGAATTTCGAAAACCTATATTGCAGCAGAATTGTGTAAAAATTAACGCAGAAAAAAGATGTAATTTTTTATATTTTTATTATTATATTATTTATTTATTTTTTATTATATATTTCTTATTAATTATAACTATTATATATTGATTATTATTACTATTTTATTATTAACAACCGATGGATCCGGGGACTCTGGTGGAGTATACTGTCGGGTTCCAGGGAGTGATCGAGAGGACCACGAGGAGTGTTCGGATCTCGGCAAGAACAAGGAGGGACAAGTCCGGCGGCGCGGCGCGAAAATACGCGAAATGGCTGGACGCAAGAAAGCGTCGTTGGGCCCGCGTGACCGTTCGAAAAAATTGCCGAAGAGGCTCCTATGGCGACGGTGATCAATCTTGCCGCGATTTCGTCCCCGAGCCCGGGACGTATCCAGCCACGAAATCCAATTTTCTTCGGAGCGGGTAGCAGCGGGACGCGGGCGATCGCGCGCGGAGCCGGGGACCAATTGGCTCCTAATTTAAGCGAGCAAAAAAACCGAACGTAATTTCGTGGCTGGTCCAGGATGGCTTAACGACGACGGAGCCTTCGCGAGAGGACGAAATGGTCCCCGGCCACTCCTGGCCTCTCGCTTCTTGATAAATTAATTTACACCGGAAACGCCTGACAAGGAAATGACGCCATTACATGCTACCGGGTGAGCCGACGGGGGTTCCTCGTTCTTTGTTCCTGGCCGCATTAGCGGTCCTCTTTATTCTTCTTGCGGGAGAACGCAGAATAGAATCTTTTTTTCTTCTGTTCCTTTACTCTTCTTCGCAGCAGTCTCTAATTTTATGCCCGGCGCTGTGGCGCTCGCCGCGGCTGTTTCGATGCGCGATCGAAATGGGGCTAGGATGATTTACCGTAAATTCGAAATCAACAGTGTTCGAGATACGCGTTGTTCTAAAAAAAAAAACAATTCCACGATTCCGAGGTAATTAGCGCGCAAGAAACCAGCGCACAGAGGCAACGTGGGAGCAAAACGAGGAAGGTAGAAAGGCTGTTATGCATCAGTCAAGCCTAGATCCAACAGAAATGTCTCAATCCGCGGGTTTTCGGGCCTGAACGGATGTTCCGCCGCTTTCACGGATGCCATCAGGTGTAAAGGCCGATCCGCGGAGAACTATAAATAAGCAAAACCACGTGTCGGCGACGACGCGAAGGCACACCTATTATTAGTGGCAATTAATGAGATACGGTTTCCGCGGGGAATGTGTCCGTGGTAACGCGCGTTCGACTCGCCTATCCCGCCGTGGAAACTTCCTAGGCAGCGTAATTGCGGCCGCTTATGCTCGTCAAAGTGTATTCTCGACTTCGCGCTCCCCGCTGACGTTTGTCGCCTCGCGAGAACCCTTTCTCCGGAAGATTTGCCAAATAACGAAATTTCTAGATGTTGAGGTATAAGGTTCGCTTATGGGAAACAAGTTATATTTATTGAACACTTGTAAACTGATTTATTATAGTACAGGGTGTCCCAGACCATCCGTACCACCCATTTATAATCTAGTTGCTCTATCAACTGGTGATAGTTTAACTTCCGGTTTCAGCCGGAAATAGGTGATTAAAACCAGAAGTTACATTTTTCAAATGGAACATGGTATTTTTTTATTACGGATTCGGATTCTATGCGAAAAAAACAAGAAACTTTTGTCTAAAACATTATGTTTTTTAAGTAACCTTCAAAATGAGTCTTGGCGAAATAATATTTTCACTATCTGGTCTTGGCATAACCCAGGATCTACGACGAGGACGTGGCAGATATCAGATCCCTTGTATGTGTGTGTGCGTATGTGGATATTGTGCGATTAAATCAGGTGTTTGAATACGGCATAGCGGGTCTATGAGAATTGTGTTACACTTAATGTGTTGACAACGTTGATCTGCAGGATCGAATCTTCTGTCCGTTACATGTTGTCAGGTCAATATTGTCAAAACGTTGGTCCTCATTTCTGCGGTGAATACCAAAGTTGAATCTTTTGAGGGACCAGCAAACACCTGGGTAACGGGACGAACAAGGTTCATCGAAGCCATCGGTAGCGCCAGTCAACAAATCTCGAGCGTTGCCTCCCTAATACTATCGTTACCAAAACATTTGCCTGGATCCTGTCGACGGATCTTTCAGCCGGGATAGCATTAACCAGATTAGCTCGAAAGTTTTGCCAATTCGCAGGCGGACAGAGGGCCAACAACCCGCCTAATCCTTCTCTAATATGCCTGCCAATGAATGAACGGGGTGGTGTCTGGTCTTTGTGGTTAATCCCATAATCCCTGTCGTCTGTCATGTGACCGCTTTGTGGTGGACGTCCACTAACCGGTCCCACGAGGCCAATAACACTAGCAATGACCGTTGAACGGTGCGAGTGGGCGTCAGTACAAGAGGAAATCCTCATTGTTTAACCTTACGTCTTCTTCCTTGCAGAAAGAGGAGGAGAAAAACAAGCTGGCTAATTTACAAGCTCTTCGTTGTAAATTTGTCAAAATGACCTGTCCGAGGACCACCACGCCCATCGAACCACGCTAAATCCTTCTTGTCGCTTTTCTCCGCATCACAAGTGAATAATGAATGTTTTGTCAATGTTTTGCGGTCCGGCGCGATCATTCTTCGAATTTGCTTCCTTGGCATCGGCACCCCACTACGCGGTAATTGATATTGGGTTTTCTCGGTTTTCAGCTAGGTATACAGTTTTGTTCGGTAGTTGAAATTTTGTTTATCCTTCCGTTTCTCGCTGCTTCTGCCGACAAGTATAGTCGCTCTGTATCTCTCGGATATACGTATTAAGGGAGCACCGAATACTTGACTGCTCGTGCAATACGCATTACGAAAGAAACTTTTCGGGCAACATAAGATTTATGAATCGGTCCAGAGGATTACTTGAACTTTACAAGCAGATTCCGAAGGGACATTTTCGCCTAAGCTTAAGGCCTCGGACAGGCCTAAACGAACGGCGAACTTTCAGAATTCTCGATACTTCCAGAATTCCTTGCGAATAACTATAGAAGCTGCAGTGTTGTGTATTACACAACGAAATTCAGAACATGTATTTATAATTATATTTGTAACATACCTATTTAATAACCTATTTAATAGATAAGGATTCTTGATAACGATTTTTGCGCAGCACGTCATCAAAATATAGACCTTCACGAACATTTTAAAAAAAATTTCAATTGAACAAACAGTTCTAAACGAACACTCGAGACATCGAAGGTTTGCGTTGACTCGGCGTTGCAGTTATCTTGTGGTTTTTCGTGGGACTACCTCGCTTTCCCAATAGACTGTCAGTTTTAACCTGGAGTAATTTTGGTGAATGGACTTTGGTCCAGGTAGATCGGCTAAATACCGCTCTGTGCGTTCATTGAAGTGTTTGGGTCGGCGCGCTGTTTAGGTCTGTACAAGGTCTAAGCTTTACCTCTCCTGTTGTAATAAGTAGTATATCCGGCAATTAAACGAGGTACCGATATAAATCAGGGCCAAAAGAGGCGGAGAAGTAATAATCAGTTCCAATTTCTCGTTGTTGCCTGCTGGTCCAGCCTTTCGTCGACAGTTTTAGGTTGTTTGATTGTTTAATGATTGCTCACTCTCTTATTGCTGTATTATATACGGAAAGACTCAGCGCAGACCTGCTGTCCTCAATTTTCATTATACTTCAACTCTGAAGACTTTCGAGAAATGGTCTTGAAGCTCTCCGTTTATTGGGGAACTCTCAATAAAATGACTGACGTATTTGTTATTATGGTTTTAGTTTTGCGCTATTTTACTGCAGCCACACGAGATAACAGTAACGCTACTGTAGATTTTAAGAAAATAGCATTCGCGTGGTTGGGAGGAGTGGCACCTCTTTCACCGCCGAAATTTGTTTTCTTAGGTCATTATTACTAAATTAGGATATTAAAGACTGCAATATTAATAAAAGTTCCAAGAACCAGCCAACCTCTCGCACTATCTCCTTTTACAGAAGCGAAATGGCCGTTGTTTAGAGTCTTGTAACTCGGAACTGGAGGCAGATCGAGAGATGTAATTTCGTACACTTGTTAAGTGCTATCATGTCTCAATATTGACAAAACATTAATCTTCTAACATTAGTAGGTTCCGAGATATAGCACCACCAATGTCAGCCGAGATAGTCTTAACTTAACGATAGGCTGTATCTCGTTAACTGTACTTCCTACCGCAAAAATAACGAAATTTTCAAAAGGCTTAACCCAAAGCATGTGGGGTATGCCCAACCACATGACGTATGTAGTCTTTTGAATTTGTCAAAAAAAAAAAGAAATAACAATATCTGTATGTCGGTAACGGTGCTTCCTACCGCAAAAATAACGAAATTTTCAAAAGGTTTAACCCAAAGCATGTGGGGTATGCCCAACCACATGAGGCATGTAGTCTTTTGAATTTGTCAAAAAAAAAAGAAATAACAATGGCTGTATGTCGGTAACGGTGCTTCCTACTAAAAAAATAACGAAATTTTCAAAAGGCTTATACCAAAGCATATAGGGTATGCCCAACCACATGACGTATGTAGTCTTTTGAATTTTTTTAAAAAATTTTGTTTTGAATTTTGCGGGGGTTCTTCTAATCCCCGCAAGATGGATACTCTCTCTCTCTCTCTCACTAGAGAAAATAGATAAGCACCCGTATAAAGTCACCCCGAAGACTAAGCAAAACGGGGTCTCAGTATTTTTGGCATGATCATCCCTCCAACCGAGCTGCTCAATTTCAAACTTGTTCCCTTACACTTCCCCCGCGAGCTATTCCAAACATCATCGCAGTCCGAAACACTGACCCCCGAAAAATATATTACGTTTGTATGCTATTTCCAGATTCGCCGGCTGGAACTTAATTATGTATTATTTTATTAAAATAAATATTTTAGATATTACAAAATAAGTCTCGTCCGTTTCATTACCAACCGGCTTCCCCTCTTCGAAGGTACGATATCCACCACGAGGAAAGGACAACCCCTCGTCCTTTTCACTCGAACCTCGTTACAGGCACTCCCCAAAAGGAATGTCGCGGAACGTAACGCTAGCTATTAGATATTTTTCTATTGTATACTTTACATTAAAAAATAGATTAATTTAAAAATCTTTCTATAAATGATCGATCCGTGCGCCGATATCACAAATTTATTATAAAAAAACGTTAGATGTAAATTTCCATTTCATTCAAATTGAAACATTGTTATTTTCCATCGACACACGGAAGTTTCTCTGCATTGCTGTACGCAGTCGTAAACATGAATGAACGTGAACACATTCCTCTCGAAATGTCAAAAGAGGAAACTGTGAAACCAATTTAGCGTTCCAATAAAACAGCCAATTACCATTCGATTATGACACTATCTACGATCAACCATTCCTAGAAACGAGTATCAATCTTGCTGGCAAGTAAAACCAGTTGGAAAGATTGAACGAACAGTAAATCGTTGGCAGTCAGCGCGACAAAGACAAAATCGATGACGCACAGAAGCTCGCTCATGCGGACACTGAAAACTTGAACTTGTTCTCGCTTGTATCGATCTCGGACATGATCCATGATTAAGGAGACTTCAACGAACCGTGGACCGGTTGAATGCTCGAAAAATCCATGGAAATCAACACCTGCGCAAACGTTTGTATCTATTAACGCATTATCTACTGCCGATTATTTAACAATAATTTAAAAAACTACAATGGTAAAAATTTCAAAACGAATTTTATAATAGCAATTTCAATCGTAAACTAAAACATCGCTAAAAATTCAATAGTTAAAAAAACTACAACGGTAAGAATTTCATAACTAATTTTATAATAACAATTTCAATCGTAAACTAAAACATCGCGCCTAGTAAATTGATTTCCGGTCAGTAAATTGTTAATTATAAAATTATGAAAGATGTAGATGAAATAGGTGACGGAATCAACGGCGAAGTAACCGCGATCGATACATATCTTGCGAGTTCTCGTGGATGGTGGAAACCATGAGACGAAAGGATTCGTGGATTCGTGGAAGGCGGATTGACATTAATCCCCCACTTTTTCATCGAACCAGCACAGCCCCACCATCGGACACAGTCTCGATCCCAACCCAGGTATGGGCGTTACGGAGGCAGGGCTTGCGGCCCCACCACCAGACCAGTCCTCGACGTGGGTGTTTCGATTCCTTGGAATTGCGCCTTTTGATCCCTCCGACCCTCCTGATTCCTCTTGCCTTTGAGAACTCACCGCAAAAATGTTTGAGACGCCGCCCTGTGCTCGATAAATGTATTCCCCCAACATCGATTGGCATTTGCCAATTGTAATTGCGGAAATTTAAATACTTCCTCGGTTTAGTAGTCATACTTGTCATTAGTCATACTTGTACCTACCCTAGTAGCACAAAATATTATATACACATTCATATAATATTAAAAAGAGATTCAATCTCTTCTTAATATTTAAATATACATACAATATTTATTTTATATTAAGTAACAAATATTTCTTTCTAAATATGCAGGAAATTTTTCTAAATACAAAATGAATCTTTATTTAATATTAGAAATAGAATGTTTTTTCCTATTGTACAGATAATATTTATTTCATATTATAAAATAAATCTTTATGTAATATCAGAAATTATGTAAAATTATATAATATAATATAAAAATTTCTTAATTGTAATAAAGTCCTTTGCAAAGAAAGTAATGGATATTCATAAACTCTAATTTTTGTTATAACTTTTTCTTAGATTTGAAAATTTTATTGAAGGTTATTTAAATATTGAATTTATATTTTTCAAATATTGTAACATATAATAAATATTATACTCTGAATATTTAACTTGTATTTTTTAAACATTCAATTTATATTTCCTGTACATGTATACAATATTCAGATCCAATATTTTTCTCATATGAAAAAACGTGACTTAAAAAATATTTTTGCAACATCTAAAAAAAATATTTATCCAATATTTTTGTGTACTAGGGTAGTTATGCTTGTCATAAATGCATAAAATTCCGATGACGTATTCGATCTTTTAAAAGAGTCCAACCTAGAAAATTATTAAAAAACACACAATAGACGTGGCAAATAAAATACTACACCAAATGAGCCTGTTCGAAGAAAAACCTCCGCATGGAAACAACAAAAGGAGAACACATTAAAAACAGTAAAACAGTATTTAATCTTGAGTATGATTTACGGGGTTCGATAAACGTGTCGCACGGAAAATCTTGAGATTTATCGACCCTCGCAAGCGTAATTACGGACTAGCAGCGTCGGAGGCTTGCTATGGATCCTTTTTCTTCTTGTTCCTGCCGTGTATGCCGTTTCGAAAAGGCCTCGTGCGCGCGTACGCGCACGCGCCCTTTGTAAAACCGAACCGGCGAAACGAGGAAGTCGTATTTCGTCCCTTTGAGGGTGCCGCATGATCGTACGTCGCGTTTGATCTCGGCTCCAATGACGCTTGCTTGACAAGCTGCTGGTACCGGCTTCCCTTCTCCCCCTCCTCCATCCTCCCCTCTCCCATTTCTTATCCACACCGTGGAAAGCAACCACCGGGGGAAACTGTGATCGTTTTTTCGTTACAGTTTTTTATAGCGAAAATCTTTTCTAACCTCCTAACTAAAAATATTTCAGTAGCTTCAATAATCAGCCAGAAAGAATTGTGTAAAGTGTAAAAAATTGATTATCTACCGACAAAAGATAGATAACAGAGACCTAAATCATTACGGTAATTGCACAGTTAGAGATGCCTGTAGGAAAATGGTGGAAAAAGGAGCAGAAGTGTTTGAAAATTCCGTTAAGTGAAAACGAAGGGCATGCGACCAGGTTAACAAAAAAGGTGCCCATTACGCTCGACCTTTCGTCGAAACTTGGACCAGGCTCTTCCTGATGCACATTATTATGCATTATGATTTACAAGGTCATGCCTAGGTACCTGGAAATCGAGCGAGAATCCTCGTTTTACAAGTTTATGGGGGACCCGACGGCCGATGGTGGCCGGCGTGTGGCCGTCGTCCGACCAGAGGAAATCGTTGCGACAGGGATTTTACGTATTTCTGTAGCTCCTCGTCAAAGGGCTCCATCACTTTCAACGGGTCTATGACCTTGCGCTCGCTCTCTCCTTTGATTTATTGTTGAGGTTCGAGCCTGACAGCAGGGCTGCCAGCGAATTTGAAAATGCGCGCCGAGTTCGAGTCGAGCTTAACTTGGCTCGCATTTTGCGGATACTCGCACCGTCCAGGTAGCACTCGGATATCCGACAGATGTTCAAAGTACGTCCATATCGGACCTTCTTATGTCCGAATCATGTCCGTATGTCCGAGTTACGTGCGAAATATGCCCAGAAAAAAAATGTCTGAAATTTAAGTCCGACGGATTTACGGTGCTACTTGGGAGTTGCCTGAAGTTCCGAAGTGTCCTCGATCGATCTCGATCCTCCCCCTCTCTAAATTTGCATTAAGAAAAATGATTTTCTTTATTGATTATAATTTTTATTATAATTAATTTTAATATATTAATTTTAGTTTAAGATGGTCGAAACTGCCCTTAGAGAACCATTCGTTACAGGGTAAATTAAATTTTCAGCTTTCCTTTTCTTTTCTAAACGAGTTGAGTGGGGGTAATCTAAAAAATGTGTAGATAGTAAAAAATTGCAGTTTTGAGGGTTGATTTTGCAACGTAAAAAGCAAAAGAGAACGCAGTTTGCCAAGAATTGCGGAAGCGAGAGGTTGGGTAAGTGAAAAGCTGAGAGAACAAGAGGATGGGCCCGGTCTCGTCTCGAAGGACGTGCGATGGGTTTTGACAATGGTGTTTATGGCCACTTTTATAGCTAAGTCCCGTGAAATGTCTTTTTATCCGTTTTCGTCTTTCGCTTTCGAGGACAACGGTCCTGATATGAACGCAAGCTGTCGGATGCAAGGCTGTGCGAGTACCCGCAAAATCGAGCCAAGTCGAGTACTCGAACGACGGCACCGGCTCAAAATATAAAAAAAAATATCTTGAGAGAGAGAGGTTAATATTGAATTTTTATATTAAAAAAATTATATATCGATTTTTTATAGAAAATTTAATATTATTTGAGGTTAATATTGAATTTTTTATATAAAAAATTATATATTGATTTTTTATAGAAAATTTTATATTACTTAAAATTTATAACGTTTCCTGGGCATAAACTGCCCTCGGCATGCCGGGCCTGGTCACGCCGTCCGAGGGCTGCTTGTGCCGAGGGAATTATTTGCCGACGCTATTATCACTATTACCTGACCTCGGCGAACCTGCGCCTTGATAAACCAGGTCGGAGAAACTTTGTTGTAATTTCCACTCTGACAAAAACTGTGCTCCATTTCAAAATATTATACAAATACATATGTCGTATACACCATCTAACAGCTACGAGTATTTCCATTTGTTAATATTTATTCGAAACTACAAAACCTGGCACGCCGCACATTATTCCATTGTGAAGAAGATTGTTCGATTAAAAATCTGAAAAATAAACGATCAGGGACTTCGATACAGGCTGAAAACCTGTTTATAGTTCTATTAAAGGACGCCGTAATCATGGCGTTTAGAAATTCAGATCACCTTCAGAATGTGTTAGCAATATTCCAATCATCTCGACGGTGCCAATTACAAAACAGAAAAAACGCCTAATAGTCGCTACCGGTGTTTCGGCATCCTCCGAGGCCCTCGCAGCCGCTCCCGCTCCTTTCCGAATCGTGACATAGCAGGTTTCTCTTAACTACGTGTGTATACATGGCATGTATGGGCTTCTGATCGTCTACCACGCATCACGCAGTTGTTCCCCTTAAGTTTGACAGCATGCTGCCACTAAATATCGTTAGAAATATGTTCTGAAACG
>CM052337.1:12585736-12638778 GCA_028455595.1 Lasioglossum vierecki
GACATCATCTTACAAAGTGAAATTTCTGTAGAATTTTGGGTTAGACGTATTTATGACAATAACGATTGAACTGCATAAAGATGCAAGTGACGAGGATGTTGAAAATTCTGTGAATATACCTCGAAAATTGCTTCACATTGAAGTTCCTCCAAAGGTGAAGTGTCCCTTGAGAATCACTTTCCAGCCACGCCATGTTGGATTGCATCACGAAACGATGAAAATATATTTTGCCCATGGCAGTCGAGTGTTTGGAAACCAGGTATCCTACAAATATTATTTTAAATATTTTAAAGCGTTTTTTCCACGAAACTTTCTGTAGATTAATCAATATACGTAGGTACCTTTTACTTAGGAAGTTCCAATCTGGGCGGTGGTTATGGCTCCTCGGATCCAGCTAGATCCACCCTGTCTCGATCTTGGAATCGCTATGATGGATGTAGATGTCTGCCAACAGAATTTTAATATTGTTAACAGTGGTGTGTTTTGTCTTACGCATTTGTACTCGTACATGTATTGATTAAAGAAACTATAAGACAATTGAATGAGTGTTGTAGGGCATTCCAGTGTTCAGGTTTACATAAAAACTCCAAAACGATTGGGAAATCAGGTTACTGTTCATCCCAAGTCCACAATCTTGCAGTCTGAAACAATTTCTTCTATTAGTGTCAGGTTGGAACCTGAATCATCGATTCCGCTACTATCCAAAAGGTAATAATGAACATTTCGCAATTTTATAGTTCATAAGTTATCCTCGTAATGCTAGCATGCACAGCCATGTGGGTTTTCATAGCTTAATAAAAAAAAACCTTTTACAATTCAAAAATAAATATACTTGTAGTTCCCGTTGGATGGAATTATTATAATTATTTTCAGTTTCTACGATCCTGTGTCCAGCATGCTAGAATTTCCAGTTCAAGTGCAAACAGGATCACGAGATGAAGAGAAGCCACCGCCATTGATTCTAAAGGTTCTAGCCACCCTGACGACGTGTCGTGGATTAATTCTAGGTACACTAACTTTTAACAAATTCTCATTTATTAATATAATTAATTTGATTGTAAATATATGCAAAAAAACGCTTTCTTTGTAGAACCAGTATTTACCAAATTTAGAAATTTACACAATAAGAACCAATATTTATATAATTAATTTGATTGTACATACATGAAAAAAGGCTTTCTTTGTAGAACCAGCATACGTGAACCTCGGTACAGTGCACACGCACGAGTCAGTCTACACAGAAATACTTCTGACGAACGATTCTCTCTTGATCCAAGAGTATGGCTTTCTTTTTCTGCCGATGTTCATGGAGGTCCAACCGAACGATGGTTTCGGGAGTATATTACCTGGCGAGACTATCAAGCTCCACCTGATTTACTCAGCACGTTGCACCGATATCCCTGGAAATGAGATTGGGGCGAATGGGTTGGCCGAGCTGCGAAGGTAATTAAATTTTAATCAACCATACCAATTTACACACCTTCTCTCGACCCTTCAAAAGTTGACTACCCAGCTTTCAGATTCAAGTGGTCACCCTAGCGGAGCTTGCTTCCCGCAAGAAAGACATGAGAATCGGCGAATTAAAAGATCTATATGATCGAGAGAAGACGAATTTACTAAACCGACATATTTCTCCGCCTCTTGATCGCGAAGCGACCGAAATAATATTGAAGACAGATCTTGAGGAATCTGGCAATTTGGCTCGTCGAACGGTTAGCGACGTCTCTGCGGATGCGGAGGTTCCAGGTGAATAATTTTTATATCGAATGTGGTGAATGGGTTATTTTAACAAAATTATGTATATAATGACACAGCTTCTTAGAATTTTGTGACTTTTTGTACAACATATAAATGCGTTTATTAATCATTGTAGTTGCCTCCCCCCTCTTTCATTTCCGGTAAATATATGTGTTATAGCTGTATTGCCCAAAAGCAGTCATTTTGACTACTTGGGAAATTTTAAATAATCAATAAAATTTTAAATAACTTGTTGTATGACTTTAAATAATATAAGAAATATTAAAAATTAATTTTAAACAAATTTCTTTACACATTAGTTATTCTTTCACAATGCAGTCATTTTGACTGCTTTTGGGCAATATAGGTATATACTAAGTGTCAGTCTTTCTATTGTTAAATGCTCAGTTTTATTCCAGATGCTGAGGAGATTGTGGATCCAAAGAAATCGAATGGGAGGGACGGAAGGTCGCAGAAGAATTTGATCAACGTCCAAGTCCACATTGTAGACACATTCTGCGAGATGAGCGAACAGATTCTCGAGTTCCCGGCAACGCCTTGCGGCTCTTTTTCCGCGGTAGCGTCGCACATCTAAATGAAAAGTGACACTATCCGATCATTCATGGAGAAGTCGGAACTAATGAATAATAAATTGACCCAGGTCTCGGCGCATCTGCGAGCCTACAACAACGCCTCCTACCCTAACTGCACCTGCGGAATCCTGAAGAACCAGGACAAGCATTTCACAGCAAAATTCGAGTTCAGAATCTCCTCGAGTCGCGTGAAGATAACGCCACAACGTGGCACTTTGCAAAGCAAACAGTTCGTCAAGGTTTTCTTCATCTTCGAACCAAGGCTACCGAGAATCCGGAAGATTGATGAACCCAAGCAGCCGGAGACAACGAGAAGAAAAGACAAATCGAAGGAGAGAAGCCCTAAAAGTAAATCCAAGATTTATCATTTCTCGGATCTCGATGATCTTCTTCATTGAACTGATTTAAATCGTTGCTCGGGTTTAAAGACTGATTTCTTTACGAATGAAGACGCGAAAAAACAGAAGAAGAAGACGGATGAGGATGAAGAGGCACCCGATGTCGACAAATTGCCAGAAGAAGCATCTTTGCTGGAGACTCTCGATCCTAGAGTCAGCACGATCTTCGCCACCTGTTTCATCGATTTAGAGATGAAGGATGGTCTGAGAAGGGATGAATTATTGTTTCTCAAGTTAGTATGTCCTGTTACCAGGCCGGAAATAGTCATCCTCAATAAGGATCCTGACGTTTCTTTTGGACCGACGGCTATCGGGGTTTCTTCGAGGAGGATTTTGCAGATTAAAAATATTTCTACCAAGTATATAATACATACATATTTTTAAACAATTGACAATTCCAGTGTAAGTTATTCACTGGTTTTTCTGAATTTCTGCAGGAGCGTTAAGGTGGGCGTGAGTTTTCTCGATCCACACGGATCGTTCTTTGCGCCTCCGGGAAGGACGATCGAGACTGGATCAATTTTAAATCTTCCGATCACCTATAGACCCTTGCAAAATCGCGAAGAGGAAGTAAGCTACATTTAGTATACTAATTTTGATGAATATACTGTAGATTTTTATGCCATTATCTCAGATTTCAATGTAAAAGATAAAACTTCATCTATTTAAAAGCTCCTGTACTCAGGAATGATTATAAAATCTGTCCTTTTTGTCTTGCTCTTGAACACCCAAGTCCAGCCATGACCTTGGACATCCTTCGTGTCCTTAATTCTGTATCTTCCCGGCCCAGGATAAATCCTGAACGGAACACCAGGTCTCGGAAAATCGATGTTGCTATTAAACGGATAATTCTTGGCGTTCATTGGTTTCCTAGGTGACTTTGGTTGATAATGACCAGGTCCTGGATGAGTTGGGTCCTTGTAAGATAAAGCCAAGTCCTGCAGCATCAGTCTCAATCCCGACTGCTTTGGGAATCTACCAAAAACTTTGGTTACTCGCGTAGAAATGTTTCACACCAGTTTCTTAATGGATATTCGAGATGTCATAGACGCTTGACGATCCTAAATCTACTGAGACTAAATACCTCGGACAGGTGGTCCAGCGTCCTTTAAAATAGTTTGACTTGTGCAATAGCTTCTCGAACTCGCCTGGCAACAATTTAGGCCAGTCGCCGTGATCTACCAATTTTGTGATCTTCTGATAGCCTACCAGAGAGCTATCGTCCCTAGGTCCTGCAAAAATGCAATTCGACAATTATCCGATCAAATTTGATTATTAATTTTAATCTTGAATACCTGTGAACAGATCGTAGGGACCCCTTTTCCCAGTGACTTTCTTCAGGAATGCGTCAAGACTGTCTGGATGCTTCACGTTGTATCTAATCGAAAAATGTACTACGTGTATATATTTTTTTTTTATAATTTTTTAGACGCTGCAGAAAATAATATTCGAGTACAAATTGCAAGGCTGGCTCCAGGGCTTCGAAATTCTGGAAAATCTGGGCCTCAGACCATCGTATTCGAAAGTAGGTGTGCAGGAGGATCCCAATCGCTTCTTTTCGTCCATGTAGTGATAGGGATTCTTCCTGGTGTACCCTGAAACAGGTAAATAGTTAGTCGAATGAACCAGATTGTAGATGTTAATAAATTTAAGTGTGAATTCCAAATTTTAAAGCAGTGGAATTGTTAAAAAATAATAATTATTAATTATAATAAGGTTATTACAATCTTTTAGAGATGTAATTAAATTATTAAATAAGGAAATATATTTTTTAGATAAAATTAATTTAAATTATAAAATTTTTATTTTATAAAAATTAAATGTTTAATTTGTCCCTTTGATATTTTACCTGGTCCAGGAGTGACAAATTTGGTTTCAGGCTTGAATCGAGGAACAGTTCCAAAATCCACGTCTCTCTTAACACTTTTACAAGATTTTTCTAACACGTTTTCAGGCCATTGTGCGATTTCATGGATTCCAGGACCTAGTCCAGTCTTCTTTCGTTCTCTTTCGTTCATGTATTTTTCCAGTAGATGACCTCCCATTGTTTCCGAAAATTCTTCTGTCTCTTGCTCTCTCTTCCAACTAATTATTGCGGAAGAATCTTACACTCTCTATTTACAATTTCATTAGCAGACAACAGATTTTCTGAATTTATTACAAAAATCTATATGTATGTAAAATACGATATAGTAAAAAGTGTTTAAGATGTGAAAATGATTAAGAGAAGAAATTTTTAATTTGGATGAAAAGGCATACTTTATGGCTGTAGATTTCTTCATCAAATCTGGCAGATCGTATGTACCGACACAAGGTGCATCGGATACACCCATATAAAATTTTGGATGCATTCCGATATTTTTGTCGCGCGGTAATTTGCTGTTGAATGGCGGCGGAGAAATTTTCTTTCGAGGAACAAGACAACGGCAATTCCATTTCTGACAGCATCGACATAGTTTGAACGATACCGTGGTGGATTCGCAGGGCATTGTGATCTTTTTTAATCAGACTACAATTCCGATCTCCTAACCATATACAAAGATTCAACAGATTACTGATTTTTATATCACTGAAGATTTTATTTCATTTTTTTCTATAATCCAAGTTTTCTAAGTTTTTTCTTCTTCAAAATAATGAAAAAAAATTCGATTTCCCGAATCCTAGCAAAAAGGTTAATTAGACTTGGGAATTCAAATTCAAATTTCCAATGACATTCGATTCGATATCTATCGATTTGTCAGCACTTATTCGATATATATTTGTTAAGGGAACGGGCTAGGGCAATTTTATTGTCGCGTGAAATGAAGCGATGCAATAATAACTTGATTGTTGGGTTACTGCGATTGTTATAATTTAATGTAGGAGTTTCTCGAGGTGTCTAGTTCTAGAACGAGGACAAGGTTGCGTATGAAAGTCAGTGGCCGAGGAGTGGTGCCATCTTATGTCTTGAAACCTCATTTCGGTGTTGCTCGGCTGGAAATTACCGACGGCAAACCAGTCGAAATTAAAATATCCGTAAGTACCCAGTTATACACATATATATTAAAAATTAATTAACAAACGAGAGAAACGTGGGATCCTATAATCCCTTAGACCGATTTGCAGTACCTAAAGATATCGAACGAGTGCAAAAATATCAACAGTTGATCAGATACCTTCGGGAGATAAATTAAATCCCAATTTACCATTGTCAGAATTCTAAGAATAATTTAATGAATTTTATCGAAAAACTAGATTTTCTGTCAATGAAACTGGACATTATCTACGTCTTTCTGCGAAAACAAATTCGAAGAGCCCGAAGCGAATTATAATTTAATTTCGTTCGTCACAGGTTTCCCACGCAATTCCAATTATAATGTAATCCGTTACATTCCGAGCCTTTCTAATTAACTTCTCTCCGAGATGAATCGGCGGCTGCGAATAAATCATAGGTGGTTAATCGCAAATTCGTAATCGACGGTTATTGGACGGGCGAACAGCTAAATTGTGTTGTGCCATCGAACATCCCGAATTACGGGCAAGTAATTACAGAGGCAATTTAATCCCGAACATAGAAATGATAACACGCGCGGGTTTAATCCCGGGTTTGTAATGTGCCATGACCGGATTTAATCGCACCGTGTAAACTCGCCGTGCTCCGTCGAAAGATTAATACAGTGACACATGGAGACATTAATTACTCGCGATTATGTCAGTCGGCTATGAATTTATTAATCTACAGAATTCTTATCACTAATTATAAGTAATTACTTCCTAGTCACGAAGCTCGAGAAACGGATAAATCTCAACTCGGAGCTCGTTTAATCTTAATTCATTCAATTACTGCTCGTGTACGGTCTTCTCGGTGCTTTCTCCATTTTCTCCAAGTATAACTCGATACTCGGGGCGTCCAAGTCTCTGAGATCATCTTTGATAAATCAAGAATATTTTGCCACCGCGTAAAAACTGGCCGGAGGGTGCTATATTCGAAGAGTATAATCCCGGCTGGTAAAAGGTCCTGGCATCCTTGAATCGACGTCGGCCACTTGGAAAAATATCGGAAATCGCGAAGACGTTCGCCCAAGGCGAGAAGATCGGAGCTCGAGCAATGGTGGGCGAACGGTAGAATGGTAGAATGTCAGAATGTCAGAATGGTGGACGGGCAAAGTTCGATATCTACATCCTTCGTGACCGCATTAAAGAGCCCCATGCAAACACAGTGTTCCGCTCGAGGAATCTCGCAAAAGGATCTCATGTTCCGATACATCGGGCAAACGGAACGAAGGAGGAGCTCCATCTTCGTCAACGACGACGAACACGACCACTTGGCGAACGCCCACGCAACCGTGAAACTTCCGAGATCGGTTCACCTCGGCGTCCCTGTCGAATTTTATTCGAATTTTCCCTCCAAGGAATATCTACAGGACACCAGGATCTTTTCTCCTGTTGATCGAGCACCTTTCGAACCGGCAAAATTATCCGCGCTTCTGACATCATCCTGTACCCGAATTAATCGTAATTTGCTATAAATTGCTATAGAAACATTTATCAAACGTCTGTACAGTTATCGGAAGATGATCAACGAGCCACGAGAGCTAATAAATCATCCTAAAGTCCTTGATGTAATCGATGGATCGGAGATAGTTCCAGGTGTTAGGTTGCCATTAGTTTGCTCGAGGCGTTAGCCTAATCTGTATCGAAAGAAACCGATGCTTCGGCGAGATAGAGCCGGTAGCCGGCAGCAGCGAGGACTAAACAAATCCCGTCGATTAAACTTCGAATCCTCGAATCTGAACGTTTAGGGCGATTCAAAGCGCCAATATATGAGCCGATTCGTGGAACTTAACCGTGGCCTAACTACGATCAATTAATAAGGTTCCCCGGGCCGTATCGTTTCATTACAGCCTATTTACCTCGGCGAATCATCCTGGTAATCGAGTAAGGTCAGGTTTAATCGGTCTCGTGCGGCGATCAGTAGTGATCCTGAAGCATAAGATCCTTTTCTATTCTTCGGTTCGCTTTCACATTTATTACTCCATAGATCAATCGATTTAATCTTATTTAAAATTATTATTTTTCACCGTTGCATCCTTTTCTCAAGTCTACATATTGTTCGCTTGGAAACACTCAGACATCGTAATCTTCTATTTTTTCTCTCTTAATTATAAAATTAATTTCTTCCTGTTCACGATGGATGAATGATGCTGACAATGATGATTACGTGTTCTTCTTTTTTTAGTCGAACCACGAAAGAGGGATACGTTGTTTACCTAAAAAGAAAAACATATTGTTCGCTTGGATATCTTCTGTCAGAGTCAAAATTCTACTTTTCCGTCTTTTGTAATTTGCAAGCTTTCTCAACGTTTTTCATTTACACGAGATCCTTTACGAGGTTGCTTTTACTGTTACGTAGATTTTTAAACCCCGTCCACGGTCCACCGTAAATCTAATATCGATCACGAAACCGCGCAAGCAATTACTTGCACTCTGTTTCACCTCCGAACTTAAGAGATAACTTTGAAGAAAAAATGCCGAAGAGATTTCTACCAGCATTGTACAAGAAATTTAAGAAGAAAAATTATCGGAAAATTTTATTCGAAGATTCCCTGATCGTTACTGTGTTTTAATATTTTTCAATATTAGCTAATTAACCAATGCCACATCGACCAGCCCTTTCACAAATTAGTCGATAAATATTAATACGATATTTACCTAATTACGCAGTAGCGTCGTCAGTCTCGTTACAAGTACAAACAACAAAGTAAACCAAATTGAGTCGATATTTTCACGTGCTCCACAACGCTGTGCAGATTAATATTTTTCGAGGTAAAACAGTATTAGCTCTCTCAAGGAGAGGAACAACGTCGATAGATTTTATTGAAAAACTTTAGCCGCTGAAAATTCCGAGCATTTCGCGCGAACTAAACATCCCCGACAATCGTGCCAAGTTCTTGCATATTCCTGTACAGAACGCTAAACTCGAAACTCACTCTCTAGAATCCGCAAGGGTTCGATTAAATCATTCGCAGCTGACAGGCAGTAAATTTTCCATTTACCGCATATAGTGGTCGCGCACCGACTATGAATCACCGTTGTCTACCTGTTTGCTCACGCTTTTCCATCCCCAGGGAAAATTGTTTTTTTCCATCGAAAGGGTTCGGAGATTTTGAAGTTACGTGATATGATCTGCATTTCACAAATTTATCCGACTGTGTCAAAAATGATTGTTTCTTTTAATGAATCGTTTTAAAACGGCTTGCTTATAACAAGAAGTATATTACTAGTTTGGTTAAACCTTCTACGTTTCGATCCTAATACGAATCCTTTTCAAGAAAGAGGAAACAACTGCGTCAAAAGAGTTTTCAATATTAATGTACCGAAAAACAGATTTAAATACAAAATTCAAAACAATGGTAACGAATACCATCCTACTTTATGAAAAAATTATTGCTTGCTTATTATTATACTGCAGGTATTATGCATTTATGAGAAAAAGAAGAGAAAGAAGAGTTTTCAATATTAATGTACTGAAAAACAGATTTAAATACAAAATTCAAAATAATGGTAATGAATTACCATTCAGCTTTATGAAAAAATTATTGCTTGCTTATTATTATACTGCAGGTATTATGCATTTATGAGAAAAATGAGAAATATGAGAAAGATAAAAGCAGAATTATTCTAAAAACGAGTGAAACTGTTTTGTCTTGAGATGTACGTGTGATTTCAGGTGCAGAATACCGGAAAGTGTCCGTTGATTTTTCGATTTCGCATAAAAGACATTCTCGAGGGCAATATTCCGGTGTCTCGAGACGAATCATCTGGGGAAACTCGGAAGAAAGGGAAATCCGACGGGAGAAGCCTTGGAAAATCGCCGAGGAACGTGAAGCTCGATGACGTGCTTGAACCGCACGAGCAATTACTGATATTCGAAGGAGGCAGTCTCTCGAGATCAGAGCATCCCGAATGTTTTTCGTTTTCAAATCTCGACGAGGATATGCGGTTGCTGGTGCCGGAAGGGGGCAAAAAGGTATTGGCGACGGCTCTCGGAAAATCTACTGTTTCCACGCAGAGAGAAACGTGAGAGGTTCCTCTGATAAGTAAAATTTTTACTTTGATATTCCCCTGCGATGGAAATGCATGAAAATGTTATGTGTGCCGTGTGGCACGTCGACGCGCGGCGCGATATCTGAAAAAGGAACATGGAAACCAAACATTTTTGTATTCGCTTTAAAAAATTCAAATGTTTAGTTACTGTTTGCTCGTATTTTCTTTGCTGGGAATGGACTGTGCACATTTCTACCTTAAAAGAACGTTCCTTAATTTATTCAAATCGTCCATTCTTTTTGGTTTTTATTTGTAATATTTTGAACATTTAATAATTCGTCATTTTTTAACGTTACGCACACACACACACAGATGGAATTCGGCATGATTTTCCAAAAACCGAAGATACAGCTCTCGCAAAAAGAAAAATCAGACGAGAAGTCCGCCAAGAAAAAGAAGAACGGTAAAGAAAAGGAAAAAGAAGACACCGTGAAATTAAATTATTGTTACGTGGCTTTAGTGGAGTTAACGTTAGGAGGCTCGATACACGTTCAAGATTATATAATAATATGCTCGGTGAAATAGAGATTCATTGTTCCGATACCCGATTCCATTTCACTCTGTTGATTTTAATGAAATTTTGATGATAATTTCCTGTCCCCTTCAGGCTGTATTTGCGTGGTATTAATTCTGTTATTTTCCATACTTGGACCAGATTATACGACGAATCAAAATTGACGAATCCTCTCAAACGATTTAATTGTTAAAATGTAACGTATTTCCTCTTCGATTCTTTCAAATTCCTTAATACAATTTAACAAGCTTCCAGGGTGCACAATTCAGTTTCTTCTTCACAAGCGATCTCCCTCTGCACTATTCTTTTTAATGCATTAAACAAATCTTACTAAATCACCGACTATTACAGTTTCTTCTTTCTGCCATAATTATCAAATAATCTATAAGTAAAATAAATTTTATCTTCCTCCATGGATTGTCCAAACAATCGAACGAATTTGCAAGCAATCAGCAGACTTTCCTCCTCCCCGAATAAATGAAGCGATTGTCACAAGTGCGAATCACTGATCGGGGTTCTTCGCCATTTTATTCCAATATTTACATGCAGAGGTGTCCTCGTAAAAAATCGATACATTCTGCTTTCGCGTGGACCGTCATGAAAAAATAAATACAGCTGACGAGGCGTGGTGTTAGCGGGTCGCGCTCTGCGAATATTCCGCGAAACGGCTAAATCTCGACGCGAAGACGCGTCGTAGTATGCGACGAACTCGCAACAGTGTTTCCCCCAGTTTTTACAAAAACAATGGATCCAGTGACAGGTGAGAACGCGACACTCGCACGCACACATATTTGTCACTCTTGCACTCTTCTCCTTCGCGCTGGATAATTATACAGAACCGAACGGAGTCGTAATTAACGCGGAACGGAAGCTCGTCGATCGGACGGCGCGCATCTTAAGCGTTCGATTGCCAGAATTGGAGACGGGACGATAATCCCAATTGAACGACGAACGGGCGCAGGACATATTTTAGAAAAAGTTCTATACCCTAGGATTTTAATTCGTTATCGTGTCATCGTTACAGCTAAGACGCACTATAGTCCTCGATTTAGCAGTTCAAAAGTTTAATTTGTACACAGGAGTACGTTTAGACCGTATAATTTCAATGAAAAACACCTAGAAACTATCATTCGTAAATTCGTAATTTTGAAGGAAATTCGATGTTAATAAAACCGGGCGATAGAACCAGTTGAATGAGAAGAATTCAATGCAACATTTAGCAAGCGAATTTGTATCGTATCACTTAAACACTGAATCTATTTAGTTTAATATTCTGATAAAATTCGCTCGATACTATGAACAATTGTATAAACATCCTTAACGAGGATTTTTTTAATTAAAAAAAATCTCACCGGTGAATTGCTAAATCTTGATTCAGGAGCACAATGCGATGCAGAAAATTACGCTCAGGGAAATTGTTTCGTTCACCGTACGCGATTAACACACAGAAGCACGACGAAATTGGAAAAATACACTTACCAGACTGTCGAGAGCTCTGCGCCGTCTCGAGGAAGCTATCGTACAGGTTTAAAGATCTAAATTGATTCGATCGAGATCGATCGGGATGCTAGACTTCGGCTGTCAGTCGATTAGCGATTCGTTTCCCCATTTCTACGATGTAGATCATCGAAGATTTAGTTTTTTTTTTGTTTTTGTTCGATTACTATTACACCTATGTATGTATATCGAGTATACGTGTATCGATCCGTTAACCCTCGTCTGGCCAACCATCCACTTACTTTCTCACTTGTTTTCTACAATTTTTTATGATCCTGTGAAAATATCGTAAAATTGCTTGGTTCGGTCTAATTTGACACATTAATTTTTTAAAATGTTCATTCGGGTTCGATGGGCGAGAAATAATGTGTCACGCAAGAAGTCGATTTTTATGAACCCTAGTAGCACAAAAATATTAGATAAATATTGTTCTCAAATATTGGAAAAATATTTTTTAAACCACATTTTTTCATATGAGAAAAATATTGGATCTGAATATTGTATACATGTACAAGAAATATAAATTGAAAAATATAAGCTAAATATTCAGAAAATATAAACTATTTAAGTAACATTCAATAAAATTTTCTATGAATATCTATTACTTTCTTTGCAAAGGATCTTATTACAATTAAGAAATTTTTATATTATGTTATATAATTTTATATAATTTCTGATATTTCATAAAGATTTGTTTTATAATGAGAAAAAAATATTTTTTTCATAATATGAAATAAATATTATTTGTATATTAGGTAAAAATATTCTACTTCTAATATGAAATAATGATCCATATATTATTTAGAAAAAAAATATTTTTCTGGTAACTTGAAATAGATATTTCCTGCATATTTAAAAAGAAATATTTGTTACTTAATATAAAATAAATATTGTATGTAAATTTAAATATTAAGAAGACATTGAATCTCTTTTCAATATTATATGAATTTGTATACAATATTTTGTGCTACTAGGGAATTTTTCTTGCGAGAACTATCAATTTTTTTCTTTTTTGGTTGCCCACGCGAGGGTCAATTACGCTCGAATGATATGACGAGAAGAGATGCGATTAGTAGTCTCCCTATGATACAATTAATTTTACAATGTTCGATTCGCTGCACACTCCGTCGAGCGTCCTTTATCTTCGAATTAGTTTCCTAGAAGCTTAACGAGCGTAGATAAACGAACGAACACGCTCGATGGGCGACTAACATTTAATTACTGTCCCCGTGATTGTGGAAAGAGTCCTGCGCTCTCCTTTTCAAACCAGTTCGGAAACTGTGCCGCGTGTTCCGTAGGAAGTAATTGATTAAAGAGGAACTTCGATTCAGCAGTCGCGTTTTTCAAACCCATTAACAATCCTCAGCTGTTTTCCCTCTTTCTATTTGTTCCAAGCCCCCTTTCTCTCAAACTTTTATTCCCGACGCGACGACGTTAATGGATCAAAAGCTAATACGACGAGCTCATTTTTCTATTAAAAATCAACGCTCCCGGCGCTTTGAAATACTTGTCGGTCTCATCGTTAATAGCATACTTTTTAAATCGGAATAACTGTTTAGAAATCGACCAAACAAATTCCGACGAAACTTTCGGCACGTGGCTTACCGATTTCAAGATACAAAAACACAATTTTGTAATTAGGAAACTAAATGCAGTCGTTCGGTCCACTTATAAAACAGTTCTAATTTAAAGAGTGCACTATCGATTGTAAAACTTTTTCCGTATATTCGGTTCGTTCCAAAGAACTCGACGATAAATGCATTGTACAGAGTTTTTGATGCCTGGTGTTTTATGCTCACACGTGTGTGTGTGTGGATGGGTGTTTGTTTGTTGTGCGTGTGTGTTTCAATGAAATTCTCTTGCGAAACGAAACTAGAAAAAATATTTGTTTTGTAGCTGGACATTGTTTATTGTTCACGCGGTGAAACAACTATCAAAGTTGTACGGATACGATCTCGATCGTTTTCCATGGAAATAGTTAATCCTATAGGACTCCGGGCTACACCTGTTGTTTTCCCAAAACAGATTTAAAGAAGTTCAGTTGTATGTGACGAAAAATCAACAGTGGTCTGAAAAATTGTTTTTTGGCGACATTTTTATAGAAATAAAGAAAATAAACATATGACTCCAACCATTATAATTTAAATGCCTCATTAGCCAGAGTAAAATTTGTTACAGACAGCACTTGTGAGTGTGGAGCTGAATCCCAAGTATGTATAAGATGCTTCATATGTGGTCCAGATATTAAAGGTCTATTAATCATTTTCGATTTTATTAAGCGTTGCACACTAAAAATTCAATTTCATTGAATCAATTTTTTTTTAATAAAAAATTACTGTTAAGTTAAGCTAAGAGGCGCATTAAGCCATTATGTAATACACTAATGGAATTCATGTATTGAATATGCTATATAAACCACATCTCGTTTAAAGCATTAAATAAATAAATAAATAAACAAATGATCAATTTAATGGGCAGCGTAATTAAAAGAACGACAGCTTGAAAATCATAAATTGACCATTTTCTCGAGTTTAGCATCGCAAGAGAGGTTCGGTTAAGACGTAAAGGGTTGGCCGGACACATTTACGTTGGCTGAGAGATTGTGTCGCACAATTACCGACTCGAGTCGTGGCTGAAAGGGTTCGGCTAAGCTAAAAGAAAAGTTTCGATCCCTCGTCGCACTTCTGAATTAAGAGGCAGAGATTCCTGGTCCGTATTCCGATGGACAAGGGCCACCGCTCTTCTTCCGGGGGAGATGAAAGTTTTTCCTTCCACCACGCGGAATACCTCAGTTTTCTCTCACGCTCTCGTGTTTCTTCCTATTAGTGTTTTACCTGCGAAAGAGCTGCCTGACGTGGACCGGCCACGACGGTAGAATCAAGCCCATCTGAAAGCAGACGCGTTCGAAATGGTGGCGGGTACAAACAGGTCCATTACAGATTTACCGGCTGCGGACGTAAAGCCAGCGTTCCGACCGTTCTCGGGACTGGTATCGAATAAACGCGTGGGACGCGGTCGTCCCTTTTATCAAGATGCTCTGTGTGCAACAAGCTTGGTCAAAAGGATCGGCCTCATGGCGAAAAATAGATTGTTCAAAAGAAATTCGTTTATATTATGCAGAGACACCATAAGACATTCGACAACACCAGTCCCGTATATTTCCTTGCTAAGTTTTTCCATTTTTCGTTTCCCAGAAGTAGTTTAATAAACATAACTTGGATAAATATTAAATAGTATCGATTGTAAATTGCTTTAATCAGCGCATGGGTTCGATTAATTGTTACTCAAACACTATTTGCAAATGTTGTGACAACAAACTCTTAATTTTTAAAGTTTAATTATTTTGCGACACTAAGCAAGTGAGTAACGGTTCCTTCTGTTTTATACTGTTGTTCTTTTTCTGTTTCTACGGTATCACGATATATATGTATTTAATTATTAATTTACAATGTTAAGGTGGTTCTCTTGAAAATTATCTAAATGCAGATCGAAACGTTGAGAAATAATATTGTGCTGATTTGCAAATAGTGTTTGAGTAACAATTGATCGAACCCATGCGCCGATATCATTAATTTATGTATAACTTGGATAATTAACATTGTACGGATCGCGTGATTACGTTAATCGATCGACCAAACACGAAGAAAAATGGTATTCGATATTGCGACTGGAAGTGGACAGAAAACGTAAAACAGCTGCAACAGAAATTCGAGAGACAGATTAGAAAGAAAGGGAAGAAGAGACACAGTACTGTGGGGTGAGTGTGCGTGTTAAAAAGTGTGAAAGCTGTGGCAAGCGTTGCTATAGTGTAAGTTCAACGTGTCAGTGAGTTTATTTTCGAGAAGATTCATACTTATCCGTAATTGCATTGCTCGAGCTTTTGACTTTTAATTTCTCACGGGAACCTCGGTGATATGCGAATGTTGTTCAAGTAAGCTGATACAAAGCTTCAAGGATTCAAGCAATTTGTATTTTTTTGTTGATTGAGAAGCTTACTCTCGGAAAACAGACAATTGTGAAGTTCAATTTTGTATATAATTTGATATTTTGTGTATTTGTAAAATGTATAACATTGGGGGTATTGGTTAAAAGATTGATGGCGTTTTTATTTTATTTTTGCCACAAGAATAGCACTACTCGACCGCAGAAATTGTTCTCTCGTTCTGATTTTCGTAAAATAACCTACGAGCACGAGAATGCTCATAAATCTCCTCCAGTCCATTAATTATCCACTCAGACATAAAATAGTGGACTTGAATTCCTTAAATATGATACATAGCAATTTTTAAGATGAACATAATATAGTCCCATCGATTTTCGAATAAAATCACAGGGAATATCCGATTAATTTTCTGAAAAAATCACAGTTATAATTTTCTCAACGGTTTTATACAATCTACGTATATAAATTGAGGAAAATTAAGAGGTACACAAACTGATGTTAAAGTAATAAATGAAAGTGGTTGAGGTGGTCACAAGTGCCGACAAGTGCTGACGAGTGATTGGAGTTGGAAAAAACTGAAATCGATACGCGACAGAGATAAAAATGGGAGAGCCAAAAAATTCGTGAAAAAATAAGTAAAAATCCGCACACCACCGAAGTAATATTTTTAGAACTCTCAGCAACCCTTGTCCACCAATGGCCACGCCGCAAAATTGCCGGAATGAAACGTGAATCCGTGTAAAACGACGGCCGTCAACCAGGAACACTGTTCCGTATTCGGGTTTACCTATATATGAGAATCGTGCTCCCTGGCGTGTTTTATACGTGTTTTGCGTTGTGTTCGTCGATTCGGACACTGCCAAGCTGTCGCACTATAATCTGCCGTTTGGTCGAGCTTCGATTGATCGATTTCCCTGCCCGTCACATCAGAACGTTAGACTGACTATCAAAGAGCAACGATAACATTGTGCTTATTCGGTCTGCAAAAAGAGAAAATAGTCAAGTTTCCCGAGCGTTCGCATTAATCATGGAAGATGATAGCGCTAGCTACTCTTCGATGAATCTAGGATCGAAAGCGCACGAAGCTAAACGATATATGCTCATGGTACTATGGTTTACACTATACACGAAGTTGTTGTATTCTCTGTTGTCGGAACCTCGACGCAACTTTGTTCGAGCAACTATATTCTCGTTCGCGAAACAAAATTATTTACCCCCAAAACTATTTTGCTTATACAAAGACATAGCCATGTTTCTGCACGCGCTCCGCTGCTTGTCATTGCGGGAAACTGTGCTTGTCATTGCACTCGAGTTTCTCTACGTTGGCGCAGACGGAAACTCGTGTGGCAAAATTAGCTGAAACATGGCGGAAGGAAAAGTGGAAGATTGAGCCGACATTAAAGCTATTTTTGTGGCGAATAGAAGATGAGAATTCTCTGAAACAGCTCTGTAAGTTACGACTGAATGGAGAATTATTAACCGTTTGCCATATAATTTGATCGTCGACTAAAATAGCGTCTTCTGCAGCCAATAAATAATTTTCGGAACGACTGCCTCGTTCAATCGAATCTGGGGCAGCAGCTCAGGCAGAAAATTCGCGGAATTTCCAATTTTGAATCGCGACGCAGCGCGGCCAAAGCAGTTCCGATTGAAAAACTTTGTAATCGACCGAACGACGAATTCCCAGCGCTGGAGAAAGGATCGGGACACTCAACCGGTCATTATAATGCTCCAGTTAAACGAGGAACAAAGGGTAAACGATAATCTGTTGATTAAAATCGATAATGCAAAATTTCAACGCGGACGATCGATTCTCGTGACATCGATCGTCGTTTGCAGTCTCCCTAGTACCTTAAATTCGTTCGAACTCGCTCGTGAAAGACGCGTAAAATCGTTTTACGGTGTGCACACGCGTCGCCACGGAATTTATGGTCGTGCGAGATCCTGTTGGCCGAGCATCGTAAAGTAAATTCTAGATACGTCTCGCTCGTAACTCTCTTCGGGGTTCGAATGATGCTCGATGAGTTGACCCTTCGGGAATTTCGGCGATCGAACCAGCCAGACCGTGAAATTCCTTCTGGCGATTTAACCTGTTGACCATCCGGGACTTTTATAGAAACGTGCCGGGCGAGTGCAGGGAAAAATGATCTCGAGTGATGCACTCGGCCTCCTACATTCTACGCAAATACACTTGTCTGCGTACCGCGGATTTATGACAGCTTTCGCATCGAACGTTTACTCTCACGAAAATTGAGGACGCTTTTATTTTATTTTTTTCGGATGGAGGACTCTTCGATCGGTGAAATATATTTCGATATTATTGGGAGCTTTGTAAATGTTTTTCCGTGGAGAGAAGGTATTGGAAAAAAATGAGGAAGATAGGTTTTTATATCGAGGTTTCACTGTAAACAATTTTTTAGTGGGCGAAATAAAAGTTGATTTTTGTAAAATTATGTTTTTTAAGAAGAAATTTTATCTATTACCCTAACCTTCGCGAAAATAATCTCTTTATATATAACAAAATCGTGTCTGTCTGTCTTTTTGTGACATTCCAACTAAAATTCATTAAAAAATTATTCCTATCTACTGATAACTATCGGATTAAATATATTTCTTCTAATAATTTTGTAAAATTTATTTCGTTAAATTTTCTATCTCCGATACCAAGCATTATGCAAGGAGTCCATTAACGGGAGCGGGTTCATCCGATCGAGTGTGAAATTGCGAGCATTCGCAACGTTCGGACGCGTCAAGTACACTCGCGAGATACACATGTTTGTTTCTTGTCAGAGACATTACGTGTTGTAAGCAAACGTAGGCGTATATGCATACGAGCTTGCGTTACTCTAAGGGATGCGATTCACGATTCAGTGCGTGCAGAGTGTTTCGCCTCAGGGTACCATACACGTGTACCCAAATCAATCTGAAATTCAAAACAGTGATTCTTCGGCTATAGGCTGCTGCATAATATTAGGTTTCGAGGGTGGAGAAAGTGCAAGAATTAACAATAGAATAAAAGAGGGGGAGAGGAGGGAGAAAGAGTGAAAAAGACAAAAGATGAAATAAAGACACCTACGGGATTATGCGGGCATGCACACGACGCTCAACAGATTGTGTACCTGACGCTGGTCGTTCTGGTCTGACTAAGACTCGGATGTCTCTTGACTGGCTCCCTGTAACCCTTTCTTGGACAGCAAATCCACCATCTGCAGCAAGCTGCGGCCAGGAAACTCTCTCGGAAGTGCTTCGACATGAACCCGTAAATAATCGGATTTATGCAACTGTGAACAAACGTTTTCGAGGAAAGATCAAAACTTAATCTGGAATCTTTTTTTCGGGATATAAGAGGAATTGATTCTGCAATAATTAACAACATCTATTCCGTCCGTTATACATATTTCCTTTTCTGCCTTTTTACTTGATTGTTGTTGTTGTAAATAATGAATTGTTTGACATCCCTCGTGTAGACAATCGAACATAGAGAGATGAGCGCACACAAGAAAAAAAACACACGCGTTTCATATACTACTGTGGCAACTGTAGCAACGTTCAGACAACTTCCATCAATGTGAATTTTGTCACAAATGTAAACTTGTCGATTTATTTAAAAAAAACATTTTCTTCCTATTTTAGAAATGTTTAATCAATAAGTAGATTTCAATGAAGGAGAATCAGATAATTTAGTTCAAAAATTGTTATTAATATTATTATGTTTGCAAAGTTATTAAATTATTAATTAATTTAAAATACTTCAGCCTTATTATATTTATTAGAGGATACAATTAAAAATCCTTATAAATCGTCGTAGCACACTAGCAACGTAAGGAACTTAGTTATATATACATATGTAAAACCTGATCTTAAGTTAATCATATTATAATAAATATTCAACCTTCTATTATAACAGTTGTGTCGAAAGAAATTCTTGTGACGTAACTGATTGGACCGAAAATTCTACGGTGAATTTCAATGCCTTTCTCTGCGTTAAATACATTTCAACCAAAGCAGCGATCTATTCAATTGAATTCACAGCCAGACTAGTTTTAATCCTGTAACAATTATCTAACCGATCGCGATAGTAGCGTGTCGACAAGGATTCCGAAACGATGGTTATCGACGAGTACAATGGTAAGACCATTAACATCGTGATGCCGCATTTCGCGGCATGGAAGTAAGCGGAACGAGAATCGATATTAAGCGCCTCGGCAGATCGCGCAGCGGTTCGAAGGAAATTAATTAAACGCGTCCCCAGCAGCGGCAACGTCTCCGTGGAAACGTGTGACTTTTCAGCAAGGAAACCGAGTCTGTCGATCTATGTATTCAACCAGTCGCATTAGCATTTCCGCTATCAGAAATCCAAGAATATTTAATAAAGATCGCTGAAGAAGACAAAAAAGGAATATTAATTTGTAAGGAAAAAGCCAAGCCGTTTTTAATTATGAAAAATTTAAAGGACGGACGGATAACCAATCGTTGACAGATGTATTTGTCGCGGTGGTTGCTCGTAAAGATCTGATCTTCTTTTTGTGTTTCGTCGGCCATCGTATTTCTAATAACTCTCCTATTAATTTCGATTCTTTGTTATTATAAATTCAATCATATATAGGGTTGCTTATTAACACCCACACATACAATACATACATACATCATCCGTACTTTAAGCCTATAAATTATTTCTTAATTCGAATCCTAAATTATCCTACAAGGAGAACTGAGTCGATAGCGAAACTTCCTTTCGCCGACGCTCAGTCAACGAAATAACGGATCCGAAAAGTTCCTCGAACTCGATTATTCTTGAGAATTAATAGAACGCGATACGACATTTTCGAAGACACCCTGCGACTACATGCACTGCGACTTCCAGATTATTCTGGAAGCAAAACCGAACAGAAAACGTACTGCGAAACTTTTGCCCTACGGTATTCAGTCATCGAGATAATGGATTCCAAAAGTTCTCTCGACGCGCAACCTTCGACGCCGCGCCGCGCCGTAAGTAGAATAAACTAAGAATAGTCAGACACGCGCGACGAACTTTTAAATTCTATTATCTCGTTAACCGAGCGTTGCAACGCGTCACAGAGAAAAAACTTCTTTCTTCATTCTTGACTCGGTTTTGCACGCGGAATTATTTGCTCTTTCTTGTAAATTTTCATGCGCAGGACCGTAACGAATGCCAATTAATTTTTAAATTAAAACATATTCATGGATGTTGTGAACGATGCCGGCGACGGTGTCGCGCTCTGTTTAAATATTGATTAAACATTTTTAGACGGTCGTAATGTTACGAAAAATATGTCGCTGTTTTCGGCAGAGTGCAGAGAATTTTTCTGTATGAGAATTATTCGAATAACATTTATGAGTAACGCAGAATAAATTCCTCAAGTTGAAAACGTGTCTGCAGGAATGCAAGATTGCATTTATCTAAAATTGAAGTAGATGTCGCACGGTGCAACTTATTTTTTGGAGAGCTACTTCATTTAATATGCAGCTACAAATAAACTGAGCCGAAAACATGAAAAGCAAATTCAAGAATTAACGTCTCTTAACTAATGTCGTTCAATATGGCTCCGTGAACGAAATAAAGGTTCGAGTTTACAGAAATAAAAAGGAGAATGAAGAGGCCAATAAACGGAGCAATTCACGGTTCGGTGAAAATAGTAAAAGGAAACATAAAGTTTGATGGATGCTCGACCCACCTGTTAAAGTAAGCCATCAGCTGGAAGGCGGTGTTGAGGTGTTTGTGCATGCCTCCCTTCTTGTGCGGCAGGTAACCGGAAGCTGTGAGGATGTTGTCGATGAGGATGGGTCCCCAGCAGATCACGAATAGCACCACCACAGCCACCAGCATCTTCACCACCTGGCGAACAGACAAATCAATGGCACACGTGAGTCCGAGGATCCTCGGTAATTACGGTAGAGACTGTAATTAGAATCTTAGACCGTAGTCCTTTGATCCGACAAGGACCACGGAACGTGGAGCAGTTCCCCAGTCTTAATTACTTCGTGTTCATCAAGCCTGGAGACTCGCTCTTTCCAAAGCACCGAAAGAGACGAAGAAACTGCGAGAAGAGAATAATAATAATGCTTGACAGTCACTGTGTGCAACAAGCCGAAAATTTCATTCGTTTTTCCTCTTCAAACCGAGTTTCAGATGCTAGGTCCATATCCTTTTCCTTTATGACAACGATATGCTTTCAGGGTATTACTGCTAGAATTATATGCGAAATCCTAAGGTGTATTTTTAAGATTTTTTTTTCAGATTTGTTTGTTGGAAACTGTACTCGCAAAAAGTGAAAAACCAACAATTGTAAACAAGTGTAAATTATTTTAGGGAATTAAATAACAGTGGCTTGTAAAAATGAATAGAAACGAGTACCGAAGATGTTTTGCTAAGGTTTAAGCAAGATGAGTAAAAAACTCTATGTAGGACACACGGGGAAGGTCTTGTACGTGTTCGCGAGCGTCGTTCCAACGTTCCAAGTGCATGACAATTACCATCTAAATGAAAGTGGCGACGATTTGTTTAGGCAAACTGCTGGACGGTATCGGGACACTCTTACCAATTTCAACGAAGCTGTAGACTTTTATCGCTGACGGAATTGCCGTGTTGTTTTCCACCTTGTTCACAATTGCAATTTATGTTTCCTTGTATTCACGAGATTGTAATTAATGGACCGCAGTCGCGAGCAGTTCATTTCCTTCATAGTTGTACTTAAAGATGTTCGACATCATTTCTGAGACCATTTCACTGGTTAATGAGAAACTTATTTCGGTTATATAAGAAAATTATTTCGGTTTTTCATAGCTGTTTCGATCAGAACCGATGCACATATTATTTATAAACAAATATTATTTATTATTTTTTTTAAATATTATTCCTGTGTCTATATATTTCTCAGTGTTTGTTCTATATGTTTTTTCTCTTCTCTTTTTGTTACGCAACATGTAAGTACATTAATTTTGGTGATTCGGTTTATTGACCTGGCTATGTTTTTAATTTTATTTGCCATATTATAATTCTTTTGCATTTTTTTAGACGCAATATATGTTCTTTATGAAAATGATTCACATAGGGATCGAAACGTCAAGATACATTTATTGCTGTTTGTGTAAAATTGATCGAACCTTTCGCCGAATTATAAATCCATATTCCTGTCTCTAATTTTTTCATGAAGCAGGTTGGTAATTCATTACCGTTATTTTGAATTTTGTATTTAAATCTGTTTTTCAGTACATTAATATTCAAAACTACTTAAAACAAAAACTAAAATACTTCTTGTTATACAGATACATAACAGTTTGAAACAGTTATTTTCAGAACCGTGCCAGTCGTTGCTCTCAACAGTAACCCCATATTCCCCGAAAGCCGAGTGTCTCGATAGCTATGCACAACAGTTCCGCTGAGGGGTCCCAGCAGAATCCTGAGGAAATAGAATCGAATTTGCAGACGTCTAAGAGGATCTGCGACGCACCTGTTTCATGGTCCTGGATTCCTCCTCTGTTTGTCCGTCTTCGCGATAGGAGCGTCGTCCGTTTCGCATGGCCTGCCTCTGGGTCATGGGTATCGACTCGGCATCTGCATTATTCGGGCTTAATCTGGAACAGATTGCACCCGCTCGAATTAGATCGACCGATTGGGTTTCTCGCGCGAGATTTCGCGCAATCCTGTTTCGCAAACTATGCGAGTGTTCCGTTCGTGAACCCGTTATCTAAATCCATTATGCGCATGATGTTCTTTTAGTCGCACGACCCGCAGACGTCACATGGATCGTTCTCTTGGATCCGGGGCTTTATCAAGGATCCAACCCGATAAACCGAACGAAATACACGATACGCTGTATGGCGCGCAAGGAAAGACACGAGTCTGCGAGTAGTTTTGCCAGCGGAACTTGCAAATTGCATCGCTCGAGATTCCGTCGTTACAGTCAACCGGCTGATCGGGCGGCTACAAGTTTCTAACGAGCATAATAAACGAGGATGGCTCCACGAGGGCCACCGACGATCGATATCGAGACGCGAGGATCAAGAGATCCGTTAGGACTCTGGCATGCTCGACGATCTCCTTGGCATGATGACAAGTTTATCGAGGACATCGTGATACCGCTCGAACGGCAAACGACTACACGATTCGCGGAACTGCCGAGCATGATTCTTAGTTGGAATTATACCGCGGGTTGTTATGACATACATAGAAGGGTCCACAAGGGTACCATTGATCATCGGGACACGTGTATAGGAGTCACGAGGAAGCTAGCACTTTTCCGGTTTTTACCGTCCCGTGCCATAAATTTAAGGCCTAACTTAACTGCACGACGATCGGCTGTGCAATATGTAAGGGTCCGAGGCTCAATTGCGCTTCCTTGGGATATCGGTTTCGGGACCCTCATTAAGGCACAACCACGTAGGATTTCAGATAGACGACTCTGTCTGCCGGGTCCCTATAAAATTCACCTGCTTGGGACAAGGGGCAATAAAACAAACAAGTACTAGCCACTTGGGCATTTCCACTCGACTCTGGGTCCGCTGCCCGTACTATTGTGGTGGGGCATAACTTCCGCGATTGGCTTGAGGTGGGGATGTCCTCCTCCGCCAATAGGAGATATACGGAAAAGGCTCTTCCCTGAAGTCAGTCAACGAATCAGAAGTTCTCATCCCCCAAAAGGGAACATTTTTCCCTCCATATAAAATCACCACCGAGGTGAGAAGCGAGCGAAAATGTAATACTTATTGCATTATTGGGTTGGGCTGGGGCCGCTCCAATCGCGCTGAGCGAGACTACAATAGAGCAACTGTGTCGACGACGGCTACGCGCAGCGTGGCGCCGCAGAGTGTCGCCATCGCAGGCACAGTTTAAAGGCCCACGTGTTCTCATAATGTAATGCCAATTCTAAATGGTTTATTTTGCATTATTTTTTTATGAGAATTTTATTGGCTAGTTTCTGGCATTATTCTGATTAAAACAAGACCAAACACGATATAATTTGGCCCATATTTACTCTACATGTGAAGCATAATTTATAATTTATGATACCTCCAACATATGCTATAGCATATGTTTAAATAAATTTATTTTTCCCATACGAAACTTTATACATACACCACTAAATAAAATTGAAATTATATCGTGTTTGGTCTTGTTGTAATCAGAAAAATGCCAGGAATAAGTCCGTAAAATCTCATTAAAAAGTAATGAACATTAAGATGTTTGAACATTCGATTCGTTGTGTTAATGTAGTAGTGTTCACACCGATGTACCCGGGTCGAGAACAATAGAGTAGAGTGAGTAGGCATGGACAAGAATCAAGTCGTCCAACCTGGGACAACTTGCTAGGGATAACTGTATTGGGGTCGTGTTGTGCGCAAAAATTGTGTATATCAAAATGACCTACACCGGTGTCAAGAAAACGAGACTTCTTATTGCATTACATTCGCAAATAATTATAATGGTGCGAGAAATAGTGCCGGACGGATAACAATGTACCATTATTTTCATCACGTTTGTGCCGTTTTAAAGTGTGCTTAAATCCAGTTTAGTAACAAGGTCTTTTATTTACGGGCAACACTCAGCATAGTTGCAAGAGTTGCGTTCAGAAAATATGGGAAAACTGTTTTTAATTAAAACAGCAACTCGGCGTCCGGGAAAATATACCTAATGGATTCATTAGTACTAAATTTCATGAATTTATAACCGGATTGTGAAAGCTCGTAAAATTATAGATTTTTTCTTTTGTATTTTGTCAGAATCAGAACTAATTAGAAATTTATTCAACCCATTAAAAGTTAATTGAACAAAATAAATTTAATGAAAGCGTACTCGATTTTATATCGAACAACTCCATTAATTGACGAAATAAAAAATTTACTCCAATTTTCATTGCTCTCAATATTTAAACAAACATCTGCAATTCTAGCAAGTTGATGGTTCAGTCGATGGCCGGCCAGAAAAATTTCTATACATCACTCGCAACATCGTCCTCCGAGAGAATGCTCCTAATACCTCGCTTCAACCATTAATTTCTTTTATCCGCCTAAAATATGAATACGCAGTGCAGTAGCATCAAACTGCATCGATCATCAGCAAGATGCAAACTTTCATTCTCCCACGAGAAATTTCCCGCCGTCTTGACTCTATCTCCATGTATAAAAGCAAATTTCTTAATCCCTTTAAAACTGATTTATATGTCCCGGATTCGTCGAGGAACAGTGGCAGCGTGGCAGCGACAGTTTCCGCTCGGGATAAATTGCATTTTTCTACGTTTTGTAATCTGCACGACTGCTTTCTGGAAGAGTTTGCAAAAGGTCCGTGAAACTTCTCCGTTTCAATTACCTCTTGAACTTCCAGGAAACGGCTGTTTAGCCACTTTCAACTTTTTACGAACCCGCCTCGACAGCCGTAACGATCTCTACTCGAGATATCGCTGTCGTGATTAATACAGCCCTACAGTTACCTTTCCATCGAGAAATTCAGTGCCGTATACTCAAGAAATTAATTTTTTTCAAGAGTAAAATTCTCGATCGGGACTTCGCGAAGAGACACACCGATCCACAAGCAAGAAACTCACGGAATACTGTCGGATTAAGAGATATTTTAATATTCACCGTGCGAAATATTGGCAGGGAGTTTCCTGACTCGCGTTAACAACATTACGAGGTCCCGTAGCTTTTCCGCGACCGCTGCTAATGGCTGCGCTAATTAAAATGCAAATGCTTCCCGTGCAAAACACTGTTCCGCGGTTCTCACTTTTCTAATACTTTTCTTGATTACGCCGCGCGCCGTACGTTCGCTTATCATCCTGAATACATAATGCATCATCCTCTGGAGGACTAAAGAAATTTGCAGAAAGGTCTCCAAACGGATTCATGTTGGGAGGGGCGAATCTAATAAAAATGACTGTACCTTTGAATAAATGAAAATTTTTCTCGATCGAAATTGTAATAAAGATTAAATTTGTGATTTCAACAACAGCAAGTTTGCAAATTAATTTAACTCAACGTATCGAGTCCTGTGTGGATCTTTTTCAAGAGCTACATTTTTGCGTTTGCTGTGGCAAAATAATTAGAAAAAAATATAATATAATTTTACCGTAACTCGTTATATTTGTTGAATTTATTATAAGGAATATAAAATACACTTTGGTATGGATCGTCGTTATACAGAGTCGATACTAAAGTGTATTTTATATTCCTTATAATAAATTCAACAATATTATATTCTTTTTCTAATTATTTTGTATTATTTATTAAAAAGATCCACACAGGGATCAAAGCGTTGAGTTAAATTAATTTGCAAACTTGCTGTTGTTTTTAATAATTGAACCTTGCGCCGAAATCACAAATTTAATCTTTTGTACCTTTGAATCATTGGTTCGCATAGAATGAATAATTTTATTTATTTATAAGATTAAGAATGATGTGAAAGAATAAGATCCGCAGTTTGGAAATCTTTTCGTTGCAAAGCTGTCAGTAGAAAACGCGAAATAAATGGACAATAGCGATCTAGCCATCAAGAGAGATCTAGTAAAAGGACTTGTGAAAGGACAAGAATCAATCGTTCAGATTCCCGTTCTCTTATTCACGGCAATTTCAGAGATCTATTCATATACGTGTATCCGGTGTTACTTTTATCGGTTCTCGGCGCAAGTATCGATTCAAGAGTCACCTAACTCTCGTAACTCTCGTATCTCGAGAGGGTTCCTGACTCGATGTGTAGAGAGCAGAGAAGTCGAGTGCATCAGTCACGGTTGTCAGGGTTTTTCCCTGGGACATCGGTACGGTACAGTGGTTGGATAAAAATGATGGAAAACGCGGTATTCTCCTCGAAACCGGCTTATCTGGGAAATCGGAGAACCCGCGAGCGAGACTTCTTTGAAAAGACCGTTTACTTTGATTTGCCGCCACGCTGTTCCATTTTGCTGGGCATGATTCCCGTTTTGTAATACCGGTGAGATTATCTGTTCACGCATCCACTATTTCATTCCCTAATCGTGGGGGATGCGACCGCCCTCGAGCCATCGTGCCACCAACTTTCGGAGACGAAGTTCTCGAAACGGAAAAAAGTACCGGGCACTGTATTCGCCACATAAATTATTGTCCAAGAGAAATTATTATTGAAGAATTTATTGTTGAAGAAAACATTATTGTAGAATTTCAGCAAATTAGATTATATTATTGATTATATTATTTTAATTATTAATTTTATTATTTATTATTATTGATTATATTATTTTAATTATTAATTTTATTATTTATTATTATTGATTATATTATTTTTTTCATTGATGGTTTTTCAATGTTCTTTTGGTGGATCAATTTAACAACTCACGCGTGTCGCGACGTCATATGGTAGCGGCGCTTCATCACACGCCAAATTTCCCAGCAAATCGCCGTGTAGCAAAAAGCCATGACAGTCACTGGCAAGATGAGGACCAGGACCAGCATGTAGACTTCATGCGCAAGCCATAAAAGTCCCGCATCGGAGTCTCTGACACACCAGTAAGCGATGAACCTGAGTCCCACCTCCTTGTGCGTCTGGAAACAACGAAATACATATCACTGGTCAGAGAATTTTGAAATTCATTTAACTCGTTTAAATCATTCTTGCTGTCGACGTAATTCATTAGACTGCGAATATTTCTAGATGCATAAAATCTCGAGTTTAATAGTGTCTAGAATTCGCGTTGAAAGCCTAAGAAAGTAAACTTTACAAAATAAAATGGCTGGATTCAAACCAGTCGAAGAAACCCGGCGGCTAGGACCGAGGCCAATTAACTTGGCCAATTATAAAAACGAAATCCGAAGCTGGCTGAGACTCGCAAGCACGGTTTGCCGGGGATATATTTCACGACGGTTTTCCGGTTTTTATCGTTCAGCTCAGGAAATTAACTTCGGGTTCGAGTAATGCTCTGTGTGCGATCACTATGTAAAACGAAAAGTGTATATTTTTTTTCTCTACAGAAATCTGAAACAGAGCTTAAAAACGAGAATTATTTCCACTTTGGTCTACTACCTGGTTACTTTGTTTAGCAATTCAGTGTAAAGTCTGGCTTTTCAAAATCATGTTTCGCACATCGAGTGATTCGATAAAACGTTGCAAGTGGACTGCAGATTTGATTTCAGGAAAAACGATTAGAGGTCTTTGCGCAAAAGCGTTCTTCACCCTTTGAAATGATTGATAAAAACTCGTATCGTCGAAAAATCTATTCAACTAACATCTGTTTTACGATTCGGAGAGGAAAAGTTTATTAAAACGCCGGAACCCATACACGCACGAGCACATGATTCTCCACGGTCACATAAAATCGTTTTATAGTCGGGCACGCTGCATTTACTTTACGAGAAGTAAAACCGAGCTACCCACCGAGTTTCATTAATTCTTTCCTCCTAGCCGCGCGGACGTCCTCCACCGTACTTGACCGTACACGACAGCAGAAATTTCAATTGACTTGCAATTTCAAATTACAGGCTCCGAAATAGTGTCCGTGAAATTTCGCCGCGTCTCCGAAGAGGAAAACAATGCCTGCTTGCTAAATGGTTGCCGAGTATCCAGAAACTAGACTATAACTCGGCCGAAACCACGCTGCTAACTATCTGACCGCGAAACTTGTCTCTGAACGAACGACGGGCTATGTCTACGCGACATATTAACTTTGATGACGCGCGAGTAAGAGTCACGTCTGATAAAAATGCTTTTACAGCCTCTGGCAAAGAGACTTTTTAGGCATCAGAATTTAATGAATCGAAATTTCATTTATTACCAGGAGAATTTAAAGGGAAGAAAATTTCATTTGGTAGGAAGATAATTTAAACGAACGGAAATTGGATCTCTCGAACTCTGTGCTATTCCCTTTGGGTTTACGCGACCTGAAATTAAATTTAATTATGGACGTCAATGTTGTATGTAATAAAAGGTCCCTTGCCAATCAATCGAATCCTATTTAATTAAAAATATGTTATGTTTCTGTCTAGATATATGATCCAGAATAGAAATGTCTAATCGAGTACAACACACAGCCGAGTTAAATTCAGTTTTATCGTAGAGTAATCAGGCTTGATTACAAACTAAATGTTGATATTCTTTATGAAAGAATGAAGTTTCAAAGGATTCAGGTTTGATAAACGGATTTAATAATATAAGAAAAGATAAAGGTGTTTTACAAAAGCGTGTTCACAAAGAGTGGGTAACAAAAGACAAGCTAAGGACTCTATTCTTTCGTTTCGTATGCCTAGTGAACCTTTCCAATAACATGTCAACACTAACAAGGAGAGTGCAAGGACGTTGTCACACTCTATTGTAGAGGAGGTATACAACGAATATTTATTTTAGAGATATATAACGAATTCATTTCGGCTAATTTATTTATAATTTATTAATACGTTTGTTCTTTAACTTGTATATAAATAAATGTGCAATATCATACGAAAAAGTGAATGTTACACAGCGAATTTATTTATAATTTATTAATCCTTTTGTTCTTCAACTCGTAATAAATGTGCAATCTTATATAGACAAGTCAATGTTATACAGCTAATAAATAATATAAATAAATATGAAAAAAGAAATTTTCACCAAACGAGAATAAAACCCTGGCCCAGCGGGTGGAAGTCTCGTTGCATACCACTTAAGAATCAGTGCATACCACTTAAGTATCTAGAGTCTCAACTAAATCGGTGTGACAACGTCCTTGCACTCTCCTTGTAAGTTATGCTATTATTACAGTGAGGTGTGGCTGAGAAGATTGTGGAAATAATTATGGTAAATTAGCGCTCACCTGGGTAAAGATCATCGGAATACCGAGCAGGAACGACACCACCCAAGTTATAATCACGATCTTACGGGCCTGGCTTATCGTGCACGTGTACTGCGCTCTCATCGGATGAACTATCGCGTAATATCTGAAACACGAGTGGAATTTTCGATTAGTTTGACATCGTTCACCACAAAGTGTCCGATCCCATGAAATACGAATGGTAACCACACGTTGCCTGCGCCACAATCCAAATTTTTCCTCCCTCCAATAGTAAAATGCATTCTGCATTGAAATGATTTTAAAACAACAATCTACAGTTCCATAAACATACTATATTTCACGAAACCATTCAATTAGAATTGAACTGTAAATCTTCCAACAAATTGAAGCTTAAAAACCAATTGTAGGACTTCCACGGAAACTCACAATTTTCACCAACATTTTCCCCAAGTAAGAAAAAGATTAAATCTTCGCTCAAGCTCCTTTCAGCCACCCGTTCCATTGTGTTTTATTCAGTAGCATTTCTTTCCACTGCGAACGCATAAAGATCCAGAGACGATGCTAAATGTTCTTATTTTCGTGCAAAAAGTTGCAAGGCGATTCCAACCGAGGGATTAGTAGCTTTTGCAAAGCATATCCCGCGGATCGCGATTTCCGTGGCGGCTTCGAGCGTTTTCGAATCACCGAGATTAGGACACAGGCTGTAGTGAAACGAGGGCGTGATGTAAAGAAAGAGAGAGAACGATGAAACAGTGTAATGGCGCGAAAAATCTCCGCGAATGGTTCGCTTTACGGCCGTGACCATTTCCGGAGCTGTTCCGTTCCCACTGGCGTTTTCTTTTTGCTCTGTCCTCTCGTTCCATGCCTTCGCAATTAAGCTGGGAGAAAAGCGACTCCGATTATCCCGAGCCTCCCCTGCTGCCATCACAGCGAAAGCATTCTCTGATTTCCTGTCGATCACTGCACTGAAAATCTTTTTCGTTTACTCGCGGATTTCAAAAAAAAAAAAATGAAAGACCATAGAGCCTCAGAGATTTCTCAACGGCTATCAAGCCATTCGAGAAAACCGACCGAGAAAACCCCCTGAGTAGAATTTCAGCCCTGATGGAATTTTTTTGGATGTATTTTTTCCATACTAATGCAACATCCAGCACCTGGTATAATGAAAGTTCCTCGACGAATTTTTCCTTTTGCTTCGTGTATAATAATTCGCTTTTTCCGCGGCCGCGTCTGGTGCTATTAAAAAATCAAATTAAAAGTTTGATTACTCCTGCGGCCCGATAACCCGGATGAATAGAATAAAGAGTAAATAACTCCAGGACTAGGGAGACTGATGTGAATTCTGCAAGGAGCAAGGAAATTTATAATTTATTTTTAGGTATCGAAATTAAGCTTTGTTTTGAGCAGAACAGTGTCACAATATTGTAGAAGAGTGATCCGCGTAGTTGGATGCCAAGATGACTGAGGGCGCGACAAGCGGGGATGCGGAAGAGTGGGGGCGGCTAGTTCGACAGTCCGCTGTAGTCTTGGCTCGAGGTAAATCGAGAACCACAAGACTATTGTTATAACCGTTAAATATATAGGGTGGGGCGCCACATTTTGCCATCTTGATTTAAGTCTCTATTTCGATAGGAAATATCACATTGAATTTATATTATTGGCCAGAGAGTCGAGATTTATACAATTATACTTAATTATACTTAATTATACAAATTATAATTAAAATATCTCCTAAACTAATGATTGTTTTACACAAATAGATTAATACTTTTTTGTAAAGAATATGAATAGATGGCAAAATGTGGCTCCCACCCTGTATATATTCCACTGTTTTTCAACCCACAAGTGAATTACATTATTCCATCCTACAATATCACAATCAAACATGTATGTGTGACAGGTTTTACCTCTCAATTGTGCATTCCGTAGTGACCCATAAATAAAATAAATGGCCCTGAAAGCTTTAAGAAGGATCATACACCCTGAAGGATACAAGAATTTACAACACAACTTTCTTAAAGATTTAGTACCTTTAGTAGCAGTCTTCCTTTCATGATTTTTCCTAAACGCTTAACTTTAATACCATGCTTCTGGCAACAAATCAAAATGTTCTATTTCAGAGCGTTTCACGGTGAATCATACCTTTCAGAAGAATTGTATACTCTGTAGAATCTAAAGGTTCGCTTCACAGTTTTCTTATAAATATTTTATCAGATATTGACTTCAATTTCCCGCGTCTGCATAAAATGCCGATCTTTAATTTCCTGCTATCGAGAATAAATCAAAATTATCTATCACAAGGCTTTCTGCGGTTAACCATGAATCATGCACAGGATCGTGGAGTTTTTAAGCGAAATCGTGTAGTGCGAGTAACGCGAAAAATCGATTCACAATTTCCATAAAAATATTTCATAAAAATTTAACTTGAACTTTCTACTTTTCTGTGAAATGCTAATTTTAATTTCACACTTTTGAATATAGATAAAAATTTTCTGTTTCAAAGCTTCGTGTAATGAACCCCAAACTACACTAACGATCCTAAAGCTTTTAGCAACATTGTGTAATCGGAGAGACTCGAGAATTTTAATAAAAATTTTTCACCGCATACCGACCTCGTTGTCCTAGTTATGGATTTTTCAAAGTTTTCGAATTGAAACCAACTCAGCATAATCAAAATTCTGAAAATTTCGAAATTTAACAAAAATCTTTTAGCAAATGATTCGATTTTTTTTATTTTCACAGCTGAATACAAACATTTCCCAAGTCACGAATTTCAGGAATCTTAGGAATAGTTTCGAGTGTTTCAGGGCCAACTGAGCTGCATGCCAAGAACGCGTTCGTATAGATTCCCCGTGTCGCCTCACGCTCTCAGTCTTCATGATCTCCTTTAAAGCGGACACCTGTGAAATTTTTCACCGCGAAAGCAGCGTCGCGAAAAGAATCGAAAACAGAATGAGATAGTTTGCGAGATTTATCCCATAACGTTCCGCGTGGATACGACGATAAACAATAGCGAAACGAGTAAAGAGATGCAATCGAGTCAACGAGGTGGAATAAAGGCTCGATGATAAGGCGTGGTTCAATTTCCCATGGAATCAAATAAATTTTAAGCATGGTGGCGTGTTCAGGAGTCTTGGTAGCCTGTTTTATCGGTTCTCTATTAAAGCGAAACGCCAGCGGCATGATCAAACTGAATACCTCTCGGGAGAAATCGTAAATCTAGTACTGTTGATGGCTAGATTCCTTTTTCGGAATTTTCTAATTCTGGAACGTTTCACATTTTTCGGAAGGTTCGTGGAAGTCTTCGATGCAAAGGGAAGACGATTAGCAGCCCTCCGCGTGTCATCGATTCCGAAGAATGACCGAAAACAAAGGGAAACGTATCAGCTGGAATTACGCCAGAAATCTAAAGCCTTCAGACAAACGAAACACACATACACTTGGATCTGCCATTCTCTCTGAGGGTTAGAGGGTCGGTTACTTTTCTTTCAAGGGAAATCGGGGCGGAGGTGCTCGAGAGATTCGAAAGAGAATCGTGAAATGATTTTTATGCTGATTACGTTTCGCTAACGCCTGGCATCGAGGTTTGGGGAGTAACTGAAACCTGCTTTGAATTTTCTTTCCTCCCAGAGGGAGGACACCTAGCTAGGAAAATGTAGACGGAAAACGGAAAAGTTCAACAAATAGAAAGAAGAAATTGTAAATGAAATGATTAAGTGGAGGATCGTTGCTTACCAACTAAAAATCTACAGTCCGTAAGGATTACGGTTTTCATTCCTGCCAAGTTACACATTTTGGTAGAGCAAACGAGGTTGGGTCGTTAAAAGTTGTAGAAGAAGACTGGAAGAGAGGAAGTTATAAAATTTTCCGTGACTCGTTAAAAATATTTTCGTACCGTAAAATAGGTTTTCTTTCGTCCAATAAAATATACACTTGCATAAACTGATTCGATGTACGGAAAGAAAAAACCAAACGAAAAATTTAGAGACGTTGAAGAAAAACTGGTATTAGAATTTTCCCCTCGATAAATGCACCTTCGGAATTTTATAATCCAAGCTCGGCGTTGTTAATCCCGAAGATACAACGTCACGAGGAAAATTTCATCGCGATCTTCGAACTAATGGCAACGATTCATGACGAAGCGAACCCTTCCCGCCATGCCAGGAGAAAGTGCTGCTTTCAACGAGCGTAGCTCGAACCCTGGCTATAAATAAGCGGAATTCCAGGGAACTCGTTTGCCTCCGTCAATTAAGCGAAATTATACGCCGGCCGCGACCGTACGATATCTCAATCGCGGCCACTTTCCCGGGAAAGTAAATTGAAACTGAGAAACGTCGAAAGAGCTCTCCTCTGTAGACTCTCGAACCGTTCAGAGTCTGCTACTTGTTTTCGGTCGGCTTGTCCGAGAAGTTTCAAAGTTCCTCCACTTTTACCCTTCTTTCGGTTTTCTTTTCTACTTAGAGAAGCGCCTCTTTCACGGCAACCTTCGAATCGTCAGCTTTATGCTATCGTTTAACGCGTTCACTGCTATGACAGTTTCTGACAAAATGCTGAGAGGACCAATTAATTTTTTAATTGAACCGGAAGGTAGATGGCCGATTTTTATCTTTACAACATAGATGAAAATTGTGTCAGCGAAGATGGCTTTACCTTTCTATCGACATAGCGGTCAAAGTGACGACCGAGCAAATGGCAGACACACTCTGCATATAGTGCACCGCCTTGCATAGGAACAGACCCATGGTCCACGTATACGAGAACAGCTTGGCGACCTGAAACAGACAAGTGTATAGTCAGAAAAATTTTCAGGTTACAATTTTTTAAGGGTTACTCGAGGTAAGATCAAGTAAGTGGAGTGCAGTTTTCCTGTGTAGAAGACAACGTGAAACGGTGACGAAATATCAGTATATTTCTCGATAGCGAAATCAGTTGAAATTCGACGGAACATTTTGACGTCTGAGCGAGGAGGTGAGGGTGACAGGACAGTGTCACGGAAGGGCAAAGGGACTTGTCTCAATCTCGCATTTTACTACAATTTTTCTATAACTTTTCAACCATACAAGATATAGAAATGAAATTTCCACTAAAATTCGTTAAAAAATTATTCCTACCTACTCATGTAAGTTACTACGTGCAACAAATGGAGTATAGATAACAAAACTATACTACAATTTACTAAAATACGAAAAACATTTACGATGCTATACTCCTAAATTCATTTCAATTTTTTTATTTCACTACAATATCGACAGAGACATGGGATTCTTTCAGCTCTCATCGATTCTGGGCCCATTCTAAACAGAACTATGTCACGCTGAGTCAGTTTGCTGTCGGTTTAACAGTTTGAGGTCCATTCTTCGCTTCCAAAGTCAATTTTCCTCTTTCACTTTCGCCATAGATCGCATCCACAGCTTCGATCCGAGACGAGTGGCGAAACAATGCCATGGAAGAACAAAAATCCGAGGGGACAATGAAGCCTGCACAAAAGTAGAAGGAAGAGGACGGCTGGAATAAAGGAAGTACATAGAAACGCAACGCAAGGTTGGACGTGTTTCATCAACCCCTTTCAAGAAGAGGAAAAGGGACGGTTTATTGAAGCCCGCTCTTTGAAGACGTTAACGAGCGGAAATGCCGAGGAATCTCCGTGGTTGAAACCGCGAACTGTCCACGCCGCGCACCGCGTCGCGGTTAAAATTGCAAAATTGCAGAAAGGGACTCTAAAAGCCACGAACACGTTTAATTAAAATTTCCATCTCGTTTGCGCGGTTCCTATTGGCACGGCTTGCGAACCTGAAATGGTCTAATGATCGAAAGAAAAGATGGAACTTGATTTATAATTAAATTGTGGTTTTTATGTACCCATAAGGTCCATGAGATTTCCAAGAGATGAACTCACAAAAATGGACCAGTATTGCGCGAAGAAGAAGCGAAGTTTAGAAGTTAAAACTCGCTCGTAGAAACATTGGGACCGAATGAGACCGGAAAGTTAATTGAACTGTTAATAAGGCCATTAAGGTAATTGCAGCTCGAAGACAGTATAGGAAGAAGAAAAGAGCGGTGGCGGAAGTGGTGGAAGTGGCACGAAGAGAATTTCTGCGGAAAGAATAATAGAGTGAGAGGAAATACCGGAGAAAAGAGCTTCTGGTCCGCGCATGAACGACAGCGAGGGTTCACCGATGAAGCCAAGGAATTAAGCGCGTGATCCTCGGTTCTAATTTGGTCCGGTGGAAGTCCACGGGGAACGGTAAGTGTCTCGCAGAGATAAGGGAGGACCGCAGCAACAAGGATCTGATCTCGATTGCTCGAGTTGTTACGGTCTTTCGGAAATGCCGCGGGCCGGTGCGAGTCGCTCGACGGAACTGCCGGCACTAACAAATTTACCGGGAATTTCGCTCGACCGAAATTTTACGGCAATTATTGGTCGATTTTCCAGCGAAAAGCACCGATCGCGAAAATCGCGATCAAAAACTGGTAACTTGATTGCCGGAGAAATTATTTGCGAGGCTATTACTGAAATCGAAAACCAGTAATGCGTAAAAAGTACAGAAAAATTCAAAGCCGTGTACATGGAAAATTTTGTAGACGCAAAATCGAAAAAAAGAATCATCGAATCTCTAAAGCTGAAGAGTATTAAGCGATGTAAAGGATTTTCTTGATGCCGGAAGGCCATTATAGTATATCGACAATCTTTCGCTTCCATGGGTCCAGAGGATCAGGAGTGCACGTTTCTATTATTTTATTTATGCAGCTGGTATTTAGAATCAACGAAAGCATTTTCCCGGTCCAATACTTGAACGAAGACTCCGATGCACGCTTTGTCAGCTCGATTGAATAGTTTTTGTCAGTATTAGATGCGAAACCAGCCGGTGGATATCAGCAGAACCAGTCCCGAGTTGTCGGTAAAGAGAGGAACGGAGGCGGATGAGCGTGGATTCAGTCGAGGCAATCAGCTCGAGCAAATAGCAAAGTACTTTCGGCGACGAATGAGCCGGCAACAGCGACAGACAAATAAAACGTAGACTGTAGACGTTTCTCCACGAATTCGCTGACGATTATACGACTCTAGGATCTATTAAAATTATAAACTAAACTTGGAGAAAATTAAAAAATGGTACTCAGTATTTTTCCAGTGTACACGAAGTTTTTTTAGTAGTACACATAAACGATAAGTCAGACATCCGACTAAAATACTTAAATTCAGCAATATATCTATAAAAATACGGACGATAGTGATAAACTGTGAGCTTTTAAGTATTTGCAGCATCTTTCGATAGTGCACAGGTCACGTATTAAAATCTCGAAATAAGCTACGAGAGTATATAGTATTCTAAGAATTGAGAGTATTCTTACGGTTCGAGGTGGTAATTGAGAAAACGAGATTCTGAAGTTGAGGAACGGCTTGACGAATCAAAAACCTAGGAACTAAAAGCTTTAACCTATGTTCGGAGCACTCAATTAACTGGAAATGAACGCGGGTGGATTTAATTACGCTAGAGCCGTTCCAACGTGCTGATCAAGTCTCGCGCGACGTTCTCGAGCGCCTTGTAAATCGACCGAAACGCGTGCAAATAATTTTGTTTGCGAGGCTGTAGGAATTCTCGCGTCGCTTTCGCGGCAACTCCAGCGGCATTCTGCGCTTTGGCGCAGTCTGTGATCGAATGAAACGGCTCTCACTTTCTCTCTCCCTCTTTCTCTCTCTGAAAAATACACACTGTCACGTCGCGTCGCTCAATTATCGGCTACCCTTCAGAAGGCAACCCGCTCGGCGTTTTTGCGTGACAGGAACTACAAAATTATTTTATATAATTAAAAGAGTGCAAACACAAATTGCACCAGAACTATCTTATTATTAACATACATTAACGTAAAGTTTAATCGATTCAGGTAATAATAATACTCGATCATCGTACCGAAGATTAGGTTCTTTGTTTCATCGAAGGGGGAGGAGGTTTAGTCGTTTCTTCTTGGGTTAATTAAAAAAGAAAGTGACTGAGAGATATCGAGAAGTTCAGTATTTCAATATTCAGATAATAATCTCCTAGCACAGTCCGTTTCATGACGTCTGTCAATTGCAGGTTCTGTTTTCAATAAGCAATTTCTACGAAGCAATTCAGAGAATATACTGCAACCATTTATTCCTCCGGTTATTACTGATTGCGCTTTGACGTTTCATTCAACTCGCCTTCTGATTATCACAAAGAAACGATTGCCACGGCCCAGCTGTATCATAATTCGAGATTGGTGCTCGCTCAACCAATTAGCATTCCAGTAATTAGTTAACTATCGGCGATGCTTATCGGAACCGATACTCGAGATATAATTGATCTAACGTCGCGTTGTGATTACACGCTGTTTAGACCCGTGGAGACTCATTTCGTTCCTTTCCGAGTTTCCGGTGGGAAACGTGTTGCTATCGTAACGAAACCCAAACGTGAAATGTTCCTGTGAATTCTAAAGGATTCCTTGGAAGAAAAATCTTTCCATCACAACACAGTTCCCTGTGAAAGAATTTCTCCTGTCAATATTTCCATTCGGTATCATTAATTTTTCCACTCAATTTCTTCACAACACGACGCGGCGCAATGGCGTCCGCTCTCCGTTTGTAATGCATATGCAAATTCAGACTAGACGAGGTCTGAACAGGTCGAACATTTGAATTTTTCGTCGTCGGTGTATAAATCGTGTCTTCGCTGACCACTGGACTGTGAAACACTATGCAGATTCCTATTTTTTATAATGAATTCAAGCAAGCGCATGCGAAATGCAATTCTCTTCAAGTACGGATGGAGTAAATACGAAATAAAATAATACATATCGAATTCTATTAAAATCTTCGTCCAGAGAAATAATTAGCTTCGAGTGGCGACCTAGCAGCCTTAAAAATTCGAAAAAAAAATCAAAATAATTCCGCAGTCTATCGATCGCGCCAACAATATGGATAATCGTATCTGTCACCATTCAGCATAAATACGTTTCTCAAATTGCCTTCGAACATCCCGTGTATAATCCCATCTCCTTTCTTTTCCTCCTGTTAAACATTTTTAATAGCTAACGTGGTTCTTGAACCGGATGATTCATACCCGAATTCAGCGTTTAGTATTCCTACAATATAACTATTTGTTGTGTAGAAAAATGATCGAACCTTGCGCCGAGTATAAAATTCATAATATCTGAAAAATATGGATAATAATGTCAGAGCTTGCAGATTGAAAAAAGGTGAAAACCACGGGGCGATGAAAAGTGAGATTATTCGAGGATTAGGTTAACAATAAGGGGAAGGCGTAGGAGAGGGGGAAGGAGGGGAAGCGTCGGACAAACGTAATCTCTTTAAGCGGGGGCTCGCTCTAATCAAGTTAAACCGTCGTTTATTATCGTGCGTTGTTATCGTCGGTGTTGTTGCTGTCGCGTCATCATCGCATTACGCGACACAGGCTTGTCGATACATCGTTCGGGATCGATAATATCCGCGACGATATTGCATTTTCGGCCTTGCATCGCGGTCGCAGTAGTTGTTATGCAATCGACGGCTGGAACGTCATACCGGACGAATCGAGCACAGCACAGTATATAGCATAGTATATCATAATATAGCATGGTATAACGTAGTGTAGCAGATGAGAGGAGAGCACAGCAGAGAGCAGCGAGCGTAATTCATGGAACCCGAGATCCTGGTAGCAAAATGAAAATTGCCTTGAGCTGCCCCAACCAGTCTGCAACGCGAGTAACTTGTTGATTCCACCGCGTTGATTGCGAATTGTTATTGTATTTCGGGTGTTTATGCAGATCCGCGGTTACGTAAATTATTCGGGTGAGATATTCAATTACACCGCGACCCACACGTGGTTACATACCACCGTTCGCGAATCGTGCGAATCACGTAAATAATATTCGCAGATTTAATCGGATATTTTTCTCATTAACCCTCATCCACGCCGGTAATTTTTTTATACGATTCTGCATGAAGAGGTACCCGGGTACCCATATACCTGATAGCTGGCCCCGCATGACCTGGAGATTTTTTTATGGCACGTCTTCGCTGAAAGACCAATATGTGTGCAGCATACACAAAAAGTGGAGAAATGTATTACTTGTAGTGACATGTAGTTAGATTGTATTTTGAAACAATAAAATTTGTACTGAGAAATAGTTGTACTATAAATCACAATTGTATAAGATCTAATTTGCCTACTTGAGCCTTGTGGTACCCGGGTACCCTCATCATATCGAATGCGAAAAAAAAGGTTTGGGAGTTTTTTTTGTGAAATGTTGTATAAAATTTTTGTTTAATTCCAAGGATATTAATTCATCTAAAGTAGATTTGAGATGCCACAAAAGATGAAGGTCATATCAATTGAAAAATATTGAATATTATGTGAATGAATTTGAAATAGGTACCCGGGTACCACGTAGTGTGGATGAGGGTTAATAGCATTCTGAGATGGTGCCGTGTCCGCCTCGATACAGAGAAAATATGTAATCGATTATGAATTAAATTGGTGGACAACGTGCAACAGCGGAGAAATGGCCACGCAGAATAAAATCGATGTTGCACATCAAATATACGGGAGATTAAAGCTTGAGCAAGAAGATTTCAAAGTTCTCCGTTTGATTTTGACTTAATAATCCTTTTAAGCCATGGAGGAACTTCTTCTTCTTCTTGTTCTTCTTCTTCTTCTTCTTCTTCAGGTCTGTACTGTATGAACGATCGCTGGGGAATTAGCACAAGGGCCTGCAATTTGATCTTCGGAGCTTCCAATCCACTAAAATGACGTAAAAGTGTCTAGGGGTAGGTACTTTAAATGCAGTTGTAATAATTCGATTGCAAGTGCTTTCGAGTACCGAGTTCAGTCGATATTGCCGATTTCCGGATTCACGAATCACGTTTTAGGATGCGAGGACCATCAAAGCCGGCAACTGGAAATTAGCCAGGTGAAACAATCGAATTTTCGGAGGACTATGAACGTCATTGAGAGACAGCGCGATATTGCAACAGGATAATTAGCATACAGCGCGGTTCATTCGGTCGCTAGTGGGTCCCGTTACGGTTTAATTAAGCGACTGCTCGGTTATCAAGGCTGAACGAGAAATTTTACCGGTCAACCATCTATCCGAACCCTCCCTGAATTATCGATCTCTATTTGTCCCGTATCAATCATCGATCGTACCCCGAAAATAATTTAATGAAACCAACTCAACGATTTTTTATACACTCAAAGCTTGCACACGAATTTCCCACAGGGCCTCCTTTACAATGTTAACAATATCCAAGCAGGGGTCTGAGTTACAAGCATTTTTTAATTGTTCGAAACTCGGTAAAGTTTGGAATAAGCGAACGCAGCAGTCGGCGAATTATGCCAGCTGCGCATACATTGTATCGGAGAGCCAGGGAAAGTTTACCCTGTTAATTGTCGATCGGCTGTAACTATTCTGGCAAATCAATTTACGTTTCATCGGGAAAACCATGCGGAAACTGAACGAAGTTGCACCGGGTTCACGGTACCCCCAGCGGAGCGTACCCTCGAAATTACCGGACAACGTAATTACTAACTACATCAGTCAGTGACGCCATGCGGCTAATTGAAGTAGGATTTCCGGATCGGAGTTGCGCGACTCGTGGACGATTTCTGCTAGTGCAACTGCGGAATTTTAACAGGATTACAGCCACGTGCCCCGGTATTCGAGTACTTTCACCGTGGACACAATTGACTTCCCAAATAAATCCAAATACAATTTGCTATAACCAGTTTTATCTATTCGGGACGCGTCGATAAATTTGAACGACCTGGAAACTTTAAATTGAAATATACAGTGGGAATTCAGTGATAGCGAAATAATAAAAATATTGCGTGATCGTTTACGGAGAAACGAGTCAAAAGTGTGTAACACAATTTTGTTTTACAGGACCTCGTTTTTGAGAAAATTTCTTTGAAAAATTGCCGTGCGGGCAGTCTGTGAAGAAAGTAAGTAGAATAGATCGACATTGGTCAGACATGCCTAAAGTTTTCTATATAGACAGACTTTTAGGAATATTTTAGAAAATATTGGACATCTGACATTCGCAGACGACATTTATTGAAAGATTTATCACAAATGTAATGTAATAAAATATATTGCAGATTCACAATAAGAAAAGGAAGGGTATGGCTGAGCAAGAATGAAGTTAAAATTGTAGGTAGAATTTGCTCGTAAAGGGATCCACTTCGGGTGAAATTGACTTTAGATATTACCCAGCACGCAGCAGCGAATCCAACAAGTAGAATCAGTCGACGATGCGTAGACTTACTAACCGTGTTCTACCTGGTAGAACTTCATCCAATATTTATTTAAAGAATATATCTTCGAAATTAATACTGGCTCGTACTCGAAAGATTTGCAGAGCTATAACGTAATAAAATAACATGATACACTCGGATAAAAGTACCAATAAATAAAAGTACAAATAATAGTAACACGCGAAGGTGGACAGACATAAAATTGATCCGGCACAAAAATACAAATAACTCGACACTCGCGTTGAGGTAAAAGCATCGATAGCGATAAAGCGATACGATAGACTGGAACAAAAATAGAAACAATAATAAAATAAGAAATAAGGCAGAGGATGAAATTGATTGGGCGTAAAAATTACGAATACAATTCAACGCTCGCAATGAAATATAAATGAAGAATCAACCGAGAAAAAGAAAAGAAACTTTGTGGCATTTCCGATTGAATTTTTCATGAAAAATCAAGATCGCGGGGCGATGTTGAAGGCATCTTACAGACGCGAGTCACTTCGCATTCGCGGAACGATCTCGAGAAACGAACGACAGTTTACCAGACCTCTCGCTGAAAAATCGCGAGAATTCCATAGAAGTCTCAACGATTTGCGGGGATTTGTGTGAATAGAATAAAAGCGAAGCCGCAAGAACTTCACAGCATCGTTAAAGCGAATTGCACCTTTGGAAAAACTGGTGGCGCAAGGTTCCCCGTGAACTAGTTTCCGGATTTGTTCCGACAGGTGGATCGACAGCCGGTGCGTCCTTCGATTAGGATAAATTCAATTTACCTCGCAAATCGGTGCACAGTCTGTACCGCACACGTGTTTTTGTTCTCTTTACGCCACGGCGTGTCACTCTGCTGTCAAACACGGATTCTCTCCAAGAAAACTCTTCTAGGAAAGTTTGCGTCCTCGTGCTCTCACCTGTTCATTACAATTCTTATCAACGAAATTTTATAATTTTTTTCGTATTTTATGTGGTATAGAATACTTATTTCTTTATTTAATATATTTACCTAAATAACAGAAGCACATACTAATACAATTTTCATGTATGTAGTTGCCTACAATTTTATGAAAGTCTCCGAATAATTTTTATTTCGTCTTAACGCCGAAGAACATAAATTGTTACAGGATTTCTGTGCACTGTAAACGTATGAAATTCAACAGCGGACGCGAACGACTGGCATTCGTCAGTGTCGGTTAACAGGTTGACGAATACATCGAATAACTCACGCGCTATTTTCGATAGTGTATTTTTCAAAGGAATAAATTTCCACGCTCTACAAGGGAATTTCCGATTGTCGATGATCGACGCAGCGTGTCGGACAATCGCGCGGAGTGCGCTTTTTAATCCACGGTAGATCGTCGTCCGATATCGGCGGTGTTTAATGACTTCAAGGCTGGCAACTGCTGGGAGAATTCTATGAAATTCCCGTCGAATTTGTCAAACGAGCGATACGTTGATCTGAAAACGCGGGGGAGTATCGGCTCGCAGCGTAATTTTTCAACGGTTTGATCGACGCCCGGTCATCACGCGGAGCGTTATCTTGTTCGGCGTAAATGTCAGATGAAAACACCGACCTACAGAGTAATTTATGTTGGGTGTCGATGGCGTAACTTGTTCGCCGCTGCGCGCCACACCGGTCAGCCGACACCTTATCACTCGTGATTTATCAGGCGTTACACGTTACCCCGATCGATCCGCCGCGAAAGCTTTTCATTAGGAACCTGGCCGATTAAACGAACTGGACGGCGCGGCGCTTCGGAGACCTCGATGCACCCAAATTCGGAAATTGAAAACATCCCTGTACTCGTTACGCTTGTAGAATCCTGTCGCGATCGCACAAGTACTCGGTTCAAATTGGAATCGGTCTTGTTTCTGAAGGGGTTTGTAAAAATTCATGCGTGTATTAATTCCTTTTAAAAAAATTCTTAAACATCGCCAACGTCCTTTGGAGACCTGATGCACCCAAATTCGGAAATTGAAAACATCCCTGGACTCGATACGCTTGTAGAATCCTGACTTGATCGCACAAGTACTCGGTTCAAATTGGAATCGAGTCTTGTTTCTGAAGGGGTTTGTAAAAATTCATGCGTGTATTAATTCCTTTTAAAAAAATTCTTAAACATCGCACAACGATGCTTCGGAGTCCTCGATGCACCCAAATTCGGAAATTGAAAACATCCCCGGACTCGTTACGCTTGCAGAATCCTGTCTTGATCGGACAAGTACTCGGTTCAAATTGCAATCGAGTCTTGTCTCTGCAGAGGTTTGTAAAAATTCATACATATATTGATTTCGTTTAGAAAAATTTTCAAACATCGCACAACGTTGCTTCGAGCGACGAAGGCGCTCTCAGACTGGAATTTCGACATTCTCGGACTCCGAATCCGGATGTTTCCGGGTGGAATAGTTGAAGCTTTTTGGTCGTTGTTCGGATTCTTCCGGGATTCCATTTCGGATGAGTCGAATATATTTTATTCGCGGAGATATTTCGCCGACGGCGACGGCGAATAATTTGAATTCTCGACGCGAGGATTTCGTATTTCTAAAGACGCGGGATTTCTGGTTTCGCGGAATTCCACGACACACGGCCGAGCATATTCGTCGGAACACGCGATCAGAGTCGCGACTTCTGGTTCGCGAAATTTTATCGTTTCCCGGGGAATAATGTCTCTGTCTGTCGGCGTGCCTGGGGGAAATTTAAGCGACAACTTCGAGAGCAAACGGCGGAGCAGACTATCAAATCCGAACGTAAACGATTTATTCGAGCGCACTTTTACAGCCGCGTTTTGCCACAACCTTCGTGCGAAACGGCCATCGTGCACCTACCGATCTATTTTTAAGGACGCATTTGCATTCGACTTTTAACATCTGCTTTCAAACGCTTGCGACATCATATGCATGAATATTTATCGTCTCTCTTAAATTTCTCTTCGATGCCCGATCCGTGTATGGTAATTCCTGCACGCTGATTTCGTGTTTGTTCGGCAACACATCGTTTTCTCAAAAGTTTCGGAAAAGAAATCTCTGCGAATTCATTCTTGAATAAATCTTGAACAATCGACAAATCATACCTAATACTCGACAGACTCCTACATTGTGGCATATAGCTAGAAAAATTAGTACAAACTTCTGCAACATATTCGAAAGGAATAATTCTTTCAAAATGATTTACCATGATCAAAATTTTAACAGAACGTGTTTAACTCGTTTCGCAAATGCATTTTCCAATTCGGATAATGACTATTGTCACTCGCAAAATAAATTAGAAGCTATTTGCCAGAGTACAGTGACGTCGCACGCGATTACGATATTGTTTGCAATGACGACGAAATCGATCGATAGACCGAGTAGTTAATGAGACAATTAAAGAACGCGTACAACACTGACCGCAGTGATAATAGTCCATTAAATCCCCCCTCCCTCTCTCCTCCTCCTCATTCTCTGCACAGGGCTTGTTGCAGTCTGCGTCGTCGTAAAATGGAAACTTCGTTCCACTTTGTCTCGTGGTAATTGGTTTACTAACCAGGTTCGACGGATATATTCTGTTAATAGAATATAAATTATTTGTCGGTTGAGAGAGCCGTGTCTTTTTGCGCATGCGATAATTGCGTTGGCTAAGTGGATTAAACCGGCTAAGAACCTCCGGCACAGCTTATCGCGAACAGCTGCTCGGAAAACTGACAGGGGATGTTGCCCCAAACCACCACTTACCTCTACAACTTTAACCAAACATCCCTGACAAAGCTCGGAAAAATATTCATCAGGTTCACTATCTTTTAATGCTTGCGTCCCCGACACGATCGGAGGGTTGAAACTACCTCTGAAATGAGTCTATGGAACTGGGTTATTAATTTCTATCCTCTACGCTTGGCTGCTGAAAAACATAATTCCAATTTTCCCTTCAAACAAATTACACTGTTTGCATAGAATAGGCCCTTCAGCTTGGCCACCGAAAAACGTAATTCGAATTTTCCCTTCAAACAAATTACACTGTTTGCATAGAACAAGCCTTTCAGTTTGGCCGCCGAAAAAACATAATTATAATTTTCCCTTCAAACAAATTACACTGAGTGCATAGAATAGGCCCTTCAGCTTGGTCGTCGAAACATATAATTCGAATTTTCCCTTCAAACAAATTACACTGACAATTTCTAGAATCAGAATGGGGCACTCAGAAGTAACCCATTCATTTTTGTTAAGTAAAAAGGAAGACATGATCTGCGATATATGTAAAGTACCAGTTAATACAAATCACCTTATACTGGAATGCAAAAAATATGAAAATGAAAGGAAAAATGCTAAACTGCCTGGATATTCTGTTAGGTTCTGAGGAACACATTGTCGGTCTTGCCCAATATATCAAAGATACTAAGATGTACAAAATATTGTAAGAAAATGTACATGACCTTTGATGTTAAAGCAACATTAAATAAATAAATTGAAAAAAAAATTACACTGAGTACATACAACAAGCTCTTCAGCACCACCACAAAGATCCAGAATGACCAGCCTGATCCAAAGCGTTACAAACTCGGAGGCAAACATGATTTCCTGTAAGGATTACGGTAAACACGTTCAACCCTTGAAATCCATCGGAACAGGCGCGCAAAGCATCCGGTACACGGTCTTTTTATGATCCGACGGGGTTCCCGGATGAGTATTAAATTTATGAGAGTTCGCTAGAAGTCGCGAGAAGGTTGAGTGCAACGCGTAACAGGGAAGAAACGAGATCTTGAACGGAACATTTACCTCGACGCTCTTTATCCGAGGAATTTTTCACGCGGACGATGCAGCACATTCTTCCCTACGAAGTGGGCCAATTGCCACTCTTATGCGGAGGACACGGATTCTCAGAGGGAGTCGAGGGGGACACTAAAGCGCAGCGATGCCTCACTCCTCGTGGTGGAAGAATGTTTCGAGTGGTTCGTCGCGATCCTGACAAAGCTGTAGCGTTGCAATTGCAGCCTGTGCGGTGCATATCGTTCACCGGTTGTCCCGAAACAACCTGAGAGATAAAAGAAAATCCGCTTCAACAGCTGTTCCGATATGAAACTTTGAAAAAGATGATTTTCTCAAGACTGGACTGCAGAGGAACTTGTGCAGCTCAGGGAATCTTAAGTAGCATGGCTTGAAAAAATTATGACACGATGTAAGTATGCCCCAAGCAACGATGCAGCTACGCGCCACACATTATTCACCAGTTGTCTCCGGAACTTTTCTTGAAAAAGCCAGAAAACGTTGCGATAATAATTCAATAAATATAGCTCGTTTCCCATAAGCGAACCTCATACATCAATAGATTTAATTGAAATTCCCCTGGAAAGTAATTTCAAAAGAAAATAACACGAACCGAGAGATTCCGGCGAACGGGCTAGCAGGGTTTTCGGTGTACAAGACGGAGAGAATTTAATATTTTCGAATGGGCCATTGGCGAAAGGTGGGGCATTGTCACAGCGAGCTAGATTTGTCGCGGAACGAGACAATTCGCATGGCGTTCGTGTATCGCTACACCGGAAGTGTCGCATGCTCTGACTCCTCCGACAATCGAGCCTGGTGAAGATTATCGGCAGGAAAATGGGACTGTTGGTTGGAAAATTGGGTCGCGTCGTCTCGACGTCGCGAATCTCGTTTGCATTGAAACTGCAGCTAATCGGCTCAAGGAAGTGGATCAATAATGGCTTGTGTATTTCTCTAAGACAACACGCTGGCCCGCCATTATTCTTCCTTCCATCCTAATCCTTTTTACCCGAGCCGGTTACGAAACATTCTGGCAAACAACAACGAAAGTGGTTTGAGCATCTTGCGGTCGAAGCTTGCAACGAGGGAACCCGTGTACACTGCGTGGGTACAGTCGCATGGAATTTTTCATTAAATCCCATGCATCTTGGCAAACAGTTTTTACGAGGGCAATTTTCGCAAAGGAGTTTAGCGGCCGAATTGTTCTCGAGAAGAATTTTCCAATTTTTTCTCTCCCGCCGTTGGATTTTCTTTCTCGAGGCGTTTTATTGGTCGAAAAAAATTTTGTGAGCAAAGCGTTCTTCTCTAGGGCGATATTTCATTGCGTTATTTTGCTTTTGTTTTGGGAAACACCTGCCGCGCGACTGGGGATACGTACACCGCTGGAGATGTCTATGACGAACGGAGTATAAAAGGCTGCGTCCAGACGAGCAAAGGAGATCCCACGTTAAAGGAGAACACTCGCTGAAATCGCTGTAATCACTTAAATCGAGCTGAAAAACACATCGGTCGGAGTCAACGAATATTTTCCCTACATTTCCGAGGGATAGTTATAATGAAAGTCCGCGACCTAATCCCGCTACGGTGGATTTGTTGCCGGGTGACGGATAATGCCGTGAGAGCTTGTAAAACGACCAGCTGCAACGCAATGCTTTCTGCTTTAGAATTTAATAACAAGGGGAGACGCGGCACGTCTTCTTTCATTAGCGATGAACATGGAATCCGCACGGTCCTTCCCTTTCGGTTCGCTCCGCGATTCCACCGTTACACCGCGCCGTACGGTTACCCGCAGAAAATTAAATCATGCAGCATCACGGGATGCAAGTTTATCTCTGTACCGCCACGGGTCTGCCGAATTTTCAGTTCTCGCTTCTCTGCGGATGTCAACAGAATGTCGACGGTGTAAGAGCGTGTAATTTTTCATTTCTGTCTATATCTTTTAACGAAATTATCACAGTTCCCATATCGACAGTTTCTCTAGATTAGTAAATTTCGTAATTAATTAGTCATCGATCGTAATTTATCTTTAAGATATTATGAATTTTTATTCTCGGCGCAAAGGTTCGATCATTTTTCTACACAACAAATAGCTATTTTTGTAGGAATACTAAACGCTGGATTGGGATTTGAATCTTCCTGTTCACGAACCACGTTAGCTATTAAAATGTTTTAATACGAGAAAAGGAAAGGACGTGTTTCGTTTATTCCTTTAGATGTTTGTCCTGCTCACCGTGCAATTTTCACACCACCTCCGCATTCCCGGAGGCCTATTTTCTCGGATGAGCAATCCGCTCCGATTTCATCCAGTTTCATTCTGCCGGAATACAAATGGACGCTCATCAGGATATCTGCGGACTAGATTCTTTCGCGAGAACTCCCATGTGCCGGACCCTTCGTGATTTCGATGGGAATCGCGGCCGAGTTTCGACGAGTTTCGAGTCTCGGCGCAGGAAAACAGGAACAGCACGGACACACGGCTGCGACCTTTCCCATGCGATGGGAAAATTGAATCCGGGATCGTGTGGAAACTGTCTTCGGAAAAAGAAGAAGCTCCGTCGAAAATTTCCACCGAGAGAAATTAAAGGAAACCCGGTCCGACAACTATTCCGGTCTAGAACTTTGAAAAAGTTGATTTTCTCGAACCCGTATTCTCTTGAGTCTACACTGCGAAGGAAATCGTGGAGCTCGGCAAATCTCAAATATTTTGTCTTAAAAAAAAATCTGACCGTGCAATCGCGAAGCTCTGAAAATCTACTGTGTGATTAAGAATTGAATCGTTCCATGAAAGGAGATCTAGATGTTGATCTCGGTGAATGGTCCACGGGACAGAGGAGAACGAGTATAAAAATGCATTGAAATCGCAAGCGTTTGAGGGCGACGAAGTTTAGCGCTTTCGCGACACCTGTGGGCACACTTCGAAGAAGATTGTTCAAAATTCGGGAGCAAGTTTGAGGTGAAGTATGCGCGAGCAAGGTGGGAAGGAAACGAGGAAACGAGGAAAGATTGCCTCGTTCTTCACGCGACAGCGCGGTGGAAAATTGAATTCAATTTGCGCGACTTCTCGCGCGCCACTATCTCGCCGACAACCTCCGTCGCGCCTACTCGCCCGTATAATATTCTCGGGTTATTATCATTTTTATTTGCGAGGTGGCCGGTCGTGGAACGCCTCGGTCTCTCCTCGGGGAGTCCACTGTAGGCTCGGTCATTTCCTTTGCAATCAAAGTTTATGGGGTCGTTGCGGATCCCAAAACTGCGGACGTAATGGGAACGCGCCGGATCGAGAAGCTTAGGCCAGACGACGACGACGTCCAACAACTTCTCCGAAAACTCTTCGCATGAAACAAGAATTCTTCGACTCCCTTTTGAATGCATGAACCCGGCCCCTTCGTGTTCTCTCTGATTCCCGAGTGCTAGGCCGCATACGAACGACTAACCAAATGTTTAGAATGCGGTGGTGCTTCGCACGCGAAAACTTTTCGCAATTTGTGGACGGAGATACTATTAAATCGACATTAAATCAACATGGGAAATTCTGCGAAATCACACGTTTCTTCTGCGTGTTTTGGTTATTTGATTAATTTCAAAAGTAATTCAACTGCTGACTGCATAGAAACGACTAAAAAAATGTTTATGAGCAAATGAGAATTTCCAAAAATCATAATGTTGTTCGTTCCAGAAGCAAAAATGTGATTTTGTCAAGAAAATCCTTCAGTTTATTAAATTACGAAAATTCTTGAGAAGGACTGCCATAAATTCTGCAACGTCTATGAAGAACCTGAAACCTCTATTGAATATTGTACTGCAAAGTAGATCGAAAGGGTACTGTATATTTATAAGCTTCATACTACTCCTGAGATATACGTGTGTACCAAATTTTGAAACGTTTTCATTTTCAATCTTGTACGTGAAATAAATACATCGAAAATATATAGACTCGGAGAAACATTGAATAATTCCAATCATCCGGAGATGAACGATTCCACCCGGGAATGCCAATTCGGGAATTGAGAAAATGAGAAGCCTCGTCGACGATAATCGCATTCAAATGTAATTAGAAGGGGTCCTGGACTCGGCGAAAAAGATAAAAAAGGGATGAGATATGAGAAATTCTTCTGGCTACGGGAAAATGGAAAAGGGAGATAAGAAAGGACACCATAAAGACTCTATTCCGTCGAGTTATCGAGCATCCAGCTTTCTTGTAGTTCAAAGAAAATGTATCTGGCCGGCAAAGATCCGACCGATATAAAAAATGTAATATTCCGTCATCTTTCTTGTTCATGAAAGCGTCCCCTTTTCACAAGGCACCCTTCGCACGGAAGTATTTCTCCTCTGGATAGACCATCCTTTCCCCCCAAGCTATCTCCTTCGCCTCCTTTTTGCCTATCTCTATCGCTCAAAACTGAAAACTGCGATTTCTGCTTTTCTTTGTAATAAAACGCACTGATAAAAAGGCGACTAAAAAGCTGACTATCGCCGCGCGACGGGGAGCTTGCCGTAGTCCTCGTTGCAAAACGTCCTTCTTGAGATCTGGCAGCCTCTAAAGAGCAGAATTTTCGAAACTACGCGAAAACTAAACCTGTTCTTATCCGAACAATAAATTTATCGTCATGAACAATCCAATGGAATTGTCTCGACAAATTTATACAGAAATTGAAGAAGATATGGCAGAATATAAATCTTGATTTGACAGTCAGAGGGGATTCGCTTTGAAAGCCCACTCCAGAGTATTAAATGCATTTGCTTGCAGAAATTAAATGATATATCGTCGGCAATTTCCCGAGTACCGGTAAGCTGCGAAAGCTAATTAGACTGTTCGGCTCCGAATGTTTCCTAATTTATCGAAACTTCGCCGGCTGGTTTCACGAACACGTTTGCTCCTGATCGCACAGTAAATTCGCCGATGCTATAGCAACGTACACACTGTTGCAAATAGGGTGCAACTAACTGCCTCGTAATTTATGATCAGCGTTCGTCGATAAGACTGGGCTCTGGTTGATCGTAAGCGTCGTATTAACTTATTGGCAAGCTGATAAAGCGACCCGTCGCGTCGTGGTCGTGTCGGCACGGTTTTTGGTCGTCGATCACTGCTGCGGAACCATAAGTGGTGTTAACACTATCAACACGTGCGAACACTGCCATCAAAATGTCGAAATGTCAATGAAACAAATAAGCTACCTCTGAGCTCGAAGAATCTCCATCTTACAGAAGGAGTCTTCTCGTTAATCATTGATAATTATTAATTATTAATTAACACATTGCACTTTCTTGCAATTGCATACAAATGGACTCCTGAAGAATGCAAGAACAGAAAGTCTTTAAAAGCTGGCGCATACCGCAACGAATCGTGTAACAAAAGAAGTTTTGTAATGGTTCCGTTCCATTCTTTAGAATAAAACCGTGTAAAACCTTGCAGAGGCTACATCTCCGGCGCAACAGTTCCTTCTGCTTTCGTAATATACGACCGTTATCTGACGCCACTGCACGGAGATTTCTCCTCAATTTTCTAGAATATTTCTTGAAT
>CM052337.1:12638878-12649139 GCA_028455595.1 Lasioglossum vierecki
TTTCCTCGTGTCTCCGGACGTTTGCAGTCAATACTGCTTAATACTAACCAATGTTATCGACATTCGGTTGCGAGGTATACGGTGTTTTTGCGTAATGGGTGATAGTCTTTTCCGTCTATGTCACAATCGATCGAACAACTCCCGCCCCGGGTATCGGACACGGTACAGTTGTCGCATATTTCCGTAATGAATCAACAGTCCGCGAAGTATCGAGTAAATTGCTACACGGTGGAGGCACGCGTACCTGTTGCTCGTCACGAAATCGGGTCATCGTTAAAACTAGACGAACTGTCGATAAAACATCCGGAAGGAAGAGAAAAATGACCGGAAACGCCAGGCCGAGCCACGCCAGTGGAATAACTTTTTTTACCGTATACAGTTTTCGTGGAATCGTTCGTCACTGTCACTCAAATCGCATGTTTACTCGCTGCTAATAATCCACGCAACTTCTTTCGATGTTTTTGCTTCGAATAGGAAAGTTACACTTGTCGAGGTTTTTCACTTCTTACGAGTGTAGTGTGCAACACAAAATAATCTGAAAAATTCTCTAAACTGCGCCTTAGGATCCAAAATATATTATATTGTTTCAGAAGTTATTTAGCCCTTTATTTATTTATTTTTATATATATTTTTTTAATTTATTTATTTTGCCCTCGCGGGCAAGCTAGAGGATTGAAATTTTACTCGGAATGGTTTTTCTTGGTCCACTTTCGAATGGTTCGTTAGTCATTAAAAATTCTCTGAGGGCAGTTTTGATCATCTTGAATCGGCTGTCTCCCCCTTTTTCTATGAATATGTGAATGACTGAAAATGAATTTTGTCTCTGTTAATTTTTAAGATATGGATCTGATCGGTGGAAATCAATTTGATGTTCAAGACCAGAACCGTCAGCGGTCGAGCCAATCGAGGTTAAGGGTAGTTTCTCGTATGTTACGGCTAAAATTACTTTCCAAATGAACCCGAAGACGCGTAGCTCGCATCTGACGCCAGGGAATGTCCGACGAACTCGAAGAGATCGAAGGGGATCGGATTCCGGGCGAGGCAACTCTCGGAATTAGTTTAGTTTCCAAGTGAATTCGCTGTCATCTTTTCACATATTCGGATCTATTAACACCAGAACTGTCGAATCGATCAAACTGACGTTACTCGAAAGTGGCTCCCAAGAAAAATAGCTTTCGCACTGCCGCGCGAGACGAAGCACCGAACGTGTTTCAATTTCGTGTACAAATTCATCTCTCTCTGCAAACTTCTTGAACCGGGAGCCATTACAACGAGATTAAACAATGCACAGCCTCGCTATCCTACCACAACCACAATATGTACATCGCTAACATTGCTGAAACGAAAAAATAAGCTTCCAGCAAAGGTGAGAACAAGAAATACGGATTAAACTGCGTGTCGAGCAAGCACGGCGCGGCACGCGGGCTTGGGCGCTTATCCTGCATTTTATATCAGGTCCTCGAAGTCAGAGGAAAGAGAACCGGAAGATCTGTGTCTCAAAGGATAACCAACGATTAAAGGGAGCCGGAACTCCTGCAAAATTGAAGCTCTTTCCCAAGGGAGCTCTACTACACGGCTTCTCAACGGATGAATTCGAGGGATGAAACCTTACGTAAATAAGTTAGTATCCCTCCCTTTCGTTTCAAGCTTGTAAATCAGATGAACCACCCGCGGACCGGGTTTGTTTTCGATGTTGGAGAGCTACACAGATAACGAACAAGATATCCACTTGTTACATTCAGCTATTTTTTACAAAAGTAGACTTTTAAAAGAAAGCACTATTAAACAATAATCTATCAGTTTCAGCATCGTCAAACCGCTCCGATGCATTAATATTCCGTTTGCCTTGCGTGCGCAACCCTCCCCACAGGAGCCACGGAATTTCATTTCTGCGGAGAATGAACTGTCAACGTTGACGAAAATTTACATCCAGCGGTGCCTGCCCGGAATACAAAACCCTTTTGCCATACATCGACGCTTTCATCCCCCCGAAAAACGCAACCTGAAACCGAATTCCACTGAGTGGAATTAAAAAGCTTATCTCCTGGAACCGTTCCGAAACTGGTTTCAAAGGAATAAGCTTCGGGAAAGCTTTGTAGCTTTGTGCATTAAATTCGCCTGTGACGGTCGGAAATGGCTCAGCATGCTGCTCGCGCGATTCTAAAACGAACTAAACATCGCACTTAAAACGTATTTATTCGCTCGTTACCTTGAAAAAGAGCAAATATTTCTACTGCTGATTTCATAATCATTAGTAGACTGTGTCTGAGTAACTTGTGATGGTGTCAAATTAAAATTTGTCTTTCATTCTGGTCTTTGTCGTGACGTTGCCGCGCGACGGTCGGTAGTACATCATCGCTTTGTTTACCAAGTGAAATTTACCGTAACTTTCTTTAAATTCTTTAAATAAAAATAAATTCTTTAAATAAAAATAAATTCTTTAAATAAAAATAAATTCTTTAAAATACCACGTTTTTAAAAACGGACTAAAAAGTATAAAATAATTTTTCCTAGACCCATACAGATTTCTAACCTCGTACAGATAGTCCTGAAAATTTGTGATTGTGAATTTTTAATAGATATTATCAATTATGTTCTTGGCTTCTCACTTTATCAATATCATTCCACTCCTGTTCTTTGCTTTTAACAATGAGTCAATCTGCAATTTGTAGAAGCCAATACGGTGGACAAATCTCCAAAAACCATTTCGGTGTCGCGGTCCTCCACCATTCACCACTAAAGAGAAAGAAAGGAACAACGAAAGAAATACAAGTTGAAGAGTTGGCGTTAAGAATCTCGTCGTTATTGTTCGCAGAAATACTTTCCAGCAGAAGATTCTGGGAAAACAGTTCACAATTGACAGAAACTGGGATTCCAGAAGGATTCTAAAGGCCCGCGGGCGTGGATTCGCCAAGTTCCTGCGAAATGGAGCGAGGAGGAAGTTTGTCGAAAGTCGAAACGCAATAATCGAAAACGAAGAAGAAACTTTTGATTTTGTCGGTCGACATCATTGGCAATGAAGGGAGCGTACTCGCATGAATGGGGAGCGGGCACGCGAATACCAGGACGTGTTGTCAGTATCAAGGTCGTTGTCACTCTTGTTGTCCGCTCGACTAAGTTTGTTGCCACGCGCGGAGCAATAAGATACGCGAAGGGATTCTTGGTTTCCAACCCTTCGGTTATTTGAACCGACGCAGACCCTATTCGCAGGAGACATTCTCGAGGGCTCGTTTATCTCGCGAACGAGGAATTAAAGGGTCGCGCGAGGAAACCGGTTAACCCTCGGACCGCAAGGAAAATATTTCGTCGTGGAATTGTCTGTGTACCGGGAAACCAAGTCCTAAGCACCTTCTTCGAGAATGTCGCTTTTAAAAGATAGCGTGGAAGTTTCTCAGACGATGCTTTCCAGCAGTGAAAACTCTTTCAACTTTCAAAAGAACATGGACTGTTCCGGTTTGCGAAGTGGCCATCACTGGGCTGCGAGTCTTTATGCAATAAGGTGCAAAATGTGGTGGTGGTAGATTTAGAGTTGAAGAATGAAAATTAAACATTTCTAGAGATACTTGGTATAATGATAATGATTGATATTAATAATATATAAAAAATATATAATACATATATATCAAATAATTGGTATAATTAATTAATTATTATACTTGGTATAGCTTGATTATTGATCGATGAGGTTTAACAAACTTATAGTCTTTCACAGAATGTAAAATACAAGCAGAACACCGTTGGGAAATTACATTCATTGATATTTTCTGTCATAGTATTCACTTGAGAGTCTTCCTCGTAACAAGAGGAATGATCAAATGAATTTTCTCGAAAAATAAAATTCCCCTAAAAAACTTCTAGAGAGAGCATTCTACACTTTACTACTTTCACTTGTCATTCACCGAGTTGTACCATTTTATCAAGTTTTTCCTAGCTAGTATTCTTGTCCATTACCAAAAGAATGACCGGTAACATGCAATTGACCTGCAGAGGCCGTAAAACCGAGGCGAAGTTCGCGCCCCAGGCACGAGACAAGCCGCAGTCGATTCTCGGATGCGTAAATTTAGAACTTGGCACAATTCGATTTTATTTTCATTCGGGCCAGAACGTCGCGGCGCCGCGCCGCCTTGACATCGGAGTGTCTCTCCGCACTCTCGGCCCGAGACAAGGTGTCTCGACTTTTTTTTTCACTGGCTATCAAACAAACTTCGATCTTATTCATTCCGATAGACCATTCCGCCAAACTCGCCAAATTCGCCAAATTCTTGCCGAGATACCTTATCTCAATTTTATTCTAGGGTGGCCGGTCAAGTTTAATCGGATTGAAACTTTTTTTTACGACTGGTCGTAAACTCCTTCTTTTGCAATTTTTTAACCTCGGACCCTAGACGGATAGGTTAGGATATCTCTAAGAATATAAGGCGAAAAGTGTTAAAATTACTGTTGTGAAACTTTATATAACGAATCGTAAATGGAGACGTTTCACTGTTTTGTTCGTGGTGAATCAATTTTTCTGTTTCGTCAATTATTTACCTGGTATCGAGTCATATGTAGGGTAGCTATACCAGTGAATGAACATTTAAGAAATTGTTCAGGAAGATATTTTATTTTTAAAAAATATGTGAATTAAAGGAATCTCATATATGCCAAATGGCTTCCTATACTTCATTTATCAAAAATAAATCAACACAAATAAAATGAAATTATTTTTTTTTACGAACACTACATTCTAGTAATTATTGGTAATAATTATTATTATCGATGTTTATTAATAATAATTATGAATAATAATTATTAGTAATAATTATTGGCTTGAAATTTGTTGAAATATACAAAAGCCTTCATTTACTGGTGCCCGTATATTCACTGATGCAGTTACCCTACAAAAAAGAATTAAAAAACCATTTCTTTTCGCGATTTTCATCCGCGACTGCGAATTTTAATGAAAGTTAGCATGGAAAGACGAATTGTTTCTTCCCGAGGGGGACATAGAAGAGAAACAATATTTTCCCGGGCCAGCCCCGGTAATTTCTTCCTGAAATTTGACAGGTCGTTTCTGACCGAAAGCCGGGGAGCCGACAGCTTAATTGCAATGGACGGCCTCGATCTTGTTTCGAGGCATCGAAAGCTCGCAAGCTCGACAAAGCCCTGGGGGGCTCGCGTTCATAAGGGAGCGTTCGGCGCGTGTTGTTTCGATAAACGAGACACACTCTGGCGAGACAATCGATCACGGGAACGAACGTTCGTGTGACAACAGAACGGTCGTCGCGCCGCGGAAAAAAGAAACGGGAAAATCGCGTCCACGGCCTGGTATCAAGATGAACGAGCGCCCGGGGAAACGAGCACCGAAAACCGATAAATTCGGAACGACGAGAACAGACTCCGGAAATGAATTATTACGACCGCGGCGTAAACTAATAAACCTCCGATTATTGTTTCATGAGATTCTCTGGATCTGAATGATGACGGTTCTGACGATTTATATGATAGTCGTGCGACGTGACGTGCGACGTGTGACATGCGACGTTTCGACCAATTCTATGTTAATTTAAAGCATTTCACGTTCCAGACTTGACCCAGCCTATCTAGAAGGTAGATTAACTACGAACACACTTGATACGCAAAAACGTTCAGTAAAGCACCGTTCCACTTTATATACACGGACCCAATTGCACCAAGTCGCCAGAGAAACAACGAGCATCCAAGAAGCACAGGGTTCACTTTAATTAATGTTCTTCCCCTACAGTGGATCCCGTTGGTGTCCAACTATTTTCCAGCAAACTTACGATGTCGTTTCTCCTCGAAACACAATCGGGATGCAAGAAGTAACGAGTACAGAATTATGAATAATGTGAGGAAGGAATGGATCGTTGGTACATTGTCTCGCAGATCGCTCTAACCGATTTAACTATTCAGTTCGCCGTGAAACTCATTCTCTCTCTTTCTCTCCCCTCGAATGGAGAATGGCTTCGGGCTGATGTAATAAATTCGAGCAGACACGAATTACATGGTAAAGTTCCTTCTTGTACCGATTAATCTAATACAGTATCTGCTGAAAAATTGCATTCGGGAATTTATGCCTTCTTGCACCAAAGCTGAATGTAATTTTTCATATTTTCATAATCGTAGATGTTCCTATCGACTCGATCATAATAAAATTTGGTACGAGCCGTTATAGCCGAATGGCGTGTATCACAGATGTTAAGGGAAATAAATGCCAAGCAAAATTGATGGCGCTAGATCTTTACGCGCAAATCAAATGTGGGAGTCGTCGAGTGATGTCATGCTTCTTTCAGCTATATTATTGTTATATTGATTCATCTACTACCGATTGACGGTGTTACCGGGTCGAACAAACGGGCAACAAGCCAAACAGTTCTCAAAATTTCCATTGCTTCGAGTGGCTGTTACTTTTAGAACGGGAAAAGCAATCGACGCTTAACCGACGATTATGTCGAAAAGTGCGGCCTCTGGTTCCTAGCTTAGATTTTCGAGGAGCTCGAGGAACTCAAATACATTCGATAACATGCTGTCTTCTCTGCTCAACAAAGTTTCATAGAACTATAGAAATACTCTGGAAATATTCCATGTGCCAACTAAATGCTGTGGTGCCCAAGGTAGGTCCCGTCGCGAAATAATTCTCACATAAGAATTCAAGAAGCGACGTTAAATAATAAAGAAACCTAGAAATCGAAGGAAATATTTCCGAAGAGAAATTACAGTGTAAATTGAACGAACATGCGGATTATTTGTGAGGGTAAGGTTTGCAGTTGTTTGCACCTACAGACACACTGAACAATAGAACAAAATGAACAAAAAAATGAATCAACAAAATGAATAATAGAAAAGATAAATTACGATCGATAACTAATTAATAATTAATTTAAATGAACAAAGTTCAAACAGTATGATTTAGAATAGTGCCAATAAACAAACTTGGATCTTCGTGTAATCGGTCTCGAAGAATTTATATTCGCTCGTTGATCGGTTAACCGTTGAGCAACGTTAATTAGCTTGTAATTGATTAGTGGTAGGCGGATTTACCTTGACAGGAATGCAGAAGCATATAAGTAGAAGATCGGCCGTTGCCAAACCTCCCAGAAAGACGTTGGTCGGCGTAGCTGGTAGAGGTCTCAATCTCGGGCACAGCGTCGAAGCGATGATGAGGAGGTTTCCTGCAATAAAGAACGGTACAGCGACGTTTCTGCAGTTTCTCGTTAAAAGTTGATAATTAACACGCCGACGAACTGGAACGAGCATTACGCCGAGTCAAGATCCGACGATCTACCTATAGAATCGGCACTGGCCATCTGAATCTTCGTGAATAATTGCGGCGATCTAACGCGATCTGGCGCGAACGGAACGGAGCACGTCTGGAGGGTCCTCGGGAAACTGACACTGTTCCGAATATACAATTAACGGGAATTTACTTGGCAATTGTTGACTGTCATCACCCCCAACGATTCTGACTCCTTGAGCAAATAGTTGAACGGCCGAAAGAGTTGTTTAAATAAAAGCTTCGTTATTATCACGGATTCTCCGTCATCATTTTTAACGCGCATCATCCAGCACAGTAAAGCATTCTTATGTAAAACGGTCGCGATTATTTTTATCAAGGACACATCCTGCCTCAGTCGCGACGTGCGTTTTTCTGTGTTTGAATCGCGTACGATATACCATACAGGGTGGGGCGCCAAATTTTGCCATCTAGATTTACGTCATTATTATTACTCATAGCAAACAATGTTTCAGATGAAGTTGAATGGCTTTGAGAGGGGCACATTCGGATGGTACATTTTTTTGTAGGTGGACGTGTAAAGGACATATGAAAGTTATTAATGTTTTTATAAATGGAATCATATATTTGTTATTGCATCAGCTGATGCTCTTTCATATTCTTTACAAAATCATTAGTTTAGGAGATATTTTAATTATAATGTCTATTTACAGAAAAGGTTCAAATATCTCATAAACTAATGATTTTTTTACACAAATAAATTAATACATTTTTGTAAAGAATTTGAAGGAGCATCAGCTGGTGCAATAAAAAATATATGATTCAATTTATAAAAACATTAATGACCTTCGGATAAGAGTCAAAGGGAATGGAGGATCGGTGGAGGGTTACCAGCGAAATAGAATTTCCGAAATTAATTAAGCCCGGTTGTCTGAGCTTACCGGAATAGTCTGTCGAACTCCTGTTATCAATCAGGCCCACAGCTACGCGAGAAAACGGTCCGATGGAGCTTGTCGTTTCGGAACGGAGATTCTCCAGCGCGAAACCGCGATGCAATCTAACTTTAAATGCGATATAAGCGCGAACCCCACCGCGATGATATTATTACGAAACAGCAACGATAGCGCTCCAGAATTTACTACTAGATTCCCCTAATTCCGAATTACATGCATCCGACTCAGCCGCGGCCCCCAAGCAAACTTTGATAGACAGAACAGGGCCGAGCGCTATCGATTCTGACAGAGACGAGCTCTCCTTTCGACCGTCTCGTCTCGGAACAGTGTTCTGCGAATTCAGCACGACTTCTCTTATATTTTCCTTATTAAGGAATCCATTCGTCGTAGCTCTCTGCTGTGCCTCTGAACGCACAAGTTAGCGTGATCAAGTATGACGGATGAAGTATAAAAGGCGCTGGGATAACAAAACGCTGCGTTTAGACGCGCAAAAGAGATCCCGCCTTTAGAGGAACTTTTACTGTACCAAAAGAAAGCTTGAAAAAAGTCTTTTACATCGTCGGCTCGTAATGAAATCAGCGAAAGAACGTTTCCGTGGTACCGGAAGTGGTGATGGAGAATAAGAGGAGAATGAAGCAGGTACTCACCGACTAATCCGAGGAAAAACGTGAGGGAGTAGACGACGAGGACCGGAGCCAGTTCCGCCCAGTTGAAGTGGCTAAACGACTCGTTGATGTCGTAGTCGGCAAAATCGTCTGTCGCATTAGTCTCGTTCGACATGATTGCGATTAGCTTCTCAACGGTGACACTTCGCAGATTGGGACACCAGTTGACGAACGTTCACGAGCACGTTGTCCATCGTGCTGCTTCTCTCCCGTATCCTAACTGTATCGCAATCTGCAATCCGAACGAACAGAGTCCCTCGAGATGCTTGCAACCTCGTCGAGAAACCTTTCCTCTCTTGACCCTCTGCCACCGACCGCTCGCATCCTCTTCCGCTGCAGACTGTCGTGCACTCAATCCTGCGACATCAAACATTTTCGTTGTATATATTTTCCGTTCCACAAACAGATCGTTCCTTTTTTTATGTATTACCACGTTTTTATTAGCTCGCTTTCTTGTTTGTTTGTCTGTCTGTCTGTCTGTTCGGTGGCAAATTTTGCAATTGATTTTAAACTAACTTCCTGATGAGCTAGAGACTTGAAATTGGATACATGAAATTTACAGCAAGCTTAGTCAGTATATAAAGTATTAATAAAGAGTGATACAAGTATTAACACAAGACTAAAAAGCAGAAAACAATCATTTAAATAAAAATAAGTTTTTAAAAACGGACTTAAAAAGTATAAAATAATTTTTCCTGGTGCCATACAGATTTCTAACCTCGTACAGGTAGTCCTAAAAATTTGTGATTATGAATTCTGAATAGCTGTGAAAATACTTGTGAGATTTGAACCGAAAAACGTGGAGCGCAAAATGCATCGATTATCTATCGCATGCGCCCCACGTTTTTCGTTTGAAATCTCACAAGTATTTTCACAACTATTCGAAATTCGCGATCACAAATTTTCAGGACTATCTGTACGAGGTTAGGAATCTGTATGGCACTAGGAAAAATTATTTTATACTTTTTAGTCCGTTTTTAAAAACGTGGTAGTGTTAGAAATTTATTTTTTAACCGACTTCAAAAAAGAAGGAGGTTACTCAATTCGATCTGTATGTGCCTTTTTCGCTTTTTTTTCTATGTATGTCCCGTTATAAAATTTTTTCATTTTTTTTATTCGAAACAAATGCACGAAGACCCGCCGGTACAGCAAATCAGACTTTAATTCTATGCGTTCGCCTCCGACGATCCATATTAGTTTTACGGGACTTGACAAACCACACGAAGCTTTTAATGAATCTTCCAGTCCCCGTAGATCTTCCGAAATAATACGCGAAATTCAATGTATGCGAGTCACATCCGAAACCAAAACCATGCGCCGCTGGCAGAATCTGCAATTCGCCCGGAACCGTTACGAGCGAGGACCCGATGTTGGCTCAGTCGACAAATTCATTAAGAACCACGCATTTA
>CM052337.1:12649824-12711213 GCA_028455595.1 Lasioglossum vierecki
ACCCGATGTTGGCTCAGTCGACAAATTCATTAAGAACCACGCATTTAGTCCGTCCTGTAATCATTGGAATTAATGACCGACAAACGACGCTGATAGTGCCGGGAAATACCGATCGAACGAGCCGACCTGCGCCGAACCGATAGCGCTAAGCTTCCGTACAAATTATGCTAGCGCACCAGCTTGGGAAAAATTAATTTTTCGCATTATCATATAGAGTAGAGTACTGAGAAGGTGTGTTCCACCAAACTCAACTCAAAAGTTATTCAAATTGACCAAGTTGTAGACCAAGTTGTCTGACGAGAAAGCAGCAAAGACTGTGTTGCGAAACGGACTCTCTCCGAGCTTTCAAGACATAATTAAGACGGAAAAGCCACCCTATAAAATAGATTCCCCTGTTTTTTATACATACATTTCTTAAAACTCGCAGTTTATTCCTTTAATGTTAATATTGTATTCGAAAATGTTCAACATATCCCTTAGTTAATTAATTAATTGTTTCTCTCGGTCGCAATTTGTCTTAATGATAGTATAAATATTTATTCGCAGCGCACTGGTTCGATCATTTATGACAATGGAAAAGAAAAGGAAGGAGATGTTTCGTCCTAGACCCGCTAGAGGACTTATCAGTAAAGCTATCTAGCGGGACCTGCCTTATACACGGGATGCTAGAAGGTGACATATCAGTAACTAGCCAGAAAGACTTTTTGACGGTTTTGTCCATCTTGGGGACGGTGTCCGAACTAATCGTTCAAACACCTTTGTCTACTTTGGGACGTTGTCAGAACTAATGTCATTCTCGAACTTCTAAATTTATTCGCCTTGGTTTTGATAATTAATTAATTGGTTCTCGATCGCAATTTATCTTAATGACAGTATAAATATTTATTCGCGGCGCACTGGTTATTCCTTAGTTACAGTTCATAAGTTATCCTTATAATGTTAGCATGCACAGCCGTGTGCATGCTGCTAATAATCCCATATGGGGTTTCACAGCTTAATGAAAAAAAAGACGGAAAAGCAGAGCGTTAGAAAAATCACTGGCTCAGAAATTGTCCAAGCAGTTTCGAAATGGGGAGCTGTATATTGTTATCTTTATCTACGGGACACCCACGCAACATTCTTTCTCCCTTATCATTCTCCCCGAAACACATAGCCTAGCTCCAAAGTAATCGACGAGAGAGCGATTCGTTTCAATAAATAACGTTGTTGACCAATTAACCTGATAGCTCGAATAAATCAAACGAACATCAAAAGCCGGATTGCCTCCAAGGAAATTAACAAACCGTGTTTAATCTCGCAGAAGGGTGCCCAATTCGCCAAGATTGATTTAGAAGAGTAGCTAGAGGCCCGCGATAAATCCCTAAGCCTATAAAGCCCAAAATACGAGCGGTTCGAAGTGTCGACCAAGAATTCCGACTGGAATGATCGGATTAGAAATCTTTAAAAAGAAAACCCGACTCGTTGGCAGGAACCCAACGTCCTCGCGAAATCGAACAACCGAGTTTGTGAAAATAACAATACTAAATCAGAAGGCCGATGTTTACGAAGAAGAGGACCGGTTCCAAAATACATGCACGAAGATCCTTATTGATCATCGCGTAATTATGGAAGGTAATCCCGTTGGTACGATTTGCAGCGCGGCGTCCAATAATTTCGTCTTGTCGTCGAGGAGGGTCAGAGAATCGGTCATATATTACGAGGACTCGTCGAGCGGATTTCAATAAATCCTGCTCCCCGTCAAGGACTCATAGAAAGAGAGAGAGAGAGAGAGAAAGAAAGAGAGTATTTCTGTTCGGTTTTTCGCCGCAGCGTCGTGGAAGGAACCTCCGGTCGAAATGGGGCAGAAAAAGCTCGCGATTCATTGCAGTCGCAGGAGTTGCGTTGATACGCAACTCAGGATTGATATTCCGCTTTTCTGCTTATTCCAATGCTGATTGCGGCACCCGCGATCTTTCACCCATGAATCGCAGAGACAGCCCCTTGGAGACTTGAGAACCGAGACCGTTGTTCTCCATCTTCCTACATGAGCCGATTTCCAAGCCGGTAAAATGCGTGATCCTTGTCAGGCAATTTTTTTCGCATATTTGTGCCCACTGTATCAATTTGTCTCAATTCGTAAGCGAAATTTTGCATCTTCAACGCTGACGTCGCTGATCGTTCGATTTTATAGGAACTGGATTTTTTTCTAGTTATCCTCTACTTACTAAGATCACTAAAAGAAAAGGAGAAGCTTCTACTATAGATAGGGTGTCTCAAAATTCCTTCAACATCCGGAACTTGGAGGTTCTTGAGATCATTCGAAGCAACATTTTCCTTTGCAAAAATAGTGTCCACGACCTTTTTAAGGAGTTATTAACAAAAAACACAGGCCAATCAGAGCGCGCCAACTGTCAATTGGCCGACTATGCCAACACGCGTCTGGGTCTTGCTCTGATTGGACTGTGTTTTTCGTTAATTCCTTAACAAAGTCGCAGGCGCTATTTTTGCAAAGAAAAATGTTGCTTCGAATGATCTCAAGAACCTTCAATTTCCGGATGTTGAAGGAATTTAGAGACACCCTGTGTATAGAAGCTTCTCCTTTCCTTTTAGCGATCTTAGTAAGTAGTAAGAACAATATTTATGGTGCGTTCACGACTAGCTATATTTCTTGAAGATTTGTTCAATTAGGGTCTTCTGATGACCATTCTAGATTTTGCCAGATGTCTAATTTATTGTATATAAATATTAAGTTTACAGCGTGCCATAAATCCAGTCGCGGGAGAGTCTTGTCCGGTCCTGTTTCGGCCAATAAGTACGGTGTCGAGTAACGGAACCAGTGATGTCAGAATCGTGGGTTTTTGGGTTTTTCTCCTCCTCTGTTGCTGCCAGCTCGGTTCCCCCACCACACACTTTAAAGTTCACACGGGTAGAGTAGAGGTACGTACGTGTGTAGCGCGTGCGCAGTAGAAGTAAGAGTGGGGGAACCGAGCCGACAGCAGCAGAGGAGGAGAAAAACCCAAAACCCACGATTCTGACATCACTGAACGGAACATCTCTTTTACGAATCGTCTCTCTATTTCTCAGAAGCAGGCCTGCTTCAGAGCCATGGGAAGGACTAAACATTCATGATGAGGACGCTGATTGGTAAGTGCAACTTTCGGAAATTCAGAAATTCAATTCAATTCAAGTCAGAAATTCCAATTCGAAGAGCTTTCTCTCAGCTTTCGGACAAGCACTACACTTGAATCCGCGAATAGACAAGTACAACGCACCGGCCGTTGTCTTGTCGATCACATTGATGGACCTAAACCATCCAACCGCTGTGAATATTAATTTCTTTTTCTGGGAGCAAGCGATATCCACCGCAGCGACCACAATGGTTGTCGATTATTTATTGAGGCCGCGAACAACATTGGTTTGGGAACAACGTTGCTGTTAACATCGTTTTCCGGATATTGCGGATATCGGAGAAGAACCACAAAAAGTGACGGCCTGGCCGTCGAGGCACCGTGAATTAATCCGTGATCGACCGTGTTTTCGACAGCTCGATTTGTCAGTTTGCGAACCATCGAAACAGGGAACGCCATTGTGCTCGATGCGAGAACCAATATATTACATGGAACCGCAGCACACGCTTCACAGTTAATATGCAACGGGACGCAATGGCGTGATGCGCGTAGTGTCCAGACAATGTACGTGTTTCGCGAGTGTATCCTCGAACGAGCTACGTCCTATGTGTAACGATCGATTTATTGATTCGGAACTGCTGAAGATCATTACTCCGGATTGAAATAGGAAACTGAACGACGCGTTTGCCGTTCGAGCAAACTCGTTAAGATTATACTACGGATGTCGGATATATTAAGAATACCGAGGTTTCATTACAGGAATTCATTAACAGGCAACCTCTCTGTGCTCCGGAAATAGGAAGCTTGACCGAACTCCTGCAAAGGAAACGAAACTCGGTCCACAATGCGACGGATTATTTCACTTCGCTACGCTGTATCCGACCTCGATCCCAAATCAGTACGCTAAAACTGACTATGATCGATCAAGACACTCGGCCGTTCGACCAATTAGAGAACGATCGTGGATCGCTCTTCCTGTCGATTCACCGAGCTGCAAGAACAATAGGGGTCGAAGAAAAGTTATTTGAAACGAAGAAAGATTCTTGAGAGAAACATTCCCGTGAGCTGATCCAATTTATGCTACCGTGGGCATTATGGTAGCTTTGGATTCAATACTTTTCTGGTGGAGCAATGAGAAAAGGAATCGCTCGAGGGTATGGAGAAAGATGGGGTTATTTTTGCGGGATTGATTCTGTCTTCGATCATTGTACTAGACGATGGAAATAGACGAGATGATAGATGAGATAGTTGAAAATGTGTCAACGTGAAAAATGAAAATGCGCGATCGAGTATATCTTTTTATAATATTCTGAGGAACTTACGCTTGATTTTTTGTTGAAGAATATGAAGGAAGATTGATTCTGTGTTTTCCAATGATTGCGTTTGAAATTCGTGTTCATGTTTAATTTTTGTTTGAATAAATAAATTATGATTCACCTCTCCTCTAATATTTACATCTCTCCTCAAATAATTATCGAACCCAGTGAAATTTCCAAGGCCGCCGCTCGCGATCTCGGCAGAAATCTCGATCAGCAAATGATCCGATTCGCGACGCAATAATTTTCGTAACTAATTGCTTCGCGTAAATCTTGTTTAAGTAGTTATGCAACGGTTCGCGCCCGCCGAATCGATAATAATTACTATACGACGACGGGACGTCGAGCGTCGGAGAACACTTACACTATATCCCGGGGCTCTACAGGTAGCACAGCCATTTTCGATCTAATGTATTTTTCTTGTTCCCTGTCGAGTATACTCCGACTCGAATCCTCGAACGAATGAGTCTCGACGAGTACGTGAATATGTTACCTATGATAATGCGCTCCCGTTACGATTTTCGATGGAATATTTATGTTTGTACGCGGATCATTGAAGTAATACACTTGAGTTATTCCCACTCAGATTCGGGAAACGATTTCCCTGTTTTTAACTGATTAACAAAATTTAATCAGCGTACTCGCGGAAATTCTGAAATCGATGCTCCACTTTCGAAAAGTTCGGATCAGTAAGCAAAAGCAAATTAATCGCACGCAAAGAGTAAACTGAAAAACGGTATCGAAGAATAAAGGGTCTTGAAAATCGATGCTCCAGTTTCATTAATTTTAGCGGCAGCAATAAAAATAATCTGCGACTCGAATCCAAGTCAGTTCCGAACAGGGTCGAGATTTCTATCGTTAAGAAAAATGTTCAAACAATTAAGAGCGCTCGTGAAAGGTCTTCATAAGGGCAAGAATTTCTCCAATTTCTCGAATATCTCGAAGAGATTGAGAAATACTCTCTGACGAAATACGGCTCTGCTAATTGAATCTTATCGATCGGAGTGATTATCGTGTAGAAATTAATTCAATTCCGACCTTAGAGTATACTCGCCGCCATAGCACTGTGCATTGTGTCGCCTCGACTTATCGACCAGCGAGCACTATGATTGCTGTCAATAGGAGGATACGATAGTGTATCTGTAACCTTGCCGGTCATGCGAAAAAAAAATTGTATATATCCACTAACCACATCTGTGGTGATTTCTTTCATTTTTAGATACGATAAAGATGGCCAACCAACCTAGCATACAAAATTCCATCATTTCTAAGGAAGTGGAGATACATTCTCGTTACAGTGCGTTCTTCTAGTGCTTTGTATATTTGACTCATTCATCTTCATAAAATCTCTGGTCTGATTACGACGACTGTTACTGTTGTTATCGCGTGCATCAGATGTGCATATCAGGTGAGTCTAACACACGTGCCACCCATAAATTCCATAATTAGGAAGACAAGAGAGATAAAGAAAAACAAAAGGAGAGATGGAGCTAGGTAACGAAGTCAGTCCTAGGAAATCATATATGTTTGGAAATATTTCACGTATCATCTAAATACTGTGGTGAATCATGAAGAATTCAAAAGCGACGTTAAATAAGGTAAAAAAAAATAATTCTCATGTAAGAATTCAAAAATTGACGTCAAATAATTAAAAAAAAATATATGGTAAAAAGAATCATTTATGTTCGGCGAAGAAATAGAGGAACGTCGAGTAGGTTAAAAATCTACAACGTAGAATTAGACGAGCCAGATAAAGCGGGAGAGGCGTTCGATTTCGTTGGAAAGTGTTTGCGTCAAGCTTCCTCGAGGTTCGACCCCCTTTGTTCTACATGTTGGAAAGGCCATTTGTTAGCAAAAGACGAATCTCGTTAGCCACGCTGCCGCCGCTATATTTAGATCGTGTCGTCGTGACCACTCTGTCGTCGCAGAAAAAGCGTTAAACGTCCGCGACGAATCAAGCTCGCGTTACTAGCTTTTGTTTCGCGACTTGTTAACGCGACCGTGCCGCGTCTAAATACTTGCTATCTGGCGGTGAACTTTTGCCGTTGATATCCTAAGCGACCGTGCTCGCCACAGAACTCTACACAATTTTTTCTAAACCATTTACCGTCAGACTCGCAACATAGGTTTAAATGATTTATTTTTTCGATATCCTTCGGTTCTTTCAACCTTTCCAAGCTCCGACGCTTCAAACCCTGGCACTTCATCTTTGACAAAAATGTAGACAATTATTCCACAATCGAAGCACGAATCGGTGATTTATTTAGAAATGAAGGAGAACCAAAGTTTGCTCGCCGCGGCGCGTCGATAGGTCAGAGGTTCCTCGAACACTCTCCAGAATGAATCGCTCAAATATTCAGACTACTAACCGGGCTCCTAAAATACCCGAGTCATCCAAAGTATACCGGAGAATTCATAAAAACACAGATTGCACGGTGAAGATGTCACTTCTATTTATCTTCTATATCTACAACCTGTTCCAGTTGTGTGGGAACAGGAATCTCTTCATAAGACCTTGTATCATCTGTTCGTAGCTTCCGGTTCGCGGTGCGCATCGCTCGAAGCGTGGAAAAAACTCTGTCGCATAAAATAATGCATAAATCAGCCGGCCACAACTGAGATCCTCGTCGACGACGTGACGCGACGCAAAGAACACAAACAACATGTCCGGCAAAAAGAGAACGTCAAAGTACAAGCGGGAAGAGGAACGCCAAGCGAAGAGACCAACGCCGAAAGAAAAACAATCGACTCAACGGTGAACTGTCGCCGGATTGGCAGCAAACAATTCTCTCGATGAATCCCGGTTGCCAATCTGCGATTCCCGGGTAAAGAGACGCGATCGATAATCGACACGCTTCGAAATAGCTCGACGCCGAAAGTAGACGTGAATCTCGATAATTGAAGATTAAAGCCGATTCGAGGGAGAGAAACTTTGGCCCGCAATTAAGACAGGTATTAACGAAAATCTCGCGGTCGTTAAGCGTGCGAACTTTTCCATGGACGCGGCACGATCGTCCGCGAAATTGTACTAGAACCCAGTCCCAGTTTCAGGATCCGTGTACGACGTATTTTTTAATTGCCTACACGTCGAAATTGTCAACCATGCTAGACGAGAGAAGTTGATTTTAAATGTTCCCCACTGTTTCGCGTAAAAAGGCGGAAAAACAATTTTGTACGCGAAAATATTAGGTCGAGCTATAAGCTCCCATGGAAATCGCCGACACAAATTTTCCCGACACTGTTTTCACCGCCACTAGATTTGACCGACGATTATATTGGCCGACAACGATTTTGACCGGTAACGAATGTAAAATCGTTGGCGGTCAAATTCGTGTCGGTTAAATCTAGTGTCGGTTAAAGAAGTTGTCAGTCAAATCTGGAGTCGGTGATATGTTGGGGTCCCATGGAAATCACCGATACAATTTTCACCGATTCCAGATTTGACCGTCACGAATTTGACCGCCAATGATTTTAGATTCGTTGGCGGTCAAATTTGTTGTCGATCAAATCTGAGATCGGTGAAATGTAGTCAATGAAAACTGTGTCGGTGATTTCCATGGGACTCGAAATGTTGTCGATGGAAACCGTGTCGGGAAAATTCGTGTAGTTTATTTCCATGGAACCCCTTATGGAGATTTATGTCGGAATGTCGACTGGGGACCGTGCGTATCTCATTCTTCAAGTTCTCTCTCATTCTAGAATTTTTAGCTTTGGCGTATATTACATAGTTCTACGAGGAAAACATTTCTAATAATTTAAAGAATTCTCGTCCGCAAAGGATCGGAGAAATATTCAACGAGAATGCTTTCAGTGAAAATTATGCATGACCGAACAATCAGCAAGTACCGAGATTAATTTAGAGAACTGTGTAGGCGCATTCCCTCCGCTTTATTCCTTAACTTCCTTAAAATCTACGATATCTGACAAAACATGTAGATGATGATTGTAGAAGCTTTCTCTATATTTTCTTATTTTTCTAAGGTTTGCGTCACGCGAGACAGGACTCGTGGTAATAAAATACGGAGGGTACACAGAAATATTATTTTTTCCTTTTCTAGCATCGCGGTAAATCTTTCTGGAAATACGCTTCTGTCGATCGCAAGAGCAGACTGCTCGCGGGCGGGCTGGGTGCCAACAACCTCGGCTTCTGGTCGAGAAAACGAATTCTCGATGACAAGAGTCGATCGGTGTAACGTCGACTTTTCGAGTTTTCGCATTTTCGACGGCACAAAGCGTCTATCGAATGAATTTCACAAATCGGTATAGACCGCGCGCTCGGTATGCTCGAGTAATTCAGACGGAATATCAAACGGCTCTTTCCGCGACCTTATCTGGCCTCGATCAACTAATTATTCTGGAAAATTTCGTTCGAACCATCATTTGTTTCCCGTCGCTGATAAGGAAGCATTACATAATGTGGCAAAACAAGTGTCCCTTAATTACCTTGTCCCGGGACCTCGATATTCAAGTTAGACAATACACAAAATACACAAAATAATTTCCAGTGGTGAGACATCCATTAACATAGTGATCGTTTTCTGAAAATATTTACCGTCATTCCAATCTTCTGAAACGCTTACAAGAGAACATATTCAGTTGATACAAACCGATTTTGATGAAACTTATGTGAGATATAGTTCTTCGAAAAATATTTGGGACGTGTTTTTTATCAGCAACCATCCACTCTGAATTTTTTTAAATTGTATGTTTTTTAATGAAAAATATAGTCGTGCAAGAAAATTTTAATAAACGTTTTTTGTTTAAACAATATATTTAAAACTTTGTTTTTTTTCAGTTTCCTGTACCTATTGTTACTTGATTTTAATGTACATTTGGGTGTGTGATCTTCAATCCAAAGTAAGGGATACATGACGGTAATTATTTAGATATTGGTTTTCCACTGAGATTTTAATGAAATTTAAATTAATTGAATACTAATTAATTCAATAAATCAATTAATTTAATAAATTCAATTGAAATTAATTAAGAATGGACTATTCTACAAAATAACATAAAAGATTGAGATCCTAACATAATTCAAAACTCATCCTAACATGTTGAAACACTCTGGAAAAATATAATATTCCTGAAAATATCAGAAAGACCGAGCACCTAAGATAATTAAGAAGATAGACAACGTGCACTCTGTACTCGAGAGAACTAGACCGAGTGGGGCATGAATTACAGAAGCTCTTTGAAAAACTACCGCGCATTCGGCTGATCAGAACAGCGAGAACGAGTACGACAACAGACAGAATTTATGCATCCAAACATGCGCCACGTGTTCGTAATAAAACTAGTACTATTTATAGGAAATATCGGGATAGAATCGCCGCGCCATGCCAACCATACTCGGAAAATCGTTCCAAGCGTCGCGTCGTGTAACGAGTCTGGTGTTCGTCAAACTGATCTAATCCCGATTATTGCTGTAATTTAATTCTGCATTTCAGAAAACCGCGTGGACCTTCGTAAAACGATGACAATACGAGACGCAATACCAACTACAACGAAATGGAACTTGTCCAAGAAGAGAGAAACAAAAACGCTCGATTATCTGAATGGAAAAATAAACTTGTTTCCGCATAGAATTTCGATAGAAGATAGGAAAAATAAACTGCTGCACGCAAGAATCGAGTCGGAATCGTAATGACAATTTCCAACAAAACTCAATAAACATTTCGCCAAAATTGACCGAATATTCTGTTCCCCTTTGAACAAATTCCCTCGGAATTAGAAAAGGCAAAAATCCAATTTCAATTCTGATTATTCAACTTTATTTTTAAGCTGGGAAAACCCACAAGGGATTATTAGCAGCATGGCTGTGCATGCTAACATTACAAGGATAACTAAGGAATATATTCAACTAATTATTTAACTAAGGAATATGTTGAACATTTTCGAATACAATATTCCCATTAAAGAAACAAACTGACATTTAAAAAATGTATGTATAAAAAACTGATTATTCAACTTGTTACTGTAGAACAAAAACGAGTTGTGGTTTAAACGAGAATTATGGCGGCAGTGGATAATTATTGCGTCTTGCGATTACCATTGCACATTGTGTTTAAGCGAGGGTGTGGCTTTTGGCCTGAATTCGATATTTCGCTAAAAGGCGGTCGTACAATGTCCGTCGCAGACGTTTCTGTGATTTACGGGTTCCCCTGACCACGTTTTCGATGCAAAGCGGTAAGCGGATTCTATTTATGAGCCGTCCGACACGTGCGAATCGCCCTTACCTGTGCGCGGGTGGTCACAAGAGTTTCCTGACAGCGACGCGACGAAGACAGAGAGAGAGAGAGAGAGAGAACGAACGGCTAGTAGGATCGACAACAACCGGCAAAGAAAAAGAGCCATGCATCTTTCATGAAGCCAATTCGCGGCTCTTTCACAATTATTCGCTAGCCGCGACGACGAGACGCTCTTTATCTTCACGGTCCAGCTCGCACCGTGAGAAACACGTTTATCCGTATATCCGCTGTCCGACTGTGATACGAACCCCTTTATTACCTCTGCAACATTTTTCTCTTTGCAGAAAAAAACCTGCTCGGGAAATGTGGGCTTAACCCGATGATCCTTTACAGTTTACGGCATCATACCAGTGTCGGTTAAAAGATGTTTATCCTGAAATTGGTATAGAACAAGTTTTCTATGAAACGCGATATCTTTTTCTGAAATTCGGAGTGTTTACTTTGCTAGAAAATTAATCTCGCATCTTTCAACCTTTCAAATCCTTTTAGGATCAAAATGACTGTCATTAAAATTTTTTTTAATATCACCTTAATTTTTCACGATTCTTAATCATTCCTGGATGCTACCTAAAAGTTTCAGTGATTGCAAAAGTTCGTACAACTACTTTGAAAGACGCGCAATTTTTGCAAAAAGGGAATCCAATTTCTTGCAGAACGTTCAGAGGCCATTTTTAAAAATGCTGCTTAAATTAGAGCACAGTCACATTTTACAACGACAATTTTATTAATTTTCGAATCGAGCACGAACCTCTGGAACGAATGCAAATGTTCCGAGTCACTTCCATTTCTTGGAGAATACAATTCGACCAACTGAATGAAATGTGTTCTAACTTCACGGTTTCAAGAAACATGACACTATTTGCGTGTTCGCCAGTGAAGTAGAGAGATCAGTAGAGTCTTCCAAGATTCCTTTATCAACGTCTGGTTACAGCTAGAGAAACCTTCGAGGTCTGTGTATGGAAGGAACAACACGACTCTTCGAGGAAAACAATTGTCTAATCGCAAGGCTGCTCGTTCTCATGTAAATCGACTGATTAAAATCTCGAACGAGATGTAATTGAATTAAGAGATCGAGGAATCGTTCGAAATTACTGGATAAAAAATTGAATACATCGTTCCTGTACCACTGTCCACATTCAAGTCGAATATTCAATTAAGATGTCGTTCAATATCAACATCAAATATTCCCAGCAACTATTATCATACCACGAACACGCCAGCTTCAAATTTACACGAAAATTCATTATCAAGCTTCCACATACATAAATAATAAATAGTGTCTCCGCCTCACAACAAATTGTATAAAGAAAATGTACCGTGTTGCTAATGACCTTTGATGTTAAAGCAACATTAAATAAATAAATTAAAAAATTGTATAAATTGTATTTATCTCTCTCGATAAATTTCGCATTCTGCAAACATTTTTACATTGTAAACCAGAAGACACCCATTTATACATTTACACGAAAATTCATTATCAAGAACAACATTAGATCATTTCAGAGCAACATTAAATAAATAAATTTTAAAAAAAATTGTATAAATTGTATTTGTCTCTCTTACGGGATTTTCGCATTCTCCAAACCTTTTTATATTGTAAACGAGAAGACACCCATTTATACGTTTAGTCCATCTAGAATAGTTAGGTAAGCTGATTGCTTCCAGGGATACTTAGTGCCGTTAATTAGCGATCGACCTGGAGTAGGTGAGCTGTATTTACGTGTGCGACGGTTCCGGGCCGAACGTAGCACGCAAAATGTTCATCAGAAACAAAAGATGGCGTCCTATCAGGCGCGTTCGATCGAAAGGTACAAAACCTAAAACGTTCGGCGTCGATTGGACCGAAGAGGAACGAGCAGGTTTTGTATGGGACTCGCGAGTAAAATTCCGGGATGAAAACGGCCTGACGATTCATTCCCGCCCTAGAGAGGCAACACAACTAGCAAGCTGCCTATACATATTGTTTTCCAATCTGTCCATTCACGCAGCTTGTACTATCGTTTTTTTTTATGCGTACGAACAAACACTGAATTCAACGTAGAGCTCTCCATCTCTCAAATGCAAAGGGAACCTGCAACAGTCGCGTATCTTTGAAAACACGTGTTTCGTAAGAAAATCGTTTTACAGAATGCCTCCAGTGATTTATCTCGAGTGCTCGTCTGCGCGACCTAACTGGCGTGAATTATTGGAGTATATATGTACAACGAGAGAGAAAGAGAGAGAGAGAAGACCGTTTACACTTCCCCCGGTTAGGATTATAACTAGGTCTGATGGGTCGTGTTCGTTGCTGCATCTTATTCTATGATTGATATGGACGATCATAAAATTTCAACGGTGATCGTTAGACCACGGATGGTCTTCGGCATATGAACATCTTGGATCCAGAACGGTTGGGTTTACGCTCGAGAAGTTTGTTTGCTCGTACAGTCCAAGTGAACCTGACTGTGAAATTTGCGGGCGCACGTGCTGATTTGATGTCAATTAATCGCGAATAATTGTATATCAGCAAGAAACAGCTGCATTAATCACCGGCTGTATTGAATCGGGCTAGCAAGTCCTAACAGAGTTTGGCTAATGTTAGTAGCTCCTTCGAAGTCGAAATACTATTCTGTTCTCTTGGTACGAACATTTAGAACGTAAATTTCTATCGTTCCTTAAAAGATGATTGAAGATTGATAAATTCAATTCATACTACTTTCCTTTCATCGAAGGGATTGATAGACCCCAAGGCTAATAAATGGTCGAGATTCATAGTTCGCGGATGGCGATCATTGTTCGCGGAAAGTTGAATGAAAACTCCGAGGAAACGAGAGACTCTGATTACTTTCTAACGAAGAGAAATGCGAAGTGTATTCTGAGCTCGAAATTGATGGGCACACTGTATGCGAGTACAACGGTGCCAGTGGGTGACGATAAATTGTATATATGTAAACGTTTCGGGAATGCGCGACACACGAGGCGTCTAGAAATTATTTACGAAACAAGCTTGATGGATCGTTACTCCGATCGGTGTGAAAAATCATGTTGCGTGCGGACGAAGCGCTAAAAACAACGAAGCTCCGAGGATATATCTCTCGTTGGGAAAAAGCTTCGAAAGCTTTCCAACGAGCTCGGTCTCGCGAAACTAATTCGATTGACGAGAAGTTTCGAAGCGCGTTGCCGAAGTTGCGCACTTTTTACTACGTTCTGCCCTTGACCAAGTGAATCCGAAAATCAGCTAAAACTTCGACTCTTCCGAACGGAAAAAATAAGATTTCGGGAAACGGGAGCCGAGTTTATAGAGGAATACGGTGGAAATGAATAATAAATGGGACGAGATAATTCTAGTGGTTCCCTAATGGAGCTGTGTAAAAGGCGTAACGATTGTGCACGAACAATCATCGTCACGCGAAACGATATCGTGTATCGAGTTTCACACACCAACATCTTCCGTTTCCATCGACCTTCGGGTAATGTCAGGGCGTTAGGGGATTCGTCAAAAAGCTTTCCGCCGATAAATGTCACACTGACAGGCCATTATTGTGTATCGCCGAAAGTAATGGTCAACCTGGTTTTGCTTACACAAAAATTAATGGAACCATCAAATGAAGATAACCCCAAAGAAAATGTTTGGAACGAAAACACGGCAAGAACTGTACCGAGGGTGTTATTCGTTCACAATTCTTATACAAAAAGACAAATATTCAATGCAATCCTTGTTGCATACAAAAATGGTTACATAAAGAACAAATAGAAGCCACTTTTACGATAGTTCTAATATAAAAATATTTTTAAATGTCTTATGGACGTCCCACGATAAAATGACGATGATTCTTAACCTCTTAACTGCGGAATTTAGTTTTAAAAATCATCCACAGACTGCAGAATTAACATCAAGCAATGACGAGTATACACGTCGAACGGAGAGAAAATGGTTCTATTATAAATTTTACGAAGAACGAGGAAGAATTACATTTTTATTTGATAAAAAATTGGCAATTTATTCTTGAAAAGGTTATTGTTATTGCACCGCAATAGAAATTTGGATTGACGTGTATACACGTCGAACGCAGTTAACTGGTTAAAAGAAAAATAAATGTTAGATCTTCATTCTCCTCACACGTCCATTCGCGTGACAGGTTATATTATGGAATGAAAAAATAGTTTGAAACTGTAACTCACACATCACGATATCGATGTCAAAGAGACCGGTAGCGAGTCATCGTAGGCCGTACACCATAATGGACACCGTGCAAAATCGACCCAGTATTTTCCGGTTTCACCCACTTTATCACTTCCCAGTTGACAGTCGCGAGAAAAGTTCCAGCAACGCGATAAGAACGGATACCGCGACGTTGTTCAGCGGAGCGATATCTATACACTGAACGTCCGAAACCACGCGACTTACGGAACTACCCGCCAACCCGAGTCGTCCCGATTCACCCCGACTATGGACGAACTTCCTCGAACAATCAACGAAAACGACCGAGAATCTAAGTCGAGCTTCAAAATTGAAATGAAATCTACAATTTGCGATCGAGAGGCGCTGCATGGCTAGAGACAGCTACGTTCTGTAAAATTTTCAAAGATATTACTCTCGTAAACTATTCCAGCTCCGAAATAAACTTGTAAAACAACATAATCAATTCTGAAATGTTTACTAATCAAATAGATTCTATTCTAAGTGATTCCAAGTAAGAATAACAGATTTGAAAATGTCTGTAACCCAACCAGAGCTTACCCTAAGTCGTTCTTCAAGAAAAAGTAAGGTTACAAACTTTGGTAAATATTTTATAAATTATTAAATTTACCGACGCGCGCGCGCACACGCACACAATCGCTGTATTCTTTTTACAGAAAAAATACTTGGAAATAAACAACAGAGACCTGCGTTGGACGTTTCTAATGCAATGGCGGGCTTCTAATTTTAGCTATGGTCTAACAGAAAAAAAGAATATGCTTGTCTAAGAAGGAAGAATTCTCAGCTGGTTAGTAGGATAATGAAATAGTATACTCGATTAATCCTTTGATTATTTTTAAAGAATCTAAAGATGGTTCTTCGAACGTCCACGCAGCGCAACTGACCCAAACTGATCGCAACTGACCGCAACGCACACTGGGAACAACCGGGAATGGTGAAAATGGTGGGAATTTCGAGAGACATTTGAAATTAGAACAGATGGCGACAGGGAGCCCGCGGTTCTGAGTCCGTAGTGAAAAATGGCCGGCGCCAACGATTGTTTCAGCATTGGGAGTACGGTGGCCTGTAAAACTTGTTACAAGGAGGAGATCGAAGGCGAGGTCTTGGCATTCGATCCACAAACTAAAATGTTGATACTGAGTATCCTTTTTTTGTAAATTCCCCGAGAATTATCGCCGCATCCCGACGTCTAACATCTCTATCCAGCGTTCATCCGTCGCTCGTTTAACATCACCGCAGTAAGATGAATATTCCATGTGACCCGCGACGGATTACTAGATCCCCGATCAACAACAATTAAGTTCCGTTTCGCGATTTTTCACGGACAACGCGTAATACTGCTTGTCAATTATTAGATGATTTCCTAACCAGCCACACGAAGTCAGGTTAGTTTCGTCATTCAATCAACCATGCTGGAATTTCGATTGGTTTCGTTTCCTCGGTTCTCTACGTTCCCCGCGCGGATTTCCACCTTCTCGACAGCCGCTTTCACCTTTCCCATCCGTAGAAATCGCGAACGTTCATTTTCCGCTCTGATAAGATAACTTCTATCGACTCTATTATAACCTTAGATTCGACTTTGATAGGGAACCCATTCTGACAGAAATTATTTATCAAACGAATCTTGGCTGCTCGATAGAATATTTCCTCAACTATTCTGTTGCTGGGAAATTTGCTAAGAAAAACTCCAAATTCAAAGCATGACTGTCGAAGCGGTTGCTGTGCATTAGATATTTTTTATTGTTTTCAGCTGATAAAATTGTGAAATGTCGTCTAATCATTTTCAGAAATGATTCACGTGTAACTATTTACCGATATTTATTCTATAAGAATCCTTAACTAATATTAAACAGAATGTCCATCGTCGAGCGGGGCACCCACGTTAAACGACGTTCACATAGTAAATTTATCCTTGGTATCTGAGGTCCAAGTAAAACGGGAAGTTAGCCCTACAACTAGCGAACCACCACAAAGCCTTAATTTGCAAAAATTAAACAGAAGAGTACGTAATCAAATCGAAGAGAAAAAGAAACTGGTAATGGCTCTGCGGGCCGGAGTATCTCCAGAAGGACAGAAACTCTTCAGTACTATATCAAAGACAATTCCGGAAATCACGTGGAATGGAACGAATATCGTTGTGTTTGACAATGTGACGATTAAACCTCCGTACAAAGTTGACAATGTGCATGGTAACACAGAATCTGGAGCATACAAGCATGTAAAAAAAGTGGTAAGTAAGTACAGTTGTGGGAGAAGACGACGGAAGACAAAATATGTTTATTGTTATTGTAACGGCTTTAACCATTATAGGTCGAAAAACATATTAAAGACACAGAGGCATCGGCGCAAGCGCAACAACGGGAACAGCAGCAACAACAAAAGCAAAAAGGAGGTGCTATGCAATAAAAGTTCGAAAAAGGCGGCACCATACTACAAGTAAAGCTACCGATGCTTTCACAGAAGTTCCAGTGTTCGAGGGAAGTAGGAAAGAAATGAAACCGGATAAACAGAAGAAAAAAAAACCATTGCAGAACTACTAGATAAGCCTATCATGAGAAAAAAAACCAGCATCATAGACGAAATTCACACGTTTGTTTTTGTTGAAACAAAGCATTTTGGAACGACCGAACTGCATGAATCGATTACTCAAAATTCCGAATACGTTCACGAAAACACATCAGTTAATTGTATTTTGTATGCGCAGCATTTTGTAAAGCAATGGATTTTACATCTTACCCGAATTTTAGTATAGAGCTCACTCTTCGATGAAGAGTGTTGTTTATTTTATCTAATAAGCTGCCATACACCTTACGTACTGCTGGAACTATTGTTCATACATGTGCTCCGATGCAGGTGTGTTTTAGTTTAGTTTTACATTGTTACAAAATACGTTTAGTAGTTGTTTACAGATCATTGATACAGGTGATGTAGCATGACTCGGTCACCATAACAAGTACCAAATTTTTTCAATGAAAAAGTAAAATCAGAAATCGGTCATCGCGCGATATGATTCAAGTCCGTATGAAACGGTTCAACAGAAATGATGCAAAATTGATGTCTTAATCAGGAAAGGGAGAACAACACGATCAACGGGGAGAAAAGGAAACGTTTGCATGTGACTTATTCGACTATCATAGTTGACTGACTACCTTACTTTTATTCACGAATTAGAAATCGTCGTTCGTCATCGCTGTGGTACTACCGATCTCTCAAAATTTGTAAACAAAGAACAAAAACGGAAACGTTACACTTGATCACGCCTGCGTCGGCACGAGACGTCTTCGGTCGCGACGCATCATTGTTGAATGAAGGATATTCCCTTGCATAGAACGAGCGGAGATGAATTGTTATTTAAGAGAAAAAAAGCAACAACTTGATCTGTGCAAGGGCAACTGCCGTCTAGCTTGCACATAGGAGTAACTTCATTTGCAATTAAAAAACTACGGAACACGTCTCGTGCCCCTTACATTTTGAACGCGGAGATAAAAAATGTAAAACAGAAAGGAAAGAAAGATTATAAAATTAATTACACGAAAAGACACAAATAAATGTAATATAAATTCTAAGATTCTGTTTCGTATTTATTACTTTTTACTATACTATAAAAGATTTACTATAAAAACCATGCGATGATATCTTTATTCGGTACTCTCGTCCAATTCTTCGATCGTTTCCGCAACATTCGCATCACGCACGATTGCATTTAAATCGTGTGTTACTCGTGCGATTCGTGCTGCAGCTTTAAATTTAATTACAGCCCGTTGCTTCTCCATTTTCTTCTTCCACTAAAGAGAATTATTTATTTATGTAGGTGTGGGGCAGTGTAGGGCTTGGTCCTAAGAGAAGAATCTAAGAGCAAGTAGTCTATTGGCTCAAAATTAAACCAGAATCGACCTATAGAAACGGAATATGGCTAGTGAAAAATCCGGATAGATTTCTAGTGATATTTTGCCACTTTCTTCGCGCAAAATGTCTCTAGATCTGTTGCTCTACCTTCCGATGCATTCCATTAGAGCGAGAGAGAAAGAGCGAAAGAAAATCGTGGTCGAGTGTTTTGGAAGAACGTTTTATGTTTGTTACTCCGTATCTGAGTTATATGAGTAGTTTTATATTTTTGGTAAACAAACGGACTAAGGTAATTGTCATTGATTTCGCTAAAAATTTTACACACTTTAAAAGCTGTCCTACTATGAAATATTTTTTAGACGACAAATTACGCCTGATTTCGTGGTTTTGAGCGGGATGTTGTGATAGCTGTAATTTCAACAAAAACGATTCTAAGAAAGTGTTCTATAGTGTTTTAAGTACTGCCTAATCGATTGCTGCGAATCAGTCATCGCTCTCAGGCCTGATAATCACTTTAAACTGTTCTTTAGCAACAATGCGGCAAGTGTTTACCATAACCTATTTTGCTAGTTGACAAATCTGTTAGTAAATTCATTACTCAAAGAATTGAATTTTAATTGCAACGTTATTGTTGAAAGTTCGTTGGTCATTCTAAAAACATTTCAATTCATTTTCCTTGTGTAATTTTTAAGACATTTCGGAAAATATGCAGTTCGATAAATTAGTAACATTAAGAAATGAGTACTCACATCCTCATCGCGAGATGGTAAGTTTGAAACATATTCTTTCATTTCTTCCTTCTGCGGATCCACTATAGCTACCACCGACACACAGCCGTCAACTGTACCTAGAACTATACTCTTACCATCGTAAGTGCTATCGATAGCGCTCAATTCAGCTTGAACCCTATAATTTGCTATGATCTCGCAGTCCGAGGATCTAGGAGTCAAAAGCATGGATTAACTTGAATAATTTCAGAAATATAATTTCACTCGTGTTTACCTAAATACACGTATGGTTTTTCTTCCGCTGTGATAATAGAGAACATATTCATCCGTACGATTGAACATGGATATTACGGTGAACACTCCTTCTGCTACTTTGGGGATATAAGTTTTAACGCTGGTACCTTTCTTTAACTCGAGAAGCTCTAGTCCTCCTCTGCAGAAGCAGAAACATTCAAGTTTATGTTATAATTGGTGGGAATTAATTTTATCGTTATTTTTATAATACTACCTGCTGGGTGCGTATAAAGTGTATTTTCCATCCTTGCTTATATTCCCACTCCACTTTGGAATAGTGCGGATAAACTTTTTTTTATTGATGTCCAAAATAGTGCCCTTGTCTGCTCCAATAATTCCCACCCATTGCGGTTTATTAGGCATGGGAGTTATGGACAAAATATCCTATCGAAATTAAAAAATTACAAAATACTAAGAAGATAGCAAGACAAAAAATATTTCACATACTTTAAATCCAGGCAATTTTACAGGGATCTTGCTGATCAGTGCACCCGTTTTTGCATTATAAATCATGATACAATCTCTGTTGCCCTTATCGGCAGCCGGTGCAATCAGGAAAGCATTATCGGATGTAATTACTACATTTCTGAATGGCGTACCTGTCTGACTTCTGACTACATATTGCAATGAAATCGATGTTCTCCCATCTATCAATTAAAATCGATAAATCCATAAAATCTGCAGTTTGGTCATAATAACATTGTGAATTTACTAAAATAATTAGAAATTGAAATCGATGTACCAGGAATTGTTCTCATTACAAGCGTAGCATTGGTCTTCATACTCTCCACTCCTGCAGGATTTTTAGGTCTAGAAACTGCTATGAACTTGCTGGAATTCTCGATCAATGCTAATTGTCTGACATGTTGTTGCTCTTCTTTAAATAACACTTGCTCGGTAATCCTGTTCCATATTAGTACATTACCAGACTCTGTAGACACAACATACCTAAACAAAATACCAATTTATATTGTTATTCAAACGCAACATCGAATTTTCCAGCAATCGCTGGAAAATTACTCACTTGCCATCGTGTGTCATACAAGCATGAGTAACAATTGCTCCCAAGGGACTATCAGCTAATTTAGAGATCAGCTTCCCAGTCTGCAAGTCCCAGATTCCCACGCAGTCTCTGGTAACTATTGCAGCCAAGTTACACTGTTCTGCTAAACTATTTCACAAAAAACATATTTTCATATGAATCAAATGAAATATTCATTTACGATTCAAGTCCAAATTACCTTATCATATCGACCTGGAGCTCATGCCTGTCTATCACATGAACCTGTTCAAAAATATTATTTATATTCCACACTTTAACGCTTCTATCAATGCTTGACGTGACCACGCTGTTCCAATTGCCAACTGTTAACGCTTCCAACTGGATGATCCTGGCAAAATGAGCATCTAATACTTTCACTAACTCTGTTGTCTCTAAGCTCCAAACGTACAAATTTTTTCTGTGAAAAAGATGGACTGTGATTAATTTGATGTCGTTTGAAGTTGCCACTCAGCTTTGTTACGAACATACCTCACACCGGCAACAGCATAATTCTTGGTCCCACTGACCATTATCGAATTAGACCACATCATCCTCGTGCTAATATTCCGAACACCATTTGGCAACATCAGAACATAAGCATCGCTCTTGTTCTCCAAAAACCAAACAATGAAACCATTAGCACTGGTTGCCAAAAGCATTTCCTCTTCTCTGTCCATCTTTAATTGCAACAAGTACTCAACGTCATCGTTATAAGCCCTAGGCATATCGAAAACCTTTTCCCATTGCGAGGATGTTTCGTCGCAAGTATACTTTGTGACTCGGTTATCGCTGTTAATCGTACAAGCATACAGAGTCTTCTTGTCATTGGTCATCGTTAGGACACTGCAGAGTAGACATTGATAGATGATTCATGTCACACAATCGATTCATAAAACAAGGTATCCCACCTATGAAAGTACAGAGGATCCAAGGATCCTTTCTTCCTGTAGGTGTGCAGCAGCATGCTAGTGTCTTCCATGTTCCCAGACCAGAACACTATTCTATAGTCATTCAGAGTCGTGTGTTCCACATCTACGCGAAAAATGCAATTTCCGTATGTTTTCTTCATTTTTTACGAGCACAGTTTACAACAAAAAAGTTTGAGAAAATTCTGTAAAATGCGCCTTAGGATCCAAAATATGTTAGATTTTTTCATAATTTCAGAACGCATTGGAGACCGGAAAATGCGCGAAATCTAATTTACCCTGTAACTAGAGGGCTGAAATTTTACTCGGAGGGTTTTTCTTGGTCAGCATTTGAATGGTTCGATAGTCATTCTCTATACAGCCAATCTCTAAGGGTAGTTTTGACCATCTGAATCGGTTAGACCTTTTGTTTCCAGTAGTTTCCACTCACGCAAAATCGGCCACTTGTTGGAGTCCTCGGGATTCGTGTGGGTCTCTAACAAGTTCCCCCTTAGGTCGAATCTGCACCAGCCCAGCTTCCCGTACACAAAGAAGAACTGGTTCATCAAATGCACCCCGCAAACTGGATCTTCATTCGGCAGGGGATTGTCGATAGTGACAAATTCGCTTGTTAAAGTGTTCAGCACGACGCTCTTAAAAAACAATTATAAAGTCAAGTCTCCACCCTGAATATTTGATTGCATAAATTTCAAGTATAATAATCTAGTCGGAACAGTCTGAACCTGATTGTTGGTCGTAAACGCAGCCGCGTATCTATTATCAGGACTCAGAACCAGATTCTGCATGATCCCCTCTACCCCAGGATTGACATCCCTCGTCATGTCGCTGGTACTCAAATCCCAGGTGATGAACCTGTTGGATATCGATACCACGTGGCGGTAGTCAGAAGTCAGACAGAAGCCAAAGACAGCAAACTGATGTCCCTCCAACGAATACTAAAACAATCCGAGCATTACTAAAACAACCCTTCACTCCGTATTTTCCCAAACTGTTTCCAAAACTATACATTTCTTTCGATCTTGAAGAGTTGCATTAAAAATGAAATAACTAGTCAGAGGAATCTAATTACTAGATCTCTATGTAAAATTACTTTGAGAGGTCCTCCAGGTGTGTGCAAACAGTGATAAACAGGTAGCAAGGCGCAGTCCTTAGCACCGTCGTTGTCGCAAGCCCTCAATAACATCTTCACATTGACATTGCCTCCAATTTCCGGTAGCAGTCGACCTATCAACTGCGGCGCAAGCATATCGGGGTGAGAGCCCAGTATAGCTCCGCCTAATCTCAGCGCGTCAGCTACCAGCATCAGCTCTCTGCAGAACGAGATTGTAAAAATATATAAAAATTAAAAAATGTCTTGGTACAAAGTTGAAGTATAACCTGACGATGCTCTGATTATCGATGAAGGTGCACGCATCTTCAAAGTCTGAAAGCACAGCTTGCAGAGGGCAAGAACTCAGCTTCGCGTGTAGCCATTCGTAGTTGAACAAGACGTTCTCGAAAAGGTCGTTGAAGCGACGCGATCTGACTAGGTGGAATGGCAGCTCGCCGAACTGGAATTTGAGATAGTTTAAACTACCATATAGAAACATGTTCTTCTAATAATTTATCGATTACCTTTCTGAGGTTGTATCTCGTGATTGTTCCTTCCTTCGAGTAGAACGCCAGGGGTTGTTCCGGGACTTTCCTGTCAGCTATACCTTCTTTGTCCGCTAGGTTGAACCTGGAAGAGGTGTTTTATATCTTGCTCCAGATTAATAGTTTTTCCAGGCAATAATCTACATTTAAACAACAGCCTGTTCTCACCGATGTCTTTGAATCTCGGTGTACTTGAACGGCTTCGGTCGTCCTCCTCCCCAAATTCCCAAATAGTAATCGGCGATCATCGAGTGGAAGTACATCGCCATGTTCATATTCTTGAAATACCTTTCTCTCGCAGCATCCCGAAACTGTCTATGATACCAATTAAGAACGCTAACGCCATCGGCTTCCCTTTCGCTCAAATAATTCGGCAAATCGTTCCTTATCCTGGTCCAAAGCAGCGGGGGAATCCTCCTAACAGGTGGCAAATGGTACTGGTAGACATCATCCAACACTTTATCATCCAACGAGATCAGATCCTCTAGTTCAGACTCGGATAGACCGGATTTAGCTGCAGTGATGTAAGCCAAAGCATGGAAAACTAAAATTTTGCCATGTTGTTTCTCTATCCTCTCGAACAGCATCATTATACTGTCCATCACTGTGCTGGTTAAATGAGTATCTGCTGGCTTAGTATAGCTCCTCCATCTGCAAATCTCTGCGAAGACCAACTTGACAAAAATTGGCAGAGAACATTTCGATATAGCGTTCGCCACCAGGCGCCATTGATAGTTGTTCAGATCTCTGTGCGCCGTCTTCATCCACATCCTGTAAACAAGCAAGTCTCCCATGAAAGCATCCGATTAGGTTTAGCTTTAAGACTCTTTTACCTTATCACGTCCATAGCTAGGTCCTCTCCGAGTGCTACCACTTCGATAAAATTTTCTTCCGTGTCGATCATCCTCCGCAAGAGTTGATAGTCCCGAGAGATCACGGGATTAGACTCTTCCGCGGCGCAAGACAGCATCATCTGAGAAGATGATGGACTTCTTAATTAGAATCCTTGATCATTTTTGTTGGTATCGAGTACCTTGCAGTTGGTAGGGAGTCTAGTTGGTAGCCAGGACAATTTGTTCCCTTGGACACCTGTCAGCTGGTCCACGCTGTCTAAGAATAAGAGGATCGGCTGTTCCTTCGTTGCCAGAGTCAGCAAATATTTGAAGTGCGCGGTCAGGGGCACTATATCGTCAGGAATTTCGTCAAATGGTAGCATGAAGTTGTAGGAGATCTATATTGAAGAAAACAGTTGCTATATACATATATAAAACGCCACCAGAGTTCATAACAAAATATAATTTAAATATTCATAATATTCGAATATAATTCATAATATTCAAATATTCGTAACTTTCATTTTTTTTTAATGATTCACCTGTTGACAAATGGAGATTAATGTAGGCGTTAGCGCACTGCTGTCAGGGGTAGTGCCAAGGAATCGGATTATGTTAATTGGCTTTTTTCCGGTGAGCCACGTGCCATTCGTCAGGCCTGCAGTCTTTGCTAGTAAAGACGTCTTTCCACACCCACCCTCCCCATATAAAACCAGGGGCTTGTCACTGTCCCCTAGCATGTACTCCTTGATTCTCACTAAGGTGTCCTCTCGACCGTAAAACACCTGAAAATTTCGTACACTCGTTATCAACCAATTATCAAAAAAAATTTTGATAATGAAACTAATATGACAGTATTTTATTTTACGCAGTACACGAAACATACTCTGACGGAGTTGTTGCACGCGTGAAGATGCTGCAGAATCTCGGTTATAATTTGTCCCTGAGCTGAACTGTCTTCTTTTCTCATAGCACGGTCGACTAGTTTCACTATATTTCGGTAAAAATGAGTTACGAAGTGCTGAAGGTATTCGCTGTGCGTCTCCGGGTCCAAACCTTCTCGTCCAATCCATTCCACCGTGTATCTAAATGAACGGGCTTGATTAAAAACCTTTGGGAACGTAAAGTAAAGTTTGCTCTCTAGTTTCAGGTGAAGGAATACCTTTGCAGATTCGTAGTTTCGATTTTGTCCGGAAGTCTCTCGTCCCTCAAGTTCGCTAAAAGCTTGGAAGCTTCGTTGTCCAAGCTCCTGTTCGCTATGTCCAAGAACAGACTCGCTTTTCGTAAATTTTGAAGGTTTATGTTATTTATGTACCTCACGTAAGCTAGACAGTGGTTCTTCGTGTTCTTGACGTTTAGGACACCGTTGATAACTTCGCGTTCGGTTACTGGGAAAATCATGATTATTAAAATATCAGCGTACAAGTTTGTTTCGCGGATTAAGCGATCTCTTGCTTTTACCAGACATGAAATAATTATGCATCGTGTCTTTATCGAACTTCCCCAAGTTGAATAAGGACTGTGCTCCCTTTCGAAACAGCTTCTGCATCTTCAGCATGGTGTCCCACCAAATTGCCTGGTCCTCTTGCTGAAGCTTCGGTATCCTCTAAATTGTTAATGTGAAACTTTAGAGCAGCGTTCGGTCTTAACATTAAACGTTTAAACTATTTGACAATTATTCAAATTCTACAGCAAATAGATTTTTCTAGAAAAATACAAAATCGCTTAAAATCTGAATCAATCATTTCTAGTTACTTTATTGTTGAAGTTTTTCAAGATCGACGATATAGGCTGCAGGATACTCGTTGGTGGCACAGCGTTGCTATCTTTTTTGTACCATCTGTCCAAAACGCTAACATCCATTCCCTGACTATCCAATTCCGTTCTCAGCATCTCTAATTCGGAGCTGAGCACGTACGTTGGTATAGGTCGATAACCATATTTTTGTCCAAGGAAAACCTTTTTCAAAATACAGGAGAAAATTGATCTGTCGTCTTTCGTTTGGAGATTTCGAGTGGAATAAATCAATAAAATCAGTACCACGAAATTAGGACCCATCGATAGTCTCTGACAATTTTCTATTTCCCTCATGCACAGTTCCGTAGTCATATGATCATCGGTTGCTTCGTCCCTCACACCCCATCTCATATCGACCACCTACAATTAAAGCGCATTCTTAATTATCTCCGCCTCGCGCGGAGGAACCAGAATTCAATTTGACGGGTCACGCGTCCAGCATGAACTTTAGTATTCAAAGTTCGGGAAAAGTTTTCTTCGTGTAAAGTGTCTTGGTGCCTGGCACGAGGGAAATCAATTCTTCAAGGACGGACTGATCGTGCGACACCGATTCTGCCAATATTGCTCCATATAAGCAACAAATAAATACATCGCGACAATATACAAGGCTACATTCTGCGAGTCATAATTCTTTTATATTTTAAAAAGATTTCGATCTAATTAAGCCTAAATTACCTGAAACTCCAATCCGTGTTTCTCCCTGCAATAGTCCTTGAGTTTAGGGTAGCACTGGGCCATCAGAGTGTTTCGCTCCATCGCGGTGTCTGAATTAAAATGATTATATCTCAATATGGATAAGGTTTCTCATTTCAATAATGAAGAGTACCGGTGAAGGTAGAGCTGGTAAATATCCTGACGATTTTGGAGCTGACGGCAGGCAGGGACTTCAAAGAGCCCGCAAAGATCGAGTCCACGGTAGCTTCATCCATTTTTCAGCGAATAGTTGTTCTCCCTGGGTTTTATTCCATCATGTTACCAGCAACATTGCGAGGAAACTGAGATCGTGTCTAGAGTTTCGTCCGTACTTATACCGTGCAGACTGTAGACATATATTCCTAATTCGCTGCCATCTCCATAGAACTATCTCCATTGCCGTCGACGTATTATCGACAGACTTATACGATTTTCCTAAATTTCACGAGATCACGAAAATTCGATAGAATTCTCCTTCTTAATACCTGTAAATCAAACGTTGTCGTCTATCAAATTTCTATAAAATTTCCAACGAATCGTAGAACTTCGCGAAAGGTAAAACTTTATACACGGTGGTTGCCAAGGGCTGTTTACGGAGCCGAAAGCAGCCTCATTGATTTCGCGGCGGGAACTATGCATCCTTCGATTGATGACAGTGCGCGTATCATTGGTCGCAGGTATTCTAATGGACCAGACGTAGCGTAAAAGGACTAAATTTTGATTGAACAATCAAAATGGCACCGCTGGATCCAGTCACGCAGATGAACACGTACCGGTCGTACGTGTCCATGCTGGCCGATCCGTCTTCCAAAGACGAGTTGAAGCTGAAGGGCGCTCAGGAATTGTCCGAGAATTTCGAGGTACCCTAATCTTCATTGTCACTGTCCAACAAATTTTAATGCAATTTTCCTTGCTAACTAGCAATTTCAACTGAACGCAATATTGGACAGGAATTTAACAGTTCATTGTCCTGTGCAGCATACACGGTTCCCAGTTACAATCGATATCAAAAAATATTCATTTTACCCTTATCGATAACCGAAATTGTCTTAATCAATTAATTTGAATATCCTGTTTGCAGGTCATCATGGGATCCTCGCAATACCCGGCATTTCTTGATCACATGATGAAGATATTTTTAAAGATCCTACAAGAAGGCGAGCCACACTTCATATCGGAGTACAATATACAGCAAGTCAGGAAATTGATCCTGGAAATGATACACAGGCTGCCGAGCAACGACTATCTTCGTCCGTACGTTAAACAGATTCTGAGCTTGATGTCAAAGCTGTTGGAGACTGATAACGAAGAGAACGTGCTGGTCTGTCTGAGGATCATCATCGAGCTGCACAAGCAGTACAAACCCACCTTCAACCCGGAAGTACGAAATACAAATCATTCTCATACCTTGGTCACATTTAACATTAATCGCGAAGGGGCGCGGAGGGTTGAAATTTCTTGTAAGAAGAAAGAAAGAGATAGAAAATAGAAAGTTGGTATTTACATGTTCTCCTTTGGTTCTCTTTTACAGATACAGTATTTTCTGCAATTCGTCAAATCGGTGTACAGCGAGTTACCAAAGAACCTACCAAAAATATTCGAACCTCGTCCGCCATTAAGGGTGAAGGATCTATCGGAGATCAATATAGAAGCATTGTTGAAAGAAACGTTTACTATCACGGCCATTCAGAGCGAAAAGAAGACTACGGATGGCAATGTAGTCACTGTAAGCAATCAACGAATTAAACTATACACGGTTTGATCGAGGAAGCACTAATTTAACAAGAAATTTAGTAGTTTAATATTAAGAATAGCTTTTAATATTAAATTTTACGATCGTATATGTCCTTCTTCTCCAGATAAGATTGTTCGTAAAAAGTCCAATCTCTTCTCTTCCAGTACAATCTCATTCCAAAAGCGGTCTTGTCTCTGAAAGTGCTGCAGGAACTACCGATCATAGTCGTGCTGATGAATCAGCTGTACAAACAAAACGTGCATCAGGACGTGTCGGACTTCATTCCCCTGGTGATAACAACCATAACTCTGCAGCCGAGTCCTCAGCACAGAGCGTCTCCAGGCTTTAATAAAGAAGTGTTTGTGGACTTCATGGGGGCACAAATCAAGACCTTATCTTTCCTAGCATACGTCATCAGAATCTACCAGGACGTAGTCTCTCAGCACAGTTCCATATTGGTAAAAGGCATCCTGGGACTGTTCACGTTGTGCCCTATGGAAGTTGCACACCTACGAAAAGAATTAGTGATAGCTTCCAGACACATATTGGCCACCGATCTTCGAAACAAGTTCATTCCGCACATGGAGTGCTTCTTTGACGAGGACATCTTCATAGGCAGAGGATGGACTACTCACGAGTCCCTGAGACCTTTAGCGTACTCGACCCTAGCAGACCTGGTTCATCATGTGAGGCTACTGTTACCTTTGAGCGACGTTTCCAGAGCGGTTCATTTGTACAGCAAGAACCTACTGGACCAGAGTCTCCCAACAGCGGTGCAGATGGTCTCCTGCAAGCTGCTGATGAACTTAGTAGACACCGTCAGGCAGAGATCCGACGCTGAGAACAGCACGCAGGGCAGAGAGCTGCTAATGAGGATTCTGCTAGTCTTTGTGTTGAAGTTTAAAACTATAGCAAAGATTTACATCCCCATCCTAAGAAACAAAGCTAAACAGTTAACCCCTCCAGGCTTGGACGTCAAAAGCGAAGATGTAAAACCTGTGATCCCTGACCTAAACGAAGACAAGGAGTCGGGGAAATCCAAGTTCGGCTTCCCCTCTTCCCAGGCAATGAGCTTCAACGTGGCAGACTACAGGAACTTGGTCAAGAGCTTGGTGCACGGTGCAAAGGCCATAACTTCGAATTGCATCAACTCGAAGACGGGGGAAGTAACGCAGTCGAATCAGTTGCAGTCGAAGGAGACTCTGGTATATATCAAGCTGGTGAAGTGGGCTCTCCCAGCACTAGACATTTACACGATAAGTCCACCAACGATAGGAGCCATCGCTCAGCCAGGAAGACCGGCTCAGTCTCAAACTATTCGCACTCGGGAAGAGAAGGAAGTTTTGGAGCTGTTCGGCAACGTGTTCACTCAGATGAACCCACAGACTTTCCAAGAGATATTTTCCACATCCATTGACTATATGGTCGAGAGGATCTTCAAGAACTGCGCGCTACAGATTATCGGCAGCGCCTTTCTGTCTAGCCCGACTATATCATCGACCTTCGCGACTATCCTGGTGGAGTATCTGCTAGAACGGATGGGAGACATGGGCTCCAACGTCGAAAGAAGCAATTTATACCTGAGACTATTCAAGCTGGTGTTTGGCAGCGTCTCTCTCTTTCCCGCTGAGAACGAGCACATGCTCAGGCCGCACCTGAACCAGATAGTCAATCGAGCAATAGAGCTAGCCATGTCCGCTAAAGAACCCTATAATTATTTCCTCCTGCTGCGAGCTCTGTTCAGATCCATCGGGGGTGGATCCCACGATCTTCTTTATCAAGAGTTCCTGCCGTTGCTGCCCAACATGTTGGAAGGTTTGAATAGGTTGCAGTCGGGTTTGCACAGGCAGCACATGAAGGACCTCTTCGTCGAATTGTGCCTTACGGTCCCAGTGAGGCTCAGCTCTCTCCTGCCTTACCTGCCGATGTTGATGGACCCTCTTGTCTCAGCACTGAACGGCAGCTATTGTCTAGTCAGCCAAGGACTGCGGACTCTCGAGCTCTGCGTCGACAACCTTCAACCCGATTTTCTATACGAACACATACAGCCTGTCCGAGCAGACTTGATGCAGGCTCTTTGGAGAACCTTGCACAATCCGACGGATCAGGCTCACGTAGCCTTCAGGGTCCTGGGAAAATTCGGCGGAGGAAACAGGAAGATGATGATCGAGCCCCAGAAGCTCGAGTACAATGATCGGGAAACAAACTCACCTGCGATCGTTGTCTATTTCCAGGAGCCCACCAAGCCCATCGATTTCACCGTGGAGAAGGTGATAGAGACTGCGTTCAACGCCCTCAAGTCGAACAGCACCGATTCTTTCTATCGTAGACAGTGCTGGGAAGTTATAAGCTGTTACTTGGCAGCTTCTTTAAGATTGGACGACAACAACGGGATTTTGTACAAGCTGTTTATGCATCCCAGCTTCAAGGAGAGCAAGATTCCTCACCAACAGGGTCCACATTACAAATGTCCAGACGCTGTTGCGAGGAATGTCCAGCAGACAGCGCTGACAGGACTGTTCGTTGCAGCAGAGATCAAGGAATTGAGACACTCTGTGCTGGGCACCGTCGTGTCCATAGTCCGACACTATACTATGGTAGCGATCGCTCAGCAGGCTGGACCGTTTTGTCTGACTGGAAAGCAGGTTCGCATGCAGGGTCAGGATCCTTTGGTGTTGATCGACGCTTTGGCGGTGATCATGGGTCACGAAGAAAAGGAATTGTACAAATCTGGTCATCTAGCTCTGGTCCTAATTTTGGAGACTGCTACCAATATCCTGGGGTCGAAGGAACGAGCTTGTCAATTACCTCTGATGGAGTACTTAGCAGAGAAGATGTGTTCTCTGTGTTACGAACGAGCCTGGTACGCCAAACTCGGTGGCTGCATAGCTATCAAGTTTCTCTTCGAAAGAATGGCGACCAAGTGGGTCCTGAACCATCTGTTCGTCTTCTTGAAGGCTCTGATGTTCGTAATGATGGATCTAACTGAGGAAGTGTCGAACGGAGCCATAGACATGGCGAAGGCTAACTTGGAGAAGATGCTGAGGGTTTGCGTGAACCCTGGAATCCAAGATGGGAATACAGAGCTGATCGAGGCGCAGAACAAGAGCTTGTACGACGTCACTCACGAACTAGTGAGGCAGGTGACATCTCCTCACACCTTGGTGAGAGAACAGGCTATGTCATCGTTGCGTTTGCTGGCCGAAATTCAGAATAAAACGGTGACCGAAGTGATGGAACCCCACAAAGAGGTCCTAGCAGATATGATCCCACCCAAGAAGCATTTGCTCAGACATCAGCCTGCCAACGCTCAAATTGGTTTGATGGATGGGAACACTTTCTGCACCACGCTCAATCCACGTCTGTTTACGATCGATTTAACCGTGATGGAGCATAAAGTGTTCTTCCAAGAGCTGTTGGCTCTCAGCGAAGCGGAGGACGCGAATTTGAATAAGCTGCCTTGCTACAAGTCTGTGTCTAACCTCATCCCTCTTCGGAAGTCGGCATTGAGGGCTCTAGCTGCCTGTCACTATATAGTAGCTTGTAGAGAGAAGATTTTCGGGGTCCTCTACAAGGCTCTAGAGAAACCGAACGCCGAATTGCAAGAAGCAGCGTTCGAGTGTATGCAGAAATTTATTGCTGGGTTCCAGATCGACATGGAGTCGGTTCACACCATCATGCGACCCATGCTGCTCACTTTAGGAGACCACAGAAACCTCAGCCTGAACTGTGTCAAAAGACTTTCGTACCTAACTCAATTATTCCCCAGCACTTTCAGCATCACTCTCTGCGAGCAGCTGCTGCAGCACCTGAAGAAGCTTCTTGAAAACTTGATTCAAGCTCACAAAGGGATTTCAAAATCTGGGGAGAATGAGCAGAAGATAGCCACGATCATAGGCATCTTTCACGAGATCCCAGCGGCCACTCCAAAGTTCATCGACGTGCTCTGCAGACTAGTTTTGCAAACCGAGAAGTCGTTGATGGTCGAAGTGTCCAGTCCGTTCCGCATTCCTCTGATGAAATTCTTGTTACGCTACCCGACAGAGACTCTGAACCTATTTTTACACGATAACAACATCAAGGATCAACAGTGGAGCAAGTATCTGGAATTCCTCGTTAAGCAAAAGGACGGCAAACCGTTCCGCGATGTTCTCCACAATAGTACCGCCAGGTTGATCACCATGTTGCTTGCTCACTCTCAAACAAACTCGAATCTGACTCATAACGAGAAGAGCGAGCTTCAGCACCAAGCAATTAAAATCATCGCGGTGCTGATTAAATTCGACGAGCAGTGGTTGTCTACGCAGACTCAGCTGGTCGGAGCCTTGAAGCAGATCTGGTGCAACGACGAGTACCAAGCTCTACACAAAAAGGTTGAAAGCGTCGACTATTGTCACTGGAAGGAGCCGAAGCTGATAGTCAAGATCCTGCTGCACTACTTCCGTCACCACTCCGACGACATCGACCTGCTGTTCCAGCTGCTGAGGGCCACTTGCGACAGGTTCATCCCCGACTTCCAGTTCCTCAGAGACTTTCTGGAGCACACCGTGGCTCAGGAGTACACTGTCGAGTGGAAACGCAGCGCGTTCTTCAGGTTCGTCGACCACTTCCCCACAAACAATCTATCGCAAGAATTGAAGGCCAACGTTCTCCAACTGATCATCATTCCCTGCTTCGCTGTAAGCTTCGAGAGAGAGGGACCAAAATTAGTTGGAGGAGCGCCAATGCCTTATCAGGATAATCCAGAGAACGTGGTGTCGGTCTTCATCAGCAAGATCATAGACCCTGAGAATCCCTTCGGATCGGCCGACTGCGTTCGCATTTCTCTTCTCCAGTTTTCTTGTCTCTTGGTAGAACAAGCTTCTCCACACATTCACGATGTCTCTAACAAAAGACAGGGTAACAAGCTGAGAAGATTGATGACATTCGCGTGGCCGTGTCTCCTCGGCAAGAACTGCGTGGACCCAACGACCAGATACCACGGTCATTTGCTCTTGAGCCATATAATCGCTAAATTCGCTATCCACAAGAGGATAGTTCTTCAAGTTTTCCATAGCTTATTGAAAGCGCACGCTTTGGATGCTAGGAACGTGGTGAGACAGGCTCTGGAAATCCTGACTCCTGCGATGCCAGTCAGAATGGAGGACGGTAACACGATGCTGACGCACTGGACAAAGAAGATCATTGTAGAGGAAGGTCATTCGATGCAGCAGCTGTTCCACATTCTTCAACTTGTAGTCAGACATTATAAAGTGTACTATCCCGTGAGGCATCATCTGGTCCAGCATATCGTTAACTCCATTCAGAGGCTGGGATTCAGTCCTACCGCTACCATCGAACACAGGAGGCTGGCTGTCGAGTTAGCAGAGGTGATTATTAAGTGGGAGCTTCACAGGATCAAGGACGAAGCTGAGAGTGCCGAGTCCGGAAGCAACAGAGGACTCCTAGGATCGATGAAGAGATCCATAAATGACGATCCTACGGGAACCAAGAGGATGACCACTCAAGCAGCCACGGGAAACGCCACTGTCCCTGTGATTCTGCCAGGGATAGAGCCAGGATCCACAAAACCCATCGAAAGAGCTCACGCCGATGCAATCCTGAATTTTCTGCTTCGTCTAGCTTGCCAGGTGAACGACGTCACCACGATTCATGGGAATCCTGGTGAACAGCTCTCCAGACGCTGCGTGGCGTTGCTGAAGATGGCCCTGAAGCCGGACGTCTGGCCCCAGTCCTGCGATTTGAAGTTGGCCTGGCTGGACAAGGTCCTCGCTAGCGTCGACAGCCCTCAGCCCATCTTCGGGAACATCTGCACAGCCCTGGAGGTGCTCACTTTCTTGCTGGGGGTGATGAAAAGGGAACAGATACTCGCGAGCTTCAAATCGTTACAAAGAGGTATCGGTGCTTGTATAGCGAGTAGTAATACAAAGGTTATCAGACTGGTCCATGGATTGTTGTCGAGGTTGATGACCATCTTCCCGGCGGAACCCACTTCCTCGACGGTTGCGTCCAAGTACGAAGAACTGGACACTTTGTACACCACTGTTGGGAAATTCATTGTGGACGGCTTGGCGACTTACGAGAAGAATACTGCGGCTACTCCTAGTACGCTGTTCGGTACCCTGATGATGCTGAAGGCAGCTTGTACAAATAACCAGAGTTACATCGACAGACTGATCACTCCCTTCATGAGGGTGCTCCACAGGATGGCCAAAGACCATTTGCACTCCACTCAGGCTGAAGCTAATCCTGTTGGTAGCGAGTTATTGATCCTCAGTTTGGATCTGGTGAAGAATCGAGTGATGGTGATGGGCGTAGAGATGAGGAAATCGTTCATAGGCTCGATTCTGGTTGGTCTGATCGAGAAGACGCAGGACATCAAGGTGATGAAGGCGATCACGAAGATGCTGGAGGAGTGGATGAAGAACAAGAACCCCATAGCTATGAATCAAGCACCCAGCTTGCGCGAGAAGTCGATTCTCTTGGTGAAGATGATGCAGTACGTTGAGAAACGGTTCCCGGATGATCTCGAGTTGAACAGACAGTTCCTGGAGCTCGTTAACTTCATCTACAGGGACGAGGCTTTGAAATCTTCCGAACTGACTTCGAAATTAGAGCCAGCTTTCTTGTCAGGCTTGCGGTGTATTCAGCCACAGATCAGAGGAAAGTTCTTCGAGGTATTCGACGGGTCGATGAGGAGAAGACTTCACGATAGACTTTTGTATATTATTTGCAGTCAGAGCTGGGACGCGATAGGCCCTCATTACTGGATCAAACAGTGCATCGAGCTACTGTTGGTCACCGCCAACTCGACCACCCAGATTCAGATGTCGAATCAGGATACGTTGCTGCCCAGCGTGACGTCCGTGATTAACATGACTGACAGCGAAGAGCACAAGAACTTCATGATCTACAGCTCGATCAAAGAGGAACCACAGGACATCTCTGACGCGCTCGACGTCAAGGACGATATACTGGACATGGATCTAGCTAACGTAGATTCCACGACGGTTCCCGAAGAGATCGCTACATCCACGGGAAAGACGAGCTTGACACAGTTGATAGCGAAGCAGGGCGAGTTCATCGAGCACGCTAAAAAAATCAGAACGGAGCAACTGCTGTTGGCTGCCGCGCAACTTTGTCACATGGACACTAATCTAGCAGAGAGAGTATGGTTGGACACTTTCCCAAGGATCTGGGGGATTTTGGATGAACATCAGCACAACACTTTGATAGCCGAAGTAGTGCCCTTCATTTGCAGCGGCACACACGTTATTCAGAAGGACTGTCATCCAAGCGCGATCGCAACCTTCGTCGAAGCGATTGCTCACTGCAATCCGCCAGTGCCAATGAGACCAGCGCTGATGAAATACCTGGGTAGGTCTCATAATCTCTGGCACAGGATGACGCTCAGTTTGGAGCATATGGCGTTCGACAACGGAAACAATCAGTTTAAGATCAAGAGGGAGTCTGACTGCTATGACTTCGAGCCCGATAACAGTCCTCACGCCGAGATCCTCGACTCTTTGTCGGACATGTACTCCTTGCTCTGTGAGGAGGACATGTGGTCAGGATTATGGCAGAAGCATGCGCATTACAAGGAGACCCTTCAAGCCACCGCGCTCGAACAACAAGGATTCTTCGAACAAGCTCAGGGTGCTTACGACGTAGCTATGACGAAGTTTAAACAGGATTACGTTTCTACGCCTGCTCCTTTTAAGATTCAGAGAGAAGCTATGCTCTGGGAACAGCACTGGATCAGATGCGCGAAGGAGTTGAATCAGTGGGATCTTCTGCTGGATTATGGCAGCAAGAAGGCGGAGAAGAACCCGTTTTTAATTTTGGAGAGCTCTTGGCGGATTCCTAACTGGACCATGATGAAGGAGGCTCTGGCACAGGTGGAGCATAATTGCCCCAAGGAGATGACTTGGAAGGTAAAGAACGAGCTCCGAGCTCTTCTACGTTATTTTTCGCATTGGCGCGATGATTTTGCACAGATATTTCGTTGGTATTTCCCCGCACACATGAGTGTGATTTTTATTCCATGTGAAACTAAATAAAAATTCCATCGGTCATACATATTTTTTTATAGCTAGTATAGAGCATGTTTTGAAAAACATGGGTCTTCGTACAGGAGCAAACTGAGAATCCATCGTCGTCCCCGAAGCGTTAAACTCGAACTGCAAATAGAGAACAGTTTTGCTACCTATAGAACAACTTATTCTGAACCGTGCTAAACCTTATTCTTTGCAGGTGAACCTGTATCGAGGTTTCCTGGCGATCTGTAACAGCGAGGAGCAGCACCTAAACGCGGTGGAGCGATACGTGGAGCTTGCATCGGGTTTGTGTATGCGAGAATGGCGCAGGTTGCCTCACATCGTCAGCCACGTGCACCTGCCGTTGCTGCAGGCTGCGCAACAAATCATGGAGCTGCAAGAAGCAATGCAGATTCATCAGGGCCTACTGCACGGCAGGAGCACGTCGCTGCACGATATGAAGGCTATAGTAAAGACATGGAGGAACAGACTACCGGTGATAGCCGACGATCTCAGTCACTGGTCGGACATCTTCACCTGGAGACAGCATCATTACACTTTCATCTCGAGTCACTACGACTCCCAGCAAGACCAAACAACCAACCACTCGATGCTAGGCGTGCACGCGTCCGTTCAAGCCATCATCCACTTCGGAAAAATCGCAAGGAAGCACAATCTCTGCGGCGTTTGTTTAGATTCTCTCTCAAGGATCTACACAATCCCCAGCGTTCCTATCGTTGACTGTTTTCAAAAGATCAGGCAACAAGTGAAGTGTTACCTGCAAATGGCTTCCGTCAGTGGAAAGAACGAACTACAGGAGGGTCTGGAGGTGATCGAGTCCACGAATCTCAGGTACTTCACCAAGGAGATGACCGCCGAGTTTTATGCGCTGAAGGGGATGCTGCTCTCGCAGATCGGAAGATCGGACGATGCTAATAAAGCGTTCTCCGCTGCTGTCCAACTGCACGACACCTTGGTCAAGGCATGGGCTTTGTGGGGAGATTATCTCGAGCACATCTTCACCAGAGATGCTCGTCAAATTTCCATAGGGATCTCGGCAATCACCTGTTTCCTCCACGCTTGTAGACATCAGAACGAATCCAAGTCTAGGAAGTACCTAGCCAAGGTTCTGTGGCTCTTGACTTATGACGATGATAAATTCTCGTTGATGGAGGCTGTGGATAAGTATGCTGTCGGAGTTCCTCCTATTCAATGGCTTCCTTGGATACCTCAACTACTGATGTGCTTGGTGCGACACGAAGGCAACGTTATCCTGAATTTGCTCAGCCAAGTTGGAAGAGTATTCCCGCAAGCTGTGTACTTTTCGATTAGAACTCTGTATCTGACTTTGAAGATAGAGCAGAGGGAAAGATACAAGAGCGCGGAATTGGCTGCAGGGAAGAATCAGGAGGGTGTTGAGGGTCGTGGAGCAGGTGGGAACGTTCAGCAACAAGGTGTGCCTGAAACGGGACCAATTCGAGCGACGCCGCCCATGTGGAGGTGCTCGAAGATCATGCACATGCAGAGGGACATCCATCCGACCATTCTATCCAGCTTGGAGGGGATTGTGGATCAGGTTCATTTTTATTTCGTTTTATTTTAACCATTATCCGGTTGTCGATCGTTTTTAAGTAACAAAAAAAAGAACAATAATTTGCAACTGTTGCAATATTGATTTTGATTCTTGAATTTTTTCAAAATTTTTCTTACCCGTTATTTAGTAAATTTCCGACGTGTCAAAACGTCTGAACCAACGCGATCGTCGAATACCTTTTGCCAGGGGTTGTATATTCGAGCAATTATTTTCAGAACCGTTCCAAGCCCTCCAAAAAAGATTCAATTAATAGAACAATCCACGGTGTCTATCGATCAAAGGGTACAATTGCCATCATCTGATTTTGATGTTCCAGATGGTGTGGTTCCGAGAGACATGGTACGAGGAGGTCCTCAGGCAACTGAGACAAGGTCTGGCCAAGTGTTACGCGATAGCCTTCGAAAATAGAGGAGCCGTCAGCGAAGCAACCATAACACCTCACACTCTGAACTTCGTGAAAAAACTGGTCTCGACGTTTGGCATAGGAATAGGTAAGCCTTCGATTGTTTCCTCCCCTGGCAGAGACGAGTTCTTACGGACTTCTTCCTGTAAACCGTAGAAAACATATCCCCATCTCAAAATGTGAACAACACATTTGGCTCAGCGGCTTCAGAATCGTTGGCGCGCAGGGCACAAGCAACCGTCCAGGATCCCGTTTTCCAGAAAATGAAAGGTCAATTCACTAGCGACTTCGACTTCACGGTGCCCGAAGCCAGGCTGCTGCACAATCTCATCAGCAAGCTGAAGAAGTGGATCAAGATCCTCGAGGGGAAGACCAAACAGCTGCCCAAGTGAGTTTCGTTATCAACCGTTCCAACGAACTAACAGTTCAGTACAGAATATGGATAACCAGATTTCATCATCAGTTTAATACGATTATAATACGATTCTGTGTTTTGACCATTTCAATTTCTGGAAAATTGTTCTGTTCGTAGAGTAGGCTGTGATTGAATTTCCACTAAATACTTTGTCCAGGTCCTTCCTGATCGAAGAGAAATGCCGATTCCTCAGCAACTTCAGTCTGAAGACAGCAGAGGTGGAACTCCCCGGTGAATTCTTGCTGCCCAAGCACTCTCACTATTATGTCAGGATAGCCAGGTTCATGCCCAGAGTCGAAGTAGTCCAGCGACACAACACAGCAGCCAGAAGATTGCGAATTAGAGGGCACAATGGTCGTCTCTATCCTTACTTGGTAGTGAACGACGCTGGATTAGGCGATGCTAGACGAGAGGAACGTGTCCTGCAACTGTTGAGAATGCTAAATCACTATCTCGCTAAACAAAAAGAGACATCCAGGAGGTTTTTACATTTTACCGTGCCGAGAGTCGTCGCGGTTTCTCCTCAGATGAGACTCGTGGAAGATAATCCTGCCTCGGTCTCTCTGTTGGATATTTATAAACAAGGCTGTGCGAAACTAGGAATAGAGCATGACGCTCCTATAGCTAGGTATTACGAGAGGTTAGCGGCTGTGCAGGCGAGAGGAGCACAAGCCAGCCATCAGGTTCTCAGGGACATCTTGAAGGAGGTGCAGACGAGTATGGTTGCTAGAACCATGCTAAAGGACTGGGCCGCCAAGACTTTCCCTGGGGCCACCGACTACTGGACCTTCAGGAAAATGGTAACGATTCTTCTATATAATTATTATTCGACTTGCTAAAATTATCAAAACAGGAAATGCATACTTGACTGAGCCGCGATCTCTCTAGTTATCGGTGTTACCAATGTATTCTCAGTGTTTTTTTCCTTTCAGTTCACGTTGCAATTATCTCTGGCCTGCTTCGCGGAGTATGTACTCCACCTGACGAGACTGAACCCTGACATGATGTATGTGCATCAAGATTCTGGCCTGATCAACATCGCTTACTTCAAGTTCGATGTTGACGACACGTCTGGTGAATTGGATGCTAACAGACCCGTTCCGTTCCGACTTACGCCGAATATCCTCGAGTTCCTTACGAATACAGGTTCGTGAAAGACTTCATGAGAGATTTCATTTCGTTAAATAAGTTACCTATAGACTGACAGTGTAATTGTACGTGTGCCATTAACGACGAAAACAAGATCTATCTCGCGCATTAACGTAGATTTATTTCGTCAGGTGTTTCTGGGCCGTTGACGGCAAGCGCAATCGCGACGGCGCGCTGCCTAGTGCAGCCATCGTTCAAAGTACACACAATTCTCCGTGCAATCCTACGCGACGAGGTGATCGCAGACCATAATAAGAAGCAAGAGGATGCTGAGAACGCGTCGCAAACACCCACAGACATGAAAGGCGAGCTTCTGATCACGATGGTGACCCGCGCTGTCACGGCGATCGTCAACAGACTGAACTCCCTAGCGAATTTCGACGGAACTGACAGCAAAGTCAGCACGCTGGTAGCTGCAGCGAACAGCCACGACAATCTGTGCAGGATGGACCCATCTTGGCACCCGTGGCTGTAGAACGAGTTCCACACAGGGCCTAAACGTGCTTCCATTAAAAACTATCGCTGGAAATGTCGATCAGCTTGAACGGTTCTCCGCCTTCCGCGCAGATTCTGTGTCTTTACGCGCTTTCAATTGAATTTCACGTAAACCGTCCGAGTTCGTCGATGCTTCCAGCTTCTGGATCTCTTCAGTCTTTATTGTCCCTCATTCTTTTATTTGACAAGGGATGTTGTCCAACCAACTTCGCGATTTTTAAAAATTGCACATATACGAGACGGATTCCAGAGAAATATTCGACAAATATTTTGTGAATAGTCATCGATGACTAGGGGCGAAAACAATCCTCAAACATAGAATTGCAAATATTATATGATCGTTTATTCTGAAATTATTAACCCTGGATCAGAAGAATTTGTGAAGAAAGGAACGTAGGTGTTTATATCAAACCAACTTTCTAATGGTATTTTATTCTTTTTATTGGACTTTTTTAAAAAGATTCGTCCCAGGGTTAATTCTAAACGAATTTCTGATTTTTAAAACTTGTATTGCGTATAAATAGAAATTGGAGACCTGTTTTTATGTCTTTGAAAAGAAACTACACGTGCCGAATATTTTTCTATCTGTCCCATTGAAATCGTGGAGGGACAGTTGGACTATACCACTTGCAAACGCTTGGCCGCGTTTCGTGTAAATATTACGTAGCGATGTAAGGTGTTATTTACAAGGTACGTTTTCTTTTGTAACTTTGGCGAACAGAATAGTTTGCGACTTTCATTTACCACGTGTTTATATATCGTGTAAAAATTCTCGTCACTCCCCAATAATGCTACGTGTATCATTTACTGTACATAATTTTAAATATAAGAGTTATTTATAGATCTGTTTATAAATCCGCAACACGTACACAGTACACACACACACACACTCACACACACACACACACACACATACACGAGGAAAGAAAGGAATAAAGTGTCCGAAACAATGATCCTATTTCTAATCCCGTGGTTTTACTAGAAACGAGAAGGAGGCGTGAACGGTGAACAGTTAATCGAAAAGCTCGGCTGTATTAAATTCGTAAATTTTAAAATAATAATATGAATCGAAGTCTCACTATCATTCATACGTAATATTCGCTTCGGTAAAAACGTGTGCTTGTCGTCATTTCGTCGGCTTCAGAGTAATATTTCTGAGCATGCAAAGATCTCGAGCGGTTGCCTTGCGTCCGGCTGCAGTCTGGATATCGTAAAATCGTAACAGTATATCAGTCGTGAATAATTCGGGCAGTGCTTTCAGAAGACACGGGACCTGAAAATCCAAAAGAAAAGGCATACATTTTAAATTGGAATAACTTTCTTATTGGTAATTGGCAATTGAAATTGGTTCTGTACTGACCAGTGTTTGCGGCATCCCTTGCAGCACGATGCGAGTTCGGTCTTTGCCGCATTGTACCATCAGACGGAGGAACTGTAGTATGAAATGAGTCTGCTGTGAAACTTCGCCATCTCTGCCAGCGAGGAACGTAAAGATCGTGAACAGTCCGTTCAGAGCAGTCAACAGAGGATCCCTGAGCACAACAGATTTTTGACCGTTCGTCGGGCCCTGTGCCTGAGGGCTCTGCGAGCTGAAAATGGGATTAGAATCTCCTGCTTCGTTCAGTCGTAGGATTTTATTTGGTACACCGAGAGCGTCCAACTCTTCAGCGTCTAGATCTCTTCGCACGCGTTTCCTATTGTTTCCACGATATGGATTCGAATTGTTATATTCTAAGGTAGAAAATATACAGTACACGCACAGCTTCGCTAAAACGGAGGACTGTGGCTCTACGAGTTCTTCGCTTCTGAAACAAATTTACAATCCAGTCAGCGTTTACTTGAACGACTTGAAACGTGTGCGACGTGGATTTTTTGTAATTTTCATACTTACTGTAATGAATTATATAAATACTGTGGAATGATATGGTTAATGAGATCTAATGTACAGTTCTCGATGTCGAGATGAAAAATGGCGAACGCAAGATCCACGGCTTGATCGAGTTCCTGCTGGTAACGATACTTTAACACTTCCTTCACTATGTTTGAAACGAACCATAAAGAGCCTCCAGTATTCAACAAAGACTCTAAGGACTGTGTCGCTTGAATATTTATCCAGCCTCGTTGGTTCACGTTTCTCCACACTGTTTCCAATTGCTCGAGTATCGGCTGCCTCGATATGATGCTAAAGAACGTGGTGAAAAGAAACAAAAATTGTAGCTTCGAACTTACAATAAACGCATAAATTTTGCTGTCTAGTTATCGCTACCTGTGGGACATCGACAAGACCTTGTTCTTCGACTGTGTCGGCGGATGCACGTCATACTGCATCTTCCTAATGATCTGGAACATCAGACTCGATCGTTCTTTCAGATTGTCCTGCAGCTCGTCTCCGGGTAGCGGGGTCAAAAAATGCTGCACCATGTTCATGGGCTTCAGAAGAGCATCCTGATGAGTGATGCTCATGTAAGCACACAACCAAGCAGCTGCGCAGACCGGTAAACAGCAAGCCGTAGCCCTTAAACCGTCTAAAGCTCTTTTGACATCCCCAGCTCCGAGGACATCGCTCTCCCAGGCACAGAGAAGCTCTTTGACAGCGCCCATGGCCGACTGACAGGCAACGTGCCATTTTATATTGCTAGATTTAAAGTCTGGGTCAGGAGAATTAATTTGCGCTAACAGAGCATCCACTCTGGCAGGGTCGATGTTCTGCAACATCTTCTGGGGCGATTTTGGTTGGTTTCTCTCTGGCATACATTCGCGCACCCATTGTTCGAAGAAAGAGTCTCCTCCGCCTTCTTCGAGGACTGCTTCGGAGCCATAAGTTTGTACGATGGAGCACAGCATGAGGAACGAGACGTCGAAGAGCATGGCTCTGGTAGCTGCTGTCTTTGGTGGGACGGGTTCGTTGATCTGCTTGCTGCACTCGTTGAACTTGATCAGTTTCGTTACAAAAGTCTTCAGCTTGCCCTCGACAGTCGCAACGGCCAGCATCAGCTCGAAACTCTTCCCGGTGAGCACCTGGTACAGCATACTCAGCAATGCTTCGTGGATCTTCAAGTAATCCGCGTTTAAAGTCTTCAAGATTCCAGACAGTGTTGGCTCGGCTCTGACTATCACCTTTGGGATCGATGAAGTCGATGTAGAGGATTCTAACTTCTGTAACGTGGCAGTCACACCTTCTCTTCTGCTACTCAACTGCTTAGCTTGCTTCTCAGTCACCAAGGTGACCTTTTGAAGAGCGTTCAAGAGACACTCGACGCTATTGCAGGAGCAAGCAGTGTCCATAATGTCCAGAAGAGGAGTGAACTGCAGAAGAAGCTCGAAAGCGTCCAGGATGTCTTGAGAGTATTCCAATTTGTCGTCCCCGTTCGAGTGTGCAACATGCAGTTCCTTTAAAATTAGGGGAACCTTCAAGAACGTGAACGCGCCCCATTGGGATTCTTTGAACGTCGCCGTTACATTGTGCAGGCACATCAAACAAGCACGGATTATTTCACAGTACAGTCTGGCATTCGTGTAGTTTTTCAGTCTTTGGACCATCAGCAATTGGTTCACAAACACGGCTGTCTCCGTGCTAGGGTTCAGCAACACTTGCACCGCAAATAGAGGCTGAAGACAGTGCGTAATAGACTCCATTTGTGTCATTTCCGGGGAGAGTGCTAAACACTCGGCTTCTAAATTGCACAGTTTCTTCAACGAATCCTCGATCGGTACCGAAGACTTCAGGCTGCTTGTCTTCAGCAGGGCCTCAATTTCCTGACACTTCTTCACAACGTCTATGTACAAATCTGAAAGAAAGTTGGCCGTTAAATAACGTTTCGATACACATAATAAGAAAAAGCTGGTTGTAGATAGGGCTACTTCCTCGACAATTTCATTTTACGATTACCTTTGTCGTCGTATTTGGCTAAGTACATCATCGCGCAAAGAAAATCCGAACTCAGCATCTGTTTCAGTATACTGGCAGGCTTGTCCATCAGTTCAGTGGGCTGCGGAGTCAGTGGACTGTTCTGAGGCATTTTGGTTAAAGTGTGAAGGTAACACTGTAGCAACCAGTGCACGATCGACAGCACAGCAGCTGCCAGCAAGTCCTCCTCTTGTTTGCCACGACACGTTACGCCTACTTGAATAGATTCTAGGAATTCTAGTAAACTTAGGATACAGTGGGGCTTGTGAAAGGCATCGTATTTACTAATTCGCTGCAGCACTGCAGCATAGGAAACCAACTGGAAATATATTTATATACCGTTAGATGTTTTTGATAACGAGTTAACAACAATTTCGAGATCGACACATACCTGAGAACTCAGCGAATGTTTCAAGTAAGACAATACTAATTGATTTGGACCTAGTCCTACTAATGCCTGTTGCAATATACAATCTGCTAAATTATATACATCTCCGCTAACACCTCTTGGTAATATCTGGAAAGAAGAAATAATTTTAAAGCGCTCGTGATCAAAACGAGACACGGCAGAATTGAAAATAAACTTACTGTTTTAATATTAATACCCCATTGGAGATCGCTCCAACGCTCTCTCCATGCCCGCAGCAAAAGAGCCTTCAAGCTGCTGGTTTTACTAGTAACTTTAGTCTCCATAGCTGATGCCAGAAGATTACACATAATTTCACCACCGCGAGTTACGTCTGCAATATTATTAGTCACCATAGATAAACAACGAACAATTCTAAACTACATACACAGACGCACTGCACGATCGTTACAAAAGTTCGAAAAATTACAGCTCACGATAAAAAAAGAATAAATCTGTTTAAATAAATTACTACATAAATTTATGCACAAAACAATATTTAATATAAGAATATATAACCTTCGAGAAAAAAATAATATGTACTGTGATCTGTATTAAAAGTAAAAGCATAGAAATAAATTAAAATATTCCATTGTCTCTGCGACTATTCCGCTTACCTCATTTTATAAAATGTATTTAAATAACTGGCATATTTTCAGTCGGTTCTCGGAGCGTAACCTAACCACAGTCGCCATGATCGCCGCTTGGCCGCCATGGTATAACTGTTAGGCTTTGTGCTTGCGTTCTTAGGTTCTTGGGAATCCCAAGTTGGGATAAATGATAGGAATCGGCGCAGGTATATTTTACAAGATTCCACGCGTAATTCAGTCAAGCTCATCAAACTGCGACGCCATTCGGCAGACACGAAAACGAATGATCGATACGAAACATTGGCAGAGTTCCGTCCAATTTTCAAAATGTCAAATTGTCAAATGTTTGTCTAACATTGAACACCGAACCAAGCCGGTTCCACCAAAATTTCCCGTCTCCGTCCGCAAAGACCGTAATACATAATGTTAACACCAAAAAGCAACCCCTAACTCGACCATTTCACCCTGAAAACCGCCCAGGAAACCAACAAAGCACAAATAACAGCTGCAACTTATCATGATCGTCTACGTCGTACAAGTGAAACATTCCTCCTTCTAATTCGCACAGATTAAAAGTCTAAAATCGATTTCAGGATTAAACATTGCAATCCTAAAGAAAGTGATTATTTAAAAAGATGGGCGTCTGCGCGAGAAGAGCACAATCGTCGTCTTTCAGCTTCTTGAGCTTCGTGGCGTGGAGAGGATGGAGTTTCATGGTCCTCGTAGGCTTGCTTGTCATGATTGGAGTCTTCTATCACCAGTATATACATGTACGCGAACAGTTGATTTGGTAGTAACGACGAATTTATGCTGGTTTGCTTGGAAATTTTACTAGCCAGTCGGAAGAGGTTTTCCAATAGCTATCGTTCGAAAACTGACCAAGAAAAACCTCTCCGAGTAAAACTTCAGCCCTCTAGCATACCTGCGAGGGTAGTTACAGGGTCAACCTTCCGGGCTAAAATTGGCCAATTAAACGTTTCGATGTATTTGTTACAGAAATCCTGAATGCGACGACTGCGTGGTCTACCTGACCCTCGACGCTAAGGGGAAACGAAGGAAAGGGACGGAAAGGGCCGTTGCAGCCAATGCATTTTACGATGGGGACTCATAAGTGGGGGGCAGATTCCACCACGAATACCTTTCGTAATCCCCTTGCCCGATGCTTTCCAACGATGACGAGTGCTCCGTGAAAGCATTTCGTCTATTCCGGACTCGATGAGTTGCTGTTTACAAATCGCCATACATATATTTAACGGAAGGATGCGCGAAGATTGTAGAACAATAGAGAAATAGCCGATGAACGTATGCGTCAGTTTCTGCCGTCGATAATGGTCTAACAATTTCGGTGCTGAATATCCATGAGTCACCGATGTGTACAGAATGCGTCGCGACTTTGGCCAACCAGCCGGAATTGATTAGTCTGATGCAACGTTCGAGACGCAAACATAACTGTTGTGCTTCGGGATCGTTCGCAAATATTCCTCGAATTGCACAAAAGATAACCACCCACAATGTTGTTGTCGATCGTTATCGATCAGATCGAACCGAAATCATTAATATTTTTCCTGCTTTAACATTCGTACGATTGATAACAAGAACAACAATTTACAATGGACACAAGTTTTTATGCGTCAATATCGTTGACTTTCTTTTAAATTTTTACTCAAATAATGATCGAACCGTTGCGCCGAAATCATTAATATTTTCCTGTTTTAACAACCCACGATGTTTAGACAGGGTAATCGGGCCGAGAAAGCTCCAAAATTGTTTTTACTTTGAAAACCAAGCTCGGTTCATAAATTGTGCAGTCTCGTAGGCCTTAGCCAACACGCTCGGTATTTATTCTCAGTAGGTTCAGCGATAAAAAATCATTATCATCGTGAGCCAAGTTGCATCTTCGGAAGCAGTCTCGCCTGGTCTCCCCGAAAAGCGAAACCTGTAACCTGCTACTATCGAAACCTTCGAATTCAAGATTGCTCCATGTAAACACTCTTATCAGCCGCCAGATAAATCGTATGAAACATGAAATCCCAGGCTTACGCAAGAAATCTCCAAGCATAAAACCGCCCTACAAGTCCACCCGAATATTTCGTCAGTCTCGAGTCGCTAAAAGCATTCAAACGAGTACTACGTCGCGGCGTCGCGTTTCGATTCCTCGAGGTATCGTATCTTGCTCGTTCTCGACCAATCGTGTTCCCGTTCGTTATTGCGCCTGTGTGACGCGCTAACTGCCACGTTGGCAACTCGATTGACAATCGGATAGTGTGGGATAGCGCGGAGTTGTGCGGTGTACGGTATTCTCGGTTCCGTGAAAATCATAGCTCCTGGTCGACCCACGAAAAATCTTCGTCGCATCGGCTCGGCGTTGGTGGCTTCGCGTTTGGACTTGGACGGATTCGATTTCGGGGGAGCGATGCCGGCACTGGCACGGCAGGCTCGAAAAATGCTGCGCCAGCGAGCGATAGAAGCTGAAAACCGGTCCCTCTCTTCTGGTTCTCTCTGTGCTCTGTTCAGGGTGGGGCGGGAGAGTTGAGAACAGAAACCTCGTCCGTCCGTCCGTCGCTCCGTGGCGAGTTCCTTTCTCGTCCGCGACTTAGTCGGTGTCGGTGCTGTGTCGTCGCAATCAGTGGTGCATCGCGTGCATCCGTCGGTCAGTGAAGACCCCTTCGACGGAAAAGTGTTGCGAAAGTTTTTCATGGGAGCGTAGAGCGTGGAGCGCGGCACTACAAGCGTAGTGCAAAAGGTCGCCGACGCGAAGGGTTGTGTTGTGTTGCCGCCGGTGTTGAGAAGTGCGATCGACGTTCATCGTTAGGATGTCATCGACGGACATGATCCTCACGGATTTTCTGTTCCCCGAGGAGGACTCCTTCCTCCAGGGGGACGTCAAGGACGAACCGTTCATAGAGCACAGCTACGGGGACGACGCCTTCGGGGTGAGAACCGACACTCTCTCGCTTTCAGCCTCCGCTCACGTTTACGGCTTGTTCTTGCTTATTTATGTACTGTTGCTTACTCTTTCCTACACGCACACGCCCCTGCACACCAATTCTATTAAAAGATGCGTCCAGAGGGAGTCACCGGGATCCCTGTAAACTGGTGTAAACTATAAACTCCTTGTTTTCGTCGGGGTTAGGGTATGTAATTGGTTCACCGGAGAGGCTAGGTTGTTTCATGTTTGTTTGGAGGCAGGAGTTTTTAATAAATATACATACATAGACTAGGAATATCCCTCCATAATCTAGAATCAACCAACCAAGATTTTGTATTTCATTTAACGTGTTGAATGTGGTTCGACAATGTACACTTGTGTAGTAATGTAGACTAGAAATGTTTCTTTAGGGATGCTCCACAATTTCTAATTTATCAAGCATTTTAATAAAATCGTACGCAATCTGAATACAGCTAGTCGTGTTGTTATTATGAAGCATTTTACATACGGCATCCATGCATGCACGCGAGTATATGCATATTGCGTTTGGCGGTTCTATCGTATAAATTACGACGCGTTTGTTGGTCGCACAATGTCTATACCTATACGATCTACAACTTTTCTATGATCGTACCGTTTCTTACATTTTCACACATAAGAGAATATGTAACAATCGATGGAATGTTTCAACTGCGAAAGTAGCTATCGACGAAGCAAACGCTGGTAGGGAACGCGGTGATTGTCTACGTCTACGCGGAACAAAGCGGCCAAATACTTTCCCTTTGCGCCGAACGAAATAATATTCGATTGCGAGTATGCGGCGTCCAAAATTGAGGAATTACCTTCAGCCGCGAGTCCCGGTCACACATTGAGCATTTCGCGAAGAAAGCTAGCTCCGCGAAGTTTGTATCCGGAATGCTAATATGTACCGGGAATAATGGCCAAGGCTGGCGAAACCTTTTTAAACGACTCATGCTTTACGCAATCGGTTTTGAGCGGCGCGAAGAAGAACGCTTACAATCGATTCCGATAACCTGCTCCGAAGATCTTGTACAAATTTCTCGAATAACGTGCCGCGAGTCGATGGTACATTTTACCGTGTGCTACTTTCGTACCGTCGAATTCTCTCGATTCGCCTGATCGCGGCAGACGCGTCTTTCCCTGTTGATCGTATTTAATTGCTCCGAACGAGGCTTCCTCGTCTAACGGTCGATCTTTAACGAAACGGAAACCGATTTTCAACTGGGCAGACCGTGGAACGGATGTTTACGATGCCGGTTGCAATTAGCAATCACTGTTCGGCAAAAACCTCCGTTAGATTTGCGGTTATTCGCGTTAACATATGGTTTGCGCGGACCACGTGCGCTAAGCGTGTACTTTGCCGATCGTTCTTCACAGTAACGCGCACTGCGCTCATTCTGAGAACAACGATTGTAGATACTATATTTTTATTTGCGGCGCCAGGTTCGATCAAGTAAGACAATGAAAAAGAAAGTATAATAATAATAAATAATAATAATAAATAAATAAATAATAATAAATAATAATAATAAATAAAAATATATTTATAATAATTAAATTTTCGATCGCAAAATTAAAAACCTATTACAACGATTGTAATCATTGTGAAAGAATTAATTGAATTGATCACAGTTCTGGGAGAAGCATTTGGCCTTCGCGAATGAAAGAGCGCGTTCATCGATGCTATTTTTGCGGCGACGTTTGTTTACAATTTCTTCCGAATACTCGTCAGTGGATAATTAAATCTAAGAAGGTTCAATTACTGCAGAATCACGTCTGGGTTTTTGTAACATATGGAATGGTCGGATGCACGTGCCGGTGCGTCGAGCGTCGCCATCTTGGATTCGATGATAGCTCCTCTGGACTCCGACTCCTAACTCCGCTCTCGCGAATATCTCTCATTAGTGCCGCTTTGTTTCGCGCCACGTGATTCTGCGGTATATGTTTCCCAGATCGTATGTACTGGCATCGAACGCTGCAGTCATTCGTCGGAGTATACGTTCACCAGATTCTATGTACATACTAGCATCGGACGCTGCAGTCATTGTTCTCCAGGTCAATCGATTTAGTTACCTGTGGCGGAGGTGCACACCGGTCTCCGGTCTCTCGAATCAGACCGAGAATGCGAAGTTACTCATCATGGCGAGCGACCTTCGAACGCGGTATACCGTTAACTTACGGGACTCCCCGCGAACAGTCTCAAAATTCCTGATTCATATCCCCCCGCCCCCGGTGACTAATCCCAATATTTTTAATCCCTTTTCAGTCCCTTACTTGCTGGGCAAAGTCTCAAAAATTCCTGATGCATATTCCCCCGCCCCCGGTGACAAACCCCAATATTTTTAATCCCTTTTCAGTCCCTCACTTGCTGGGCAAAGTCTTCAAGAAAGAAACCCATCTTAAAAATATTACACGCTTCTTCGCTGCAGCTAGACATTTGAAAAATTGAGGAAACGTCAGAGGTCGAACAGAACCTGTAAAAATATTTCAGCAAAACTTGTTTATCTCTACAATAAAATCGCAAAGAGTACGGCGCGACGGCTGGAATTTGATCGACGAAAGCGAGCCTCGTGATCGAGAAGATACAACAGACTGAACAGACTTCCAAGCGTTAGCTCAGATTTATTTTTAGTCCTTTTCAAGTTAATGGAGAAAACACAGTTTCTCCGTCACGCTCGACTATACTGGTCGCAGGATCTCGATTTTTTCTAGAAACAACAGCCTTTTCTTCGGGACACGATGCTGTCGTGTGGAATGGATCGCTTTCAGCGATTATGTATGTCGCGGTACATGTTCGCACGGAGCTTTTGCACAAAGACTCGCGCGACACAATCGCAGATTCCCCGAATTCGCTTGAATCTTAACTATATTTACCATAGCTCGGGTAACTGGGTTAACTGACATTGGGCAAACGGCTGGTGTCGGAGCGACTCGCACCATGCGAACGGCCATTTCTCAAGCTTCGCTAAGTCGATTAGCCCGACTTTCAGCCAGACACGTAAGTGGAGCACGCGATCATCAACAGAAATTGTTAGCGCCGCGAGATCGGGATCGTTTCGTATACAATATACAATATGTATAACGAATTACGTATCGGCATCGGCGAACAGGCTTGATGCTTAGCTCGATAGTGCGAGCTACATGAGAAACCGTGCGCAAAAACCAGTCGCGAGATCTGCGAGCCTCTTTGTTGCACTTGGAAAAAATTTTCCAGCCAAAACTCTCTATGCTACAGCGTTTCTTAACCTCGCTCAATTATTTATAAGCCGTAAGCCGTAAGATAATGACTTTTACCTTGAATGTGATTAATAGAATGCGGATTTTATGCATTTCTGACAAAACTCTATTGAAGCAGATAGAAAAGTTTAAATGATTAAAACAAGATATTATGTTGCATAAAAATCCGTAGTCTAGAAACTAAGAAATTGTTTATCGGCGCACGGTTCGATCAATTTCTACACACTAGCAATTTTGTGAGCAAACCCAAACGTGTCGATCCTGATGTGAATCATGGTGCTTGAGGTCACGTTTGGTATTACAAATGTTTAATAGTAACGGAAAAGAAAGGTTGCTTTTAAATTAAAAATTAATTCTAATTATCTTAATATTACGATCGAAAACTAAACTTACCTAAATGCGATTATTGTTGGATGTATAGGCGGAAGAATGGTCGACGAATCCGGAGGACATTTTGGACTCCATCTTCAAGCTGGGGGACAATCAGATCAGCTTGATGGAAAATGACCTGGACACGATTCCGTCTTCGTCCTCGGATAGTGGACTCTCTAGCGCGCTCAGTCTCTCCTGCGAGCAACAATTGAGTCCTCTGCTACCTATCAAAGAGGATCAGCTGGAAATCAGCAACTCGGAGATGAATAGCCCTCAGAACTTTATGGACTTCGACTCGATGGACAGTCCGAACCAATCGATGGGCAGTGTGGACAGTCCGATTAGGTCGGTGGTCAGTTCGAACATTGGTTCACCTGCGACAGACGTTGCCGAAGAGATGGATGTGGAGCACACCTTGGTGGCTGTCGTGAACCCTAATAATACCTTGGCTGATGCCAACGCGACCGTCGTTGCGGAGACGCCGGTCATCGATTTAGGTAAGCGAGGATTTGAATTATTTGAATTGCTTTCGAGCTAGCATAGCTTCAGAGGAACAAACGATTTTCTGGCTTTGTCGAGATCACAAGTCGGATGACAATACTTGATTAATTTCTGGGGCTAGTCAGATTTTAGATATTTTCTGTTGTTTGAAAATGGCATTTGTAAAATTTGCTAGAACCAGGAGATAGTGATCAAGTTATTCGCCAGATGGACGGCGTTTGAACAGATGTCGCGCGTTTCTCTAAACACATCGGAAACGAAGCGATCAGATATGTAGTAGATACTGAAACTCGTCCAAGGTCACGGTGATAATAGTTCAAATCGATCGGCGTTTAGAGAATGAAACCTTTACTTTTAGAACATTGCAGAAAGGAATGCTTTTAATTTCAGATAAAATACAGAAGCAGCAGATGCAGGCTGCGCCGCAGGAGAACAATGCTCTAAATGTGCGCAATATCGCGTGCAACGGGAAACGAAATGTTAGACAATTGATACGAGTGACGCCAATGGGCTCTGGTAATCCTAGATCGATTCTTCTGCCGGTGAGTTTGAAGGATATGAAGGATGTTAGAACCATCAAGATCATTAACGCGTCTCAGGCGAGGAATCTGAAGGGCTTCAAGATCAATCAGGCCAATATCATTAACAAACCGGTCCAGGTACGTTGAAAATAATGTTCTGTCTTTGGTCGATTTGCAAATGAATATTTTGAAAATCGTTTCAAACCCGAGTTCACAGTAGAACATTTTCTAACGAATTCTTACGGTGTTTCCGTGCAGATGACGATCAAGCAAGACGATTCGAGTAGCGAGAAAGGTTGCAACTCCAGCGACGAGGTCTCGGAGTCCGACTCCCCTTATCCAAGGCTAAAGCTGAACGCGGAAGAAAAACGTCTCCTCCAGAAAGAGGGAATCACGTTGCCGTCGCATTATCCTTTGACAAAGCACGAAGAGAGAGAGCTGAAGAGGATCAGGCGCAAGATCCGCAACAAAATCTCGGCTCAGGACTCCCGGAAGAGGAAAAAGGAATACGTGGACGGATTGGAGGATCGAGTGAAGCAGTGTACGGAGGAGAACATGACCCTGCTGAAGAGGATCAAGGCGTTACAGTCACAGAATCAGAGTCTCGCCGGGCAATTGAAGAGGCTACAGGCGTTGCTGCAAAAGGGCAACAAGAGCGCACAGCCGGCTACCTGTCTGATGGTTTTGCTGCTCTCATTGGCCCTGGTCGCTGTTCCGAATCTGCGGCCGCACTCCAATTCCAGCAACGACCTCGCACAGGAACAGGAGCAGCCTGAGAAAATGCCTCCGCTGGCTGGTGAGTGGAACCTTTCTTCCTTTGCAACGGGATTACTCAACTCTTTGCTGTACACTCTCCTTTGCTCAGCTCTTCGTTTATCATTTTTAACCGACTTCGAAAAAGAAGGAGAAGGATTTTTTATCTATGTATGTTCATCGGTTAAATAGTTGCAAGTTGCAGAAACCTTCTTCTTGACTTTCATAAATTTCTTCAAACAAAATATGCGTACATATAATGGTAAAACCTGGATTAAAATGATTCGTTTGAAGGGTTGGAAAGTTTTTCCAGCATTTTTCAACGGTGCCTAACGAGCCTTACGCGATTAGATATTCTTTTAGAACATTTTTATCGCCCTTAGCCATTCCGGGAGTAATTTAATGCTAGTCTCGGAATAATTCTTCTATTAAGTAAAACGGTCAGATACGAAAGACTGTTGAACGTGTCCGAAGCCGGACGACTGTCACGAGCTCGCCGAACCTTTTCGGACCGTTATATTAGCGGTTACGCGAGCTGAATGGGTTTGATAGCGCTCCCTGGTCCGGCCAGCGGCCAGAGGAACATTGAACTGGGATTGTGAAAGGCACAGCCCTGCACTGCCTTCCAGTGTATTCCTTTCTTTTTTCTTCTTTTACCGCGTATTTTCGCTTTGGCTTTCACGTCCTGCGGTTTGCTGCTCCTCGATCTCGACCGTGTCACGAACAACCGTTCAACTGGTTTTTACTGGTTCGAGGAACGAAATCATGAACTACTATCATATTTTTTTACGCGACAGTGACGAGTATTTGGAAGTAAAATTTCACGTATCGTGTCACGATAATTACAAACGAGAGTCGCGAACAGCCAGGTGCTTTTAACCACGTTTTTTAAACGTGATATCGCGCTTCTATTTTCTTACTGTACACTATACGCTCGTTATACATACACCGCCTATTTGGTAATTACCAGGAAATAGTACATCGATATTTTTCAACTCTTTCAATCTCTTTAATCTCTTTTTTAATGAAGTAATAACTGTAGAGTGACTGTAGAAGATTGAAGGAACAATGATTTCATTCATGGAATCCGTGAATGTATGGGTCGAAATTGGTTTTAACGGGACTCAAAAGCATCCATTGTTCTTCCATAAAGGAAAACTTAAATATTCGGACACCGAGGCTCGATGCGATAACTCGTGGTTTCTGTAAATGCGTAGGAAAATGATAACTAGTCGTCCTCGACACGTCGATAGCGAACTCTGTTGTTGGCTGACATACAATTTACACTTTACATCGTTTCGGTATTGTTCGCGTAAGCAATGTGTTCGAGAGACAGTAGCATCGACACGGAGAAGCACGATTATCAAACAGATCGACATCGACGCATACTCATTATCGTGAGTTGCGATTGGGTAACTCCAGATAATTGAGTGACGTTAGACGAAAACTTTACGTAACCATCGGCTCTTAATCCCGATTACTCTTTAAATAAAATACTGGACACCAGAAGGATTTTCACCCTTAGGCCCTCTCTTTTATTCACGAAACGTACAGGAAATTTCGCATCATCGATCACACTTTCGACCGAAATAAAAAATTTAGTTTTTTCTTTACCGTCGCGTGCATCCGTCGGCTCTTCGACCCAATTGTCGAGCAACAAACACAAATAAATAAACAGAGGGTTTATGAATAGATTCAACCTGACCTAAGGCAAGCAAGTTGCTCGCTATAAATACGCCTGGTCTATGTATAAACGAGCAACGATATTCATTTCCCGTGGAGGGGAATCCTAGCTCCCGGTGTAAATGATTCATGCATCGATTAGCATTCGCGCTTTTCAAAAATAGTGCCGCAGCGAATTCCGCGCGAGCTGCCTGCCGCGTTTACCGGCTGCGTTTGAGTTGCGTCATGGAGAAAATAGCGATACGGTATCAGCGGGATTTTAGATTGCGACATTTAGTTTTGTCCCTCGCTGTATCGCGATTCGACGAATCGATCGATCAAAGGTTCTCGCTCGGAAAGAGTCATCGAAAATTTATTTGATGCCGGTTGAAAAATTCCTCGAGGTCGTCAACACGTGTCACAGTCTGTTTCTGTTTCACTCAAGGTTCGCTGTTCGTTGGAGACCTTCGAGATATTGTCCTACACGTGCGATAGATATTGATAACGGGAGGCAAACACGAAAAATTTCGAAAGCGAAATAGCTATTGGTGGTCGATATTAAACACCGTACCGGTATGTCAAAACCGGAGCAGGCTGCGAGATCGAGCAAAACTTGCCCAGCTACTTTCTAAACGAGGCCAGGAAAGCTCCGATCCTTTCCAACAGCTCGAACGATTCATCTCGTCGATCCGAACCACTTTCTCGAGAATTATCAATCGATACAAACGCACCCTCGTCGAGCAATAAAATATGCCTGTGCATTTATCGACCTACAACCTTCTTCTTCCATTATTACAAGTTTATCGATTCGTTCGCGCTATAGCGAGGTAGTAAAATACATTTTACATGTATAATTTTATGTCCCGTTCGGTTGCTGGTAATCGTCGAGCTAACTCTCTCGCGAGAGTATTTACAGGGTCAATTAAATTTCCCGCTTTTCCCTGCATTTTTCAGTTTCCGACGAGTTCTAAAATTCTGAAAAAGTGTCTATTTGCGATCCTAAGGCGCAGTATAGAGAATTTTTTTTAGGTTTCTCTTGTTGCAAATTGTGCTCGTAAAAAGGTGGTAAAAAATTGAAAACCGACAAGTGAAACTTTGTAATCGATCATCGAGCGTGGTTTGCGTGCAGAACGATTCCCTGTTACGCCTGTGACGTAACACGGTCACCTTCGAAGTTATCCCAGGGAATTATACCTGTCCCGGCAGCCTTTAGGAATTTTATAAGGCACGAGCTCCCTCCACAGGAGTCAATGAACTCGCTTAAAATTCAAACGTTAGAAGTTTTAGGGGACCGATGACTCGTACGCGAGGCGCATCGTAACCAGTTTTCCACCTCGGTTACGAAATACGTATACGTAGGACGCATCGGCACTTGATCAAACACTATACGCGCTGAAGAGCGATTAACGACAGTGTAACCACTATCCGAGATAATTGGTTTGTGGCGATGATAACGGCGTACGCGTAAACACGATAACTGCATCGTCGAAATTGCTTCGAGCACGAGCTCTGCAACTATGACCTCTTTTATTTTTTTTTTACCACGTCTTTTTATAGTCTACCGTTTAGATCAGCAATAATCGCGCCAGTAAATGGCCGATAGTTCCATTAATGTGAAAAAAGTTGAAGTTGAAAAAAAATACTGTCAATGGTACACGTCTTTCAATTATAATCTTATAATTAGTTTTTTTCGGGGGTTCATATTTTTATCTGCATTCATTATTCGAAAGTACAAATTTTAATGCTCGAGTTTTAATGCTAGGCTTTTAATACTCCACGAACGATCGATGTATCGTTCTTGCGTGGATGACGCAACATTCGTCTAATTGTAAGCCTAAAACTACAACTTCCATTTCTGTTACAATTATTCTGATAATTCTCTCAGATCGTCTACATCCTATTAAAAATTCTTTCATATACCTCTGTGATCAATAGATCGAATTTCGAACAGAATTTTTGTTAACGCAGAGTCTCAACTTAAAATCCTTCGTTCCCAGCTGAAAATGCTTATGAACTCTTTTTTTCCAGGCCGCTCGCGAACGCTACTGTACACAAAGCAGCTGATGGATGAAGAGCTGCAGCAATACGGCGAGGAATTGCTGCAGGAGGTCGAGGGACTGCTGGATCACGATTACAGTCCGGTGATCCAGCCGCCACTTTACAAACGTCCTCGCCTGGACACCGAACCAGCTCCAAAATGCGTTTCATCTTCTGATCATGTTGGAGGCACGCTCTGCGGGAGACAGGAGGGCACGATTTTGAAATCTGGTCGAAAGTATATCGAGCCACCATTGGACGACGTTTGGCCCCCGCCTAATCCTGGCGGGCAGAAAAACGGCAAAGTGCTGGACAAGCTCGAAGCATTAACCAACGAGCTAAAGATCAACATCTCGGACTCCGAAGGCACCAGAACTGTCCTCCTGAAAGTCCCCCAGGAACAATAACGGGGAATTTGACGCGACCACGTGTCCTTTTCGACATTTTTTCAAGCCCCGAACTTTGGGGGCGAAGCGCGTTCGTGTTCGAGCCGCGGGGAGAGCGAAGATCAAAGGAAAACCACATATTGCATACTTGGAAAATCTGCATCTTTCCAGTATAAATTATTTATTAATTTCTAGTAGAAATATCTTCCAGTCTGGTTTAATCCACTCTGGACGAAAGGATGTCTAACATATTTTTGTCTATTCTTTTATCGTGCAAGTGTTCGCACCAGAATTTGCTAAATCAGCTTTTACTCGTTACTCTGATCGACGCTCTTTCCGTTTTTAATTTTATCGCAGCTCCGACACGAACGTGATCGATAGCGTTTTCTCCGTGGCGTTTCCGGCCCGAATTCTCTAATCGATGAAAAACCCGAGGGAGATTTAGAAAAGTGGGGCGGTTTAGAAACAGCACCGATCGTCCTAACTTACGGTGGACCACAAATCGAAGAACTAGGCTCCCTTCGAGACATTTTCGTCCGACTTTCTCGTCGTGAATCTTTGCAGAGATCCATCGAGGGTCCTTCTGTGCTCTTTCATTAAATTTTCGTCTTCGCACCGGATGCAATTTTAATCCCTTGCCTTTGCAATTTGATTTCCAAATTACAGTAAATATTCGACGCAAGGGCCTCTGAGACACTATTTTTTTTCTGCTTCAAATACCAAGCGGAACGTAGAAAATGTGGTGAAAAGGCCAGCGCGTTTAAACGGAGACCGCTTCGGGCAATAAATGAAACTTGTTTGTTTTCACGATTGGATTAGCTTGGTTCACGCCGATATTCCGAACCTGGGAATTTCGGCTGAGCTCGAGCTAGCAGCGTTGCCCGGCAGTGGAGGGGATAGTTTTTGGCATTCAACGTGTAACACTTTCTTGCGTCCATAATCCATACAATATTTACTGTATTATATATTAAATCGTTTTATTTCCTATTGGTTTAAAATCGACGTGAAATGATTAGCTTGCTATTATTGCAAGTGTTTACGACGAAAAGAAAGAAAAACTTGAAAGAAGAATTGATATTTTAAGGCAAGGGGGTACCGAGAAAAATCTATTGGAAACTTAGGGAAGACACCGAAGCTACCTGCACGATTTTCCTGTCATGAATCATGCTCTCATTCACCGACATTTCACGGAAAGGTGATCTTCGTTGGCTTGTTAGTCGAGAACCGCGCGGATACCTAGGATCGATCGTTTTTAGGTGAATTTTTCCAAGAGTTTTTATCGATTGAACGATATTTAAGGATTTATCTATTTATAAGGAGAATTTATTACGAGAGTTTTACAATTATTATTGCTGTTGCCGATGGTAAAAGATATTTGTACATAGTTACTATATAATAGAAGTATCGTAACACACTGACACACACACGGAGAGAAAGAGAGAGAGATATTATATATATTAAAAATATACCTATCGTAGCTTTAACTTTAAAAGAATATATGTATATGCGTGGTCTGCCATACTAGAAAGACAATGTTCCACGGAAAAATTGTACGGCAGACCACGAGCATTCGTCGATGATAATTCGTTTCTAAAATGCACATACGAGAATGTGTAGCATAAGTACGTTTCCATCCTTTTAAAGAGTGATAGATTTCTTGATTAGCCGAAGGATGAGTTTTGTTTCATACTTTTCCCGACGCTGGGGCTACCGCAGACTATACTTCTCTGGCTATAATGCACAACGATATCCGTTTTACGAAGATATTACTCTCTTTGCTTTTATATTGTGTTACATATTTATTTAGATATGTATAGACTGCACATTTTAATAAGCTCGCATTTTTAGCGGGCTATAGTTCGATGAGGAATCGATTTTAACTCTGACTCTTTCTTATAATTGTGGTTGTACTTGAGACGATTGTACTAATTTTTCTCAATTTTATAATTTACTTCTTTTTCAAATAATTTGAATGAGCTACGGATAATAGATTGACATGTTCGAATTGTATTATTCTTTCAACTCTTTCAAAATGCAGCTAGTCATTTTTGTTATACATGCATATAGTTCACAGTCTAGTAAAATTGTACTGTGTTTCAATGATTTCATAAATTTTTTAATGTAGTTTCTTTATGGCACTCTGTGAAACGATTCGTTTGTAGTGCTCGTAGAAACAATTTCTTTGTGCTACCGTAGTTAGAAGTAATTTCTTTATGGTACTCTAGCTGGATATAATTTCTCTGTATCCACAGAATCGATTTAAATATTATCTGTCCAGACAAGGATGCAAAAATTCTTCGAATGTGAATGTTGGGTTGCATTATGGCCAGGAATCGGTATCATATCACGCGATCGAAGTTCGCGGATCGGAGCGAACGAGAAACATTTTCACCGTGCGAAATGTATTTAGAAAAATTGAAAATTGCTGTGTGTGTTATACTACGTCAGGCACGAAGACTGTATCATACTGTACGTTAATCGCATTCAGACATTAATCTTCGACCTCGAGACCATATTCCTCGCCTCATCTTCGATTCCTTTTTTGCGCTTAGATAAGTTATAGGTGACGATCGTCGAATTCGTTTTTACTTTATATAAATATATATATATATATATAAATAAATATAAATACACACGGTCAACCACACACCCTAAACACGCCGTTCGTTCCCCCCACTCCAAGAGCATTATGCTCATCATGAATTGTAAATAAAATACTACACACACGCGCGCAACGCGAAACAAGAACGTATCTCGTCGTTCTTTGAATCTTCTTTCTTTGAATAGCTTGTACTTACGTTAATCAGTTTTCGTTTTGTCCTTTGGTTTTGCATTCGACGGGATTCGTGGATGGAAACACAGAGTGAACGGGTACACGTATATATGTGAGTGTTGTCGACAGGCGTTGTTTTCTCTTTTCTATTTAGATAAGTTCAACGATACATTCCTACCAGTAATGTTTATTCAAAAATAGAACCGTTCTATTTTTGCACTATGTAAAAGGGTTGATGGTACTACACTCTAAATTTGATTCAGTATACGTGTAACGAGATTAGAAAATAAAAGTTACAGTCAAATGTATCTCACGATTCATTCGCATCCTAATCAGTTGTTCATTTATCACATCAATCAACTCCATAATACGAAAATTTACTCGGAATTCTAACTCCATCAGTTTACAAGTCACTAAATAATTATAACGATTATAATTTCATATTTCAAACCGCGAGCCGATGACGTCATGCGAGTACTAGACTCGAACTCGAGTCGCATTTACGAATTCGTTGATCTCGTCGGTGAGTTCGCTCAGAAATCTCGTAGTAGGTCGATAATACAGGGCAACGAACAAACGAGAGAACTGGAGAAAACAGAGAATGTCGCTGCAGTTCGTACAGTTGGCGTTCTAATTCTGCTCCGTGGCAAAAGGTTTCAGCCAGTTTCAGCTGACGGTTTGTATCAGTTTGTATGTAGTCAAGATGGCATCCGCGGAACAGGTTGGTCTGAACAAAACTTGGGAATTATCGTTGTACGAGCTGCATCGCACACCGCAGGATGTGATCATGGATAACACGGAGATCGCGGTCAGCCCGCG
>CM052337.1:12711313-12734049 GCA_028455595.1 Lasioglossum vierecki
GACCTAGGGAAGGCCTAGAAAGTATCAGTCTGATGGGAGCTAGTCGCGGCTTCAGAAACAGTGACAAACCATTTCGTACTACGTGGGGTACATATTACGTAGGTACTAACTAACGAACGAACGAACGTTATTATATCATCGGAGGACCGATATATTATATATATTACTATACTTCGGTAGCCTTGATTTAGTTCAAGGACGGGCAAACGCGTACGAAGGACGAGTATCCTCCGTATGCTCACAACAGTGGGGCAATTTTTAATCTTGGGACTGGTTGTTTGTACAGAACCTCGATTAAAGACGAGGATTGGAATTTCGACGTCGAAACACACCCGAAGAAAGACTAGATGAAACTGCCATTCAGAACCAGACATTGCATTAAGAACGTAGAGGTGTTGTTTGTTCGATTATGGGAGAGAGATGCGTCACCGAAAATAGCGTGATAATTCCAGCGTGTAGTATTTATCTGGCCACGGCCTCTCTTCCGACTGGTACAAGTTCATCCGGTGCGTCCAGTTATCCATATATCTCCACGAATCGACGGCCTCGATAGTTCAACTAACTTACTCGAGTAAGCTCCGACTTGCTGTGGACCATTCTGTATAGTTTCACGAAGAAATAAACCAATGTATATAACGAGAGTTCGGCTGATGTTTACCGTCCGAATTAAAGACCGGAGATCCTGGTGTTCGCTTCGTATCGGTATAGAATTCTCTCACTTTTGGTATCCTTTGCTGTCCTTTCGACTGCGATTTATGAGTTCCCCTCGTCGGTCGGCTTACCCATAGCCGGTAGCTTCGATACAAAACCTAATTTCCGACCTCGTCGAAGATACACGGAAAGCGTCTTTGCCGCGATGCGCGACGGACGAAATAATCGATAAGAGCCGAGAGACCAGACCCTATCCCGCGCCCTCTCGCATTTCCACTGAACCGAAAACAATGCGAACGCTCCAGCTCTCGAATAATGCGACCCTCTTTTAGTAAACGGGAAACCACGTTAGACCCCCTAATGCCGCCTCGCCTTGCCTCGCACAGTATACGATTACCAGCTCCTTTATATTCTCGGTTATACATCAACGTTTTGCTTTTAATATCCGCTCGTTCTTAGTGTCTCGTCTTTGAACAAATTGTTACAACGTTTTCAATTTTCGGAATTCAGGGATGTAATTTTACAAACTCGTATCTAAACCTCCGTTTACTCGAATGCGAAAAAATTGGATGTCTTAACTTTCCACCTTGGTCGGAAGCAAAACCGGAAACACAGAATGCAGATGTTTCCGGTAATCCTTACTCATCCTGGTCTCTCGTCCTCTCTTTCTCTCTCCCTCGATTAATTAATATATTCGAAAGCAGCGTTAGATTCGCAGCACAATCTAGCAGCGCCTAATTATAGGCCGCGCAACCGCGTAATAACCGGCGCTCCTAATTAGCGCACGTAGCGAATCTTGAGCGGTGGATCGTGGATCTCTGTATTCCGGCGCGGCACTTGATAACGGCTGATCCATTAATAAGCATCGTGTTAATTGCCGTGTTCTCGGTCTTAAAAAGAAAACGAAGAATGAGAAGAGTGGAAAATCGTGGTAACGAGCTAAGCCGTTAAAAGTTCGAGCACACTGGCCACCGGATTCTCGATTTGGCTCTCTCAATTAGCTTCATTAATTCAGAGGGAGATTCGCGTTGGTACAATTTCTACTGCAAACGTGTTGCACATGGTAGAGTAGGTGTTGTAAAATCATTTTATCTGGAGTCCGAGGAGGTGTCGTCGGTATCTTTCGCTTCCGTGGCTGAACTCGAGACACTCGACAGCAAATTTGCCATCGATTTCGGTGCCTTTATTTTCCCTTCGATCCCCGGATCATGTAACACGTCCTCCTCCTCGTCGGTGAGATACACCGTGGAGCCTTTTTCAGACAGTTCCTCGTCGAAGACGTCTTTTCCCGAAGCCTGTTCGCTTTTCAAAAGCTTGCTAATGTCTGCCTGGGCGAGCCTGAAAATTCATTGTTCAATATAGATTTAGACAATTTACGAGATGGATCTTATGGATAAGAATCTGATCCAATCGATGACGACTCGATCCTCTCGAGTCCTGTCCGATCCTGTTACCGACAACGAGACTGGTTCAACGCTAATTTTTCGTCCATTGGACGAGAAACCCACTTGCCCTAGCCTGTTTAAGAGTGACGTGGCCGTGACCAATCCCATGACGAATCCCGTGACGGAATAGATCGAATCGCGTAACCAGGAATACTAACGGTGTCTTATAGGGCTCCTTGTACCAGAGTGGATACCCCGAGGGATTCTGCGTACCACCGTCGGGAATCGAATTCTCGGTTGGCAGGGAATGCAGCCTGAAATGTGCCGGCTCCACCGTCTCTTCTAATAAAGCGGACACTTGTCGCGCGTACTCCTCCGTTCCTGCTGTTCGCTCTAATCTACGAAACGTTCGCGCGTTATGCCTTCCTCAATTCTAGCTGGTTCGGCGAGTCCAGTCCTTATTCGTACAGACGCGGATCCGTGAGCGGTTTGTGTCGAAATCGAAACAGTTGATTTACAATAATTAAACTAATCACTGTTTTCTTTGATCTCGATCGCCAATTTTAAATAAATAGATTGACATTTACGGCGCACAGGTTCGACCCTATGTTGTATTAAACGTTCAATCTAACTTTAATTAAAAAGATTAAATGTTTATACTCCAACATAGGATCGAACCTGTGTCTCGTAAATATCAATCTATTTAATTAAACTAATCGTTTCGAGTAGAACATGTTGTTTAGATACCGAGGTAATATATTAATTGGAAAATGGATCGCGATCGGTAAATTGACAAGCTAGATATTTCCTTCGGTTCTCGCGATGCCCGCAAACGATGAAAGATTATCGAGTAAGGGGTACATACAGTATATGTTGATATAATATGTAGTATGCAAAAATCCAATTAGCGAGAATTAGAATCTACGATATTCCGGACGCGATAATGCGGTCAGGTAATGACCATTATTTGCTTTTCAGCGTCCGTAGCTCGACTCGACTCGCCGAATTCTAGATTGGTATCGTCCCAGAGAGAATCCTGTTTCTTTACTTGTGAACCATCTGTCGGGTGAACTCCAATCTCGGCGTGGTCCGCGTGGGTTCCGAGCCATGGGGCGATGACCCTTGAATTTTTCCTGGCCTGGGTTTATTCGTGCTTTCGTGGAGCCCATAGAAATTGCCAAAATGAACGGCAACGTCCTTCGGAAGGTTCGAAGTCAGTCTCGCATCCTTCGAGCCTCTCTTGGCGGCGTTAGCCTCGGTATTCGCCGAGGTTTTCGAAAACTGAGATTTCTGCTTTCGAGCTGCGATCCTTGGAAGGTAATAATCGCACATTACGGTAATGACGGCTCGATAGGGAGAGCTGTTCGACCAGCAACGAGCCTGCGTATAGCAGCTGTTCGATATCGATATTTCCTCTACGCTCTACAGACTACAGGCTCGTTTGTTCTCCGAGGAGCTAGTCGAATGCCTCTTTGCTGGAATCTCTAACGCGTCAACCGCGTCAACCGCGTCACCTATGACCGGCCCTCGAACAGCACCGTAGGAGACGTCGGTGACCGTCGCAAATTTAATTAATTGCAAACCAAAACTCTCGGCGGATTCTACCGTGTCGCCATTCAGATATTTCTCGGAGAATTCGGCGTGTAACGATATTAACGTTGCTTAACCATTTTCTCTCCGAGACTTTTCTTCGGCTGACAGCAATTCGAACGCGTTTATTTATAAGCGATTTGTGTGTACTTTGAATTGAAAGATCAATTTTTTAATATTCAAATTGATTCTATTAGAGTATCATTTTTTTACTTAAGTGCGCGTTAAAAAATGAGCTGTAGAGTATAATTCAGGTTAACTTGTCTCATGATACTCGTCGTCCTCGATTACACCTGACATACTAACTTTTTCTAAAGACTGATCGGAACTAGTTTATGTAGATTTGCATTTTTACGGCTAAAGATCGAGGCTGTAAACCAGAATAGAATCTTTTTACCATGGTTGTATATGCTTGCTGAGTTGTTGTCATTGAAATCGAATTTTAAACCACTCCCTGATGAGATGGAGACTTGAAATTTTCAACATAGCTCAGAACTGGTTGACAATGCAATATTAAAAAACAATTTTTAATTTAGGATTCAAACAATATTTCTAATAATATTTCTAATAATATTTCTAATAATATATATAATATTTCTCCTTTTTAGTCCATTCCAATATAAGCGTAGTTTTTAAAAAGTTTTTTATGCATTTTTTATTGTAACTGTTCTTTTTCTTAGTGGGAGAATTGTCCCCGTCCCCGTCCCTTATTTGGTACCTAGTTCTTACCCCTCCAGAAGGGGACGCTAAGTAACGGTAGTGCAGTTTTCTTATGTAAAAAACGTGGTAAAAATCGTGAAATGTCGAGCAATAATGGGTATAATTTTCTAATAGTGAAATTACCTGTTAATTCACTCGCGACGAAACATTTTAAACGCTGAGCGAAGAGACGAGGGTGAGAAGACAGCGTCACTGAAGGGCAAAGGGGGAGACTAGTTTCGTATAATATTTCGCCATTATATGTATACCGTATACTGCCTGCTGTACCGGATATTTCGTTCGAGTATGAAAAGACGATAGGAAAACCGGCCTGCGTTCATCGCATTAACTAATTCACGCCTATAAAGATTCCGCGCAATCTTCTCTGGATACTTTAGGAACACATGATCCGTGTAGGTAGTTACGATCGGTTAACACGAATAATCGTTTCCAGTTGCAAATCTACCGCTGTCAATTAGATTCTTCGGTGCTGAAAAATTTCTTGATGCATACTAATCGATTCTCGGTAATAATTTACCTCCCAACTGTTGAGCATTGGAAATGCATCGTTGGTACTGTTGTTAGCCTTCGAATTGATCTAGAAAATTTTGAAGCAACGTCTTCTCGTTGAGAGCTCTAACGAAAACAGATCACCGTGTTACAGTTCGCTCGAAATTCGCGGAAATGTTTCAGGCCACAGAGAAACGAGCGATTGCCTGGCAAATGGATCGAAAAATCGCGGACTGTCAAACGAGGCTCTAATCGAGCGTTACCATTCGATTCAACCGAGATCACGGCATATCTGTACCGTTACGGAGCATTTATTTCCGTTACGTTCCCGGAAAACCGCGTTAGCCGACGGCCTGTGTCGCTTGATTCATCGTGACAAGCAATTTGCGCGGAATTACAGGTGAATAGGGAGCACGGGGACGACGCGAGACGTCGCATCGGCTGTCCGAAGAACCTTATGAAAGTCGTCCGTCGTGTATCACCTGTCTACGACAATCGTCGTCAATCGTCGCCGATGAATTATTCATTCGCGCAGAATCACGGGCCCGCCAGGTCCCGCGGATCTCAGGCCTTTGCTGCTGCCACCGCGAACGGATTATGCAAAAGTTTACAATTTCCTGCCCGTTCGTCAGCCGCATCCACGGAGATGCTAATGGACGAACGAAATGGCCGACGCGACGGTAATTGACAACCATTGTCAACCAACCACTTTTACCGATCGACGTAATCGAATAGAGAACGAACACGCGCTGCGACCTGCGACCGAGGATTACCGTATTTCTCTTTTCTCTGAAACGTGTACGAATTGTTCCAATTTATTCTTCGGATTTATTTTTCGAGCACGAAAGAAAGTAAATTTCCGATTTTTTATCGTTGAAGAGTGCCTAAAAGAGGACGGAAATATCGTACCTGGTCCGTTTGTGACGGTATCAATTAATATTATCAATTCGTCAGACTAGTTAACAACGAAAATGCTTCTGTGAATTTCCTGTGGTTCGAGTCACGGTTCGTAACAAATTCAATTTCCCCAATTCCATTACTAACTTGTTCTTCCTCCCGAAAGAAGGCGACTCGTGCAGGTTATTCCCAGACGTTTCTCGAAGGTCCTGCGAAATCCTGGTCGCAGATTTCACCTTTGATTTCTTGAACATATTCTCGCAGCGCCAAATTCCTTTTTAGAAAATGATTTTTCCCCGAGAACGGTCCGAGAGGCTTTCAGAAAATGACGTTCCTGGAAATTTATGGTCGTTGGCGTTTCCTCGGGCTCGAGATTCGTCTTTTGACCGATGCAATCGCGTTGATTTATTCGAGGAGCGGGCACTCGAGCCGCAAAGATTTCCGGTGGCCGAACACTGCCACCGACGGAGTCATGGTTGCGAGATTAATCCTGGGACACGCGTTCACCGCGAACGTTTTAACGGAATTAGATTGGTAGGTGCAATCGTTCTAATGGTGTTACATCGATAGGGGAAATATACACAACGATTTTCATCTTTTTTCCCGTGTCACGGCCAGCAGGCGCGCGGCTCACCGCAATTAACCGCAAACAGCGCAGCGTTTCGACGCACGATGCGACGGGACCGTCCGGGATTACCAGGAAGTTCATTCCGTCCTGGAATCCGATACAAAACGGTCGAATTCTCGTTTTCTCTACGATGCGCGGCGCGAATGGTTTCGAGCACGATTTTTCTCGAATTTAATGTACGACTTACGATTTTTAGTCGCTCGGCGAACGTAGTTGCTGAACTGGATTTCATCAATTTAATTTCCTCTTGATCGCTTATCTTTTCTTTGATAATGCGGATTCGAAGGAAACTGGTCTGGGCGCAGCATCCTAGAACGGCATACGGAGTCCTGTTGGATCATACTTTTTTTCAAATTTTATGCGTGGACTATGCAAAAATCCAATTATATGGATTATGTGGACTATGCATCCAATTTGCTTATAGATGCATCATATATTCGTACACTTGATACTGTAATCTGTAGGTTGCGGCTCTTCGTGCATATTCTTTTTAATACTGTTTCCGCAACACTTGCATATGCTGAAAAAGCACGGACTTCTAAGATATACTGGTAACATCCTGTTAAAAAATTGTACTATTACAAAAATCGGCAGCATCCAATTTGCTTATCGGTGCATGGTATATTTGTACACTTGATACTGTAATCGATAGGTTGCGGCTCTTCGTGCATATTCTTTTTGACACTGTTTCCGCAAAACTTGGTACGAGACTAATACTGGTACGAGATTAATATCCTCAGGTACATCGTACGACTTTGCATATGTTGGAAAAGCACGAACTTCGAAGAAATACTGGTAACATCCTGTTAAAAAATTGTACAATTAAGATTACTACAGCAAATTCAATCGGAAGATTCATTTTCTTGCATGTATATGGTAATACGAATGCTTTCGCCAGCTGTTGCACACAGATTCGCAGAAACGCGTCCTCGTTGAGGCATGTTTGCGAATGTAATCGTTTGTTTTTCTCCGCGTTTCTGATTTATTCCAATCTTCGGGCCTTCGAGACCTCGCGCGGGATAAATTATGTCCGCGAAAAGATGAATGTTGGGACATACGGCGCATTCGAACGCGTGTCGCGAAGAGATTCGCGAGGGCTAATAAAAGAATCGCAGTCGTAAAATAAGTTGTCCCGTTTTTATGACGTATCAAAAGAAGAGGAGTGGTGGGACAAGTGGACACGAACCACCACCGTGCACAGTCGAATATACTGCAGATAAAGGGGATAGGATAGTGGTGTGGCAGTGCTTATTTACGATCGAAGAGAGGAGAGAGCGAGAGGAGCGAATTCGTGCGCGACGCGGCGCGAGAAAACCGAGCAAAACAGCCCTGCCGGACGCGGACCGATGCATATCTTATGCACGTGCCTCGAGAAAAAGAATGGGGGCTCCTGACGCGGCTACCAAATTATTTATTGGCCACGCTGCATCGAGAAATGCTAAATATTTCAGAGGGTGAAATGGTTCTAGCGATTCCTGCCACTCTTCGCCGACGTTTGATCCCGGTAAATTCTCACTTCCCCCGGCAATCTTTTCTTTTAAACACCCGAACAATTTCTGAAACGTTTGATTCGCTAAATATCTGCTGTCGAAAATCATACCTCGACACCTCTGGGAATATTCCATGCGCCATCTAAATACTGTGGTGCCCAAGGGTTAATCTAGGTAGGTCCCGTCACGATGTAATTTTCATAGAAGAATTCAAAAAGTGACGTTAAATAAGGTAAAAAAAAATAACCTCCAGAGGTTTCTGTTGCGTTGTAACTACGACAGTCTCGTTCGAAGGAGCCGCGCGCACGTAGGGAGGTCCTTTGATCACGATGAAGTTCCTCGGCCACTTTCGTAGCCGATCCAGCTTGAAAAAGGAATGACACCCAATGCCTGCTGATTGGATTTGTGATTGGCCGGCTTCGGCTCGGTTCCTCCTTCTGAAAAACTATAAAAACCGTCCGCTTTTTTCATGGGCCCCACCTTGGCCAACTTTAATTAAACTTCCAACGGCCACGGCCCACTCCCTCCCGGATGCTTCTTCTTTCTTCCCCCATCTCGCTTTACAACTTGTAACCCCCGCGTTACAACGTCGCGGAGCAAATGCAACACGAATCTTCCTCCTGCTTCTTTAATGCCCGCCGAGATCTAGGGAGCTCTTTGCTTTTTGTCCTCGACGGGAGCCCGAGCTCCATGGCTTCTCTCTCTCTCCCTCTTTCTATCTCGGTCTGTCATGCATCGTTAAAGAAGTAATAAATGTGTGTAAAACTATCGAAGAATTAATGTTTCCCTAAATGCTCGATTAATGATAGAATCGATAGTAATTTCTAAGGTGCGTGTCATCGAGAATGAGAATCGATCTCAGAGTATACCCTGTGTCTAGGATCTGTGTCAGGGTGTGGACAGTAGAAAAGTATGAATAATACGATTATGCACCGATTTCTACAGCAGCAATCGAAGGCGATAGATCAAATCCGAATCGTTTTGCATATTCCAACTCGACGGGCTCAGAGTGCAAGGTGCGTTTGTAGCATCGATGCTATCGAACATGATAGAGACATCGTTGAATAGCACGATGCACGTATTATTCATGTTCTTGACTCCGTTACAGATACACACGGATGTACGCAGCGAGAATGCACCATTCACCGTGGACGCAACGTGCACTGTGGGAATCTCTCTGTTCTCGTTTCGTGTATTTCAAAGCTGCGCTGCACCGAGTAACGGAGGATCTTTTTCTAATACAAACTTGGTACAGTGGCATTTTATTTTATTACAATTAGGAAAATTAACGTCGATCTTGAAGAGAAAATGATTACAATATAAATCGACCTAGCCATAAGATCCTAAAAAACGCCACCCAAAAGTCTGACCTGTAAATGTCCCAGATATAATCCAAAATGTCCAAAGCTAATCCAAATTTCCAAATTCTTTATTTTCCATTATTTTTTGATGGGACTTCGATGATCATATTTGTGGCATTTTTCTAATAAAAATCATACTAAATATGATATAATTCTGATTATATTTACTTTTGTAATAGATAATTAAAGTTTCGGGCGCAAGGAAAGTCTCTTTCTTTCCCATACGTTAACCTTCCTCGCGCCCGAAACTTTAATTGTCCATTACACAAGTAAATATCATCGGAATTATATTATATTTGGTATAATTTTAATTAGAAAAATGCCACAAATATGGTCATCGAAGTTCCATAAAAAAATAATGAAAAATAAAGAAGTTGGAAATTTGGATTAGCTATGTATATTTTTCGGCGTTCGTTAAAAGTCAAATAATATTGTCCCTGGTGCATAAATGTCCCTCGGCAGACCGGAGCTGGGGATTTATATAGATAAAATACTGTAATTGACTCGAGAAAATCCAAAAGGTTTCAGAGTATCTCGGAGTATGAGAAACGGGGGCCAGTGCTTAAATCACCATTGAAAGGGATAACTGCTTCCAGTTATTATCTTTCCATTGCGCCGATGCCTCGGATAACAATGTAGCCTCGCAATCCCGTTCTCGCATTTCAAGAATAATCAAATGAAAATTTGCACGCTGGGGGGAAGGTGACGTTTCGACGAGGTGCGTGTCTACAAGGCACTCGAAATCTTTTGACAGTGTTGTTCGAGCAAACATCGCTCGAGGCTCGTATTTGCCAATCTTAATTAGGGATAAAACGGCATAAGGGTTGGAAACGGCCTGGGGTCGCGGGTTGACAAGAATCGGCTTTTCGAACGCTGCTTCGGGCGTCTTCGGCGGTTACCGACGCTCTTCGTGCTACTCTTAACTCGTGCTCGTGCTGCCTCGAGTCAGTCGTTGACGCGCGCTCGTTTCGATTGCATCGGGTATTAAATGGTGGTCCAACCTGCGCAACAAACCTTCCTCGGTTCTCTCATGTAAAACTGTGCTTGACCCTCGACAACGCAACACCTTAAGCGAGATGTGTGCGAACACGAGGTAAGCAAAATTAAATCCTCAAAAAAAATGAATCTTTCCAAAAATCTGTTTCAAACGTTACACTTTCACGATTTCTCCAGGATTGTTTTGGACTGCGCATTTTATGCATTTTATGGGAAAAATTAGTAGAAGAAAGACAAAATTAAGAAGACAAGTATTTATAGCCTATTTAAATTCGGAGGAGGAGAAATAAATATTATTGTGCGACTCCTCCTTGTTATCGAGACAGAGAATTTTTATTTCGCTTAAAGATCCTACGGTTTGCTCGTGCCTCTAGACTCTGTTGCTTCGGATGATCCCACACGATTTTCCTTGGACTCGTACCAGACCGTCTAGACCTTCTTCTGTGGAATTTGTAAACAGTTATGCCAGATACGACTGCCATAAGCCTCGTTTCCTGTACATCTTCTAAAGTCGCTTTCTCCACTGTTTCACTTCGGATAAGCTTAGAACTCTCGTTGCTCGACGTTTCTATCGCCGCAAGGATTCTGTGACACATGGACGAGCATTACGCTGATCCTTACTCTGGGTTAGGTTTTAGTGTTTGCGAACGGTTGTGCCAGCGAGATATCGTTTCCTTGACATCTTCCAAAATCGCTTTCCACGTCGAGACTGGCTTTTCTCGATGTTGCTCCGCGTTTCCAGTTGAACAAGGACTCCGTCGCGTCGTTTAATCCTCGGTGACACGTTGACGAGCATTTCGCTGATACTTTGGTCCATTCGTAGCCGAGCAGGGAAGTACTTTTATCCTAGCCGAGTGGCAAGTATCGAAAATCCATAACGGTCCGGCCACATAATAAATCGCCCGGGACATGGCGTACGGCTACCAATAAAATTTCATTCGCCCGTTCAATGGTCCGAGGTGTATTGACCACACTCTTCCCGAACGTTTTATTTTTTTCTCAGTTGATTCGTAACGGAGAAATCTGTAGCAAATATTTGCTGGAAAGAAATCGCCGATTGAATTTGTTGTGCTCGAACGGCGCAGCGCCGCGGATACTCTCTCTGTTCGAAGCGCGGTCAATATTGACTCTCGCTCACGAGCCAAAGCCCATCGTAATAAATTATTGACTTGACGGAACCAGACGCGGGAGAGAGACTATGAAAGTCCTGCAGTGATCTGCATTAACTGTACGAGACCTATCTGTCCGTCGCGCCACGCTGCACCGCCCCGTTTACAGTATATATTGTATCCGGACTTCGCTATTTGCCATAAGGCTCGGAAATTATGCGGTCCATAAATCACCTTCGTGCTGGGATTATCGTCGTAGCGCCGCGCCGGGGACGTACGAGACCCGTGACTATCGATGCCTAGGATTCGATGAATCCTAAAGTATGAACAGATCTCATTACGCAACTCCTTATTTGCGGTTGGCTCTATATTATGGCTGTAATTTAAAGGGTTCCATGGAAATCACCGACTCCAGATTTGACCGACAACTACTTTGACCGACAACTACTCTAACCAACAAGTACTTTGACCGACAACTACTCTGACCAAACTTCGTTCCGTATGTTTGTGAAACAAGCTGGAAAAATTCGAATTCTATAAAGATGTACGTACAAAGTCCATTTACTGGTGATTTCCATGGGATCCAATTTAAAGACCATTTTCGAACATTTTGTCCACTTCTGTGCGAACAAGCAACATCTATTATACTATTATGTATTTATTATTATTTATTATAGACAGGCAGAAGCCCTTTTTACATAAGTATTTACAAAGAAAAGAAAAAAAGAGAAAGATACAATACTACTTATTTAATAAGAAAGAAGGGACACGCGCACAAATACAAAGAAAAAAAAACAAAATAATCCTGCGTAGTTGCACTTTAAAATTTTGCAAAGATTCAATAAAAAATAAATACTATTATAACTAGTGCATGATTTTGCAATAATGCGATTCATTGGATTAATTAACCCATAAGAAAGAACTCCTGTTCTCAGTTCCGGTACATTAAAATTGATTCGCGCAAATAGAGAAGAACAATCAATACGATTATTAATTAAGTTAAAAATAAAGCTCTGGTTGGATATTATTCTTCGAGCAGATAATGGTTATAGGTTCATTGTAGTTACTACTGCGGAGTAATCATGATTAAAGAATGGCATTGGATTATTTAGCTTGTACGAAAAAACCCTGAGAATTGTGCGGATTGAATGAATATCAGTAGAAAAACAAGTATGAAACCAAGTCTTTTGACAAAGCAATAAATTTCTGGGTCCTAGACATTTGGAAACTAGAATCTTTGGGAACCCCAGACAAAAATCGTGGATTTAGGATCAACGTGTGGTGGCACTTGTCGTTCACGTTGACAAGAGTAGAAATTTTAATAAGTGTATCGTAATTTGACGCTTACCTTTGCTGTGCATGTGCATTGTGCACTTTTCCGTCGGTCCGACGGCACTCGATAGGCTGTTCGGAAGGGTCGCCCACGCAGTAACACACGCATACGCACAGATTTTACACGGTTGTGCCTCATACTGGTTCCTCTAGCGTGTGTTCGTAGGCGATTTACGGTAAGGGCACCGTCTGCTTTGTGTGTTAGTCACCGACCATGGGGGGTGCGAGAGACTGGCAGGACTCTGTCAGAGGGGTGGCTAAGAGAGAGGGGCGAGAAAAAAGAAGCAGAAAGGCCAGTGCCAGAGGAAGAAAAGGTGGCACGCAGACACACACGCGCCGGAACGATCGAACGGACCCGTGTGCGCACTCGTGTTAAACAGGCTCGACGTGTTTACTTTTGCATACACGGATCTCTGCGTGTTAAGAGCATAACCATGGCTGTTGCGGATTATTAAAACTCGTCGGTTGTCCCGAATTTTCCGATCCTCTCGCAAACGATGCAATTCTATCGAAACCGATGCACCCAGCGGATTTTCCATGGGTGGTCCTTCACAGATCTCTTCCGTGGCTTAAACTTCACGACTCGCTGAGCCGCTGAGTCGATCTAACTGTCCAGCTCATCTGAAAATCAAATTCGTCAATTTAAAATTTATTTTAGAATTTTTTTTCGCTGGAAACATTACTCGTTATAAGGATTCCCAAATGAATTTTACATGGCTGATCCATAGATCTCAGTCAGCTAATTTCGATTTAACCCAAATCTAAAATTTGACTCGTTACAATGAATTTTTTTTTTATTGAAGCTCTTTAGACCCTTAGTTGGGTCAATTTCGCTTTACAATTTGGTTTTACAAAGTTACCAGTTGATGATACATAACAAGATTTACATTGATAGTGTACAATCTGTAAGATAATTGTGAATACAAACATAAGCCTTAATATTAGGTTTTCTATAAACGTGTGAATATTTAAAGGTTGTTGGAAACCCATTTGATATAGGGAATCCAATAATTACAAAGAATTTTCCGATGCTCTCGCAAACGACGCGATTGAATCGTACCGCGATACAATTCTATCGAAACCGATGTAACCAGCGGATTTTCCATGGGTGGTCCTTCACAGATCTCTTCCGTGGCTTAAACTTCATGCCCCGCTGAACCGCTGAGTCGATCTAACTGTCCAGCTCATCTGAAAATCAAATCCGTCAATTTAAAATTTATTTTAGAATTTTTTTTTCGCTGGAAACACTGTACTCGTTACAAGGATTCCCAAATGAATTTTACATGGCTGATCCATAGATTTCAGCCACAATGTGCACAACCATCTTCGTGCATAATTTCGATCTGACCCAAATCTAAAAATTTGACTCGTTACAAAGCCTCCGATATGAATTTTTCATTCGTGGCCCATACATTCTGGCAGGATAATAGACTTCCTCAATTAAAGTTTAATAGAAATCCTCGTTGCGTTAGCATATCAAAGGAACAATTAACCTGGTAATCTTCGGCTACCAGTTAACTCGAGATTCACAATAGAAGCTGCGACGTAGCATGAATTTATGAACCTGTAAATTGAATGAACGAATATATTTTTAAAAAATGCGAATTGAATCTTTTCATGTTATGCATTCCAGTATATATTGCTTTTCAAATCATGTCGATCCCACATATGCCTAGCCAGGAGTTAACCGGTTGATTTTCCGGCCAATAAGACTCGTATGAGCCTGAACGAGTAAACGCGAACGAAAATAATGCGCTTCCTTAATTAAATTAACATTAAACGTCTGCGCAAGCTGGGGAACGTCAAGCGTAAGGCGTAAGGAATAATTAAAGAGATAAGGAGAGATAAGGAAATATCGGAAAGTGAACGTACATGCTACGGTTCACACAACTATAGATGATTAATTATGAAATAGAATTTGCGTTTGCACCCGAACAAATGAACTTCGACGACAGAACATTTATTATTTTTATTTATTATTATTTATTATAGCATATAGTTATTACATTATTTATATAAGTATTTACAAAAAAATAGAGAAAGATACAGGACTACTTGTATAATAAGAAAGAAGAGACATGCACAAAAAGAAAAAAAAACAAAATATATTGGTTTAATCGATAGGTATTATCATATAATCCTGCATTTTAAAATTTTGCAAAGATTCAATGAAAAAATGAATACGATTATAAATAGTGGATTAATTCGTTGGATTAATTAATCCATAAGTAGATTTCGCTTTAAGTGTTTGAAAACCCGTTCTTGTTTTCAGTACATGTTTGGGCACATGATATGATTATTAATGAAATTAAAAATAAATATATAATTTATGGCAGCGTACTCGGACCTTAAGAATCCTTGACAATTAGGTACTCAATAAAGCCGAGTCGAAGAATCGATAAAAAGGATTCTCACGAAAGCGGTCTGCCTGATCCAGGCCAAGGCGATTTAAAATCCAACTTGCCGCGGTCCAGTATCGATCGATCTGCAGCCGTGTCCGAGGCGAGAGAGAGAGAGAACTCAGCCTCTCGGGGCTAACTGTAAATTGTAAAGCAACTGGCCGGGAATTTGCGCGTGCACGCTAATACAAGAGACAAACGGCCTCGGCCGGTCGGCTACCACCATTTTATCACGAAGTCCGGTGGATTTATTTATCCAGGGACATGGAAAAGGAGCGAACGACCATGGTCACCGTAGAGTGTAAAGAAAAAGAAATCCCGTCGTCTTGGAACCGCTGCGCCGGGTACTGGCTACGTGTTTGCTCTCGCCGGTTACGACCATTTCCAGCCGGCAGGTCTATTTGTTGAGAGGCCCTCTGCCTGTCGATGGGACGGCGAAGAGCACGAGGGGATGCCGCGGCGACGGTTCGATTGGGACACGCGATATATTACGTGCTCGGCACGTACGTGCTGACTGGTTCGCACATAAGTAGACACTGGCATAAATAGCCGAGCGAGTGCGTGTGGAAATCGTGCGCGAAACGTAACGAAAGAGCTGCATAGGTTGGGTCAGAGTGTCAGAGGGTTGTAAAGGGAGAGAGAAGGAAATAGAGTGAAGGAGCGGTTGATCGGCACGTGAGCAATGCGAGCACGCGCGTTTTAACGATTTCTGACGTTTCTAATTCTTCTATTTCTTCCGCCTCTCTCGTTCTCTCTCTCTTGATTTCTCCGTTTCTCTCTGAGGAGATTGGCTTCCTGGTTAGCAGCACTCAAAAGACCTCTTGACTGACTATAAACGGCCTTTAGAGACCCGAAAGCGATCCCACCCTTTGATTCTCGGAACCTCTCGTGTCCCGTTTGCCAATTCTTTTTTACCGGGGAGGTAGTCGAGGCTCTTCTCGACGAGCTTAGCTCGATTAGCATGAAGGAACGCGTCTTCCGATGCAACGTTGCCTTACATGGAGACGGCCTTTTTTCGACGAGCCGGGAGAGACTATAGACGAGGATTGCGATGTAGCGTCCTAGGGAGAATGGAGCGTAGAATCTCGGAGGGGTAGCCGTGGAATTTTGGGTCCTATTGGAAATCACCGACTCCAGATTTCACCGACAACGAATTCAACCAACAACGCCTTTAACCGACAACAATTTTGACCGACACGAATTTGACCAACAATGATTTTAGATTCGTTGTCGATCAAATTCGTTGGCGATCAAATTTACTGTCGGTTAAATTAGTTGTCGGTCACATCTGGAGTCGGTGAAAACTGTGTCGGTAATTTCCATGGGACACGGAATGTTCGGGTCCTGAGAATTTCCAAACTACAATTCTGAAATCTAGATTGTACAGTCTACATAAACTTCTTATATCGATCATATCATTGCTAATAACAATTGTTAAATGATTTCGGTGCTACGGTTCGATCGTAAAAAACAAACTTAACTAAGCAGTTTTGCTAATTATTTTAAATAATCAACATTTCGGTCACTGATTTGGACAATTTTCAAGATTAACTTAAAATTGCGTGTGTAAGAAAAAAATAAATAAAAATGAAATATATAAACACGAAAGCATACAATTTTCAAAAGTATTAACTATTAAATGTTTAAATGTAAGGGACAAACATATACAGTCTATAAACATGCACAGTCTACAGTTTCGTAAGTTTGGGGACCAGAGTTATGAATTCCAGATGTCTAGGATCTAAACTCGAGAACCTGAGGGGTCCTAGCGGTCGTAGAAGGACTAGTCCATAATCCAGGGATCCTAGTACATAATCCACAAACCTACATACAGCCCCCAGGAACCGTTTTTCTACTCCTTCTTATTTCTAGTTCGTCAGCTTGTAAACACGGTCGGCCTCGAGAGATTGATATTTCTTAGAGGAAGGATGCTAATATTTGGTGTTGCAAGGTTGAACGTGACCGATAAAAAATTTCCTTAGTCCACATGTTCATCTCGGAGAGCAAGTATTGTGTTGTGATACATTGGTAGCAGAATGCAGCAAAGAAATTGTTTCTCCGTGAGTCTACACGACTGCGATCGGGAACAGGTTGTTTTGCCCTATAACCGCAGATGTAGCATCTAGCATGAATCGAGATGGCAAAAACCATCTTAGGATATAGTGCACGTTAAGTGTTAATGACTGGATTACACGCGTAATGTCTTTATGAATTCGTAATGCGCGGAATTATTCGAGACGATTCCTCTTGATTGCAATCAGCCCGCAATTGATGCCCCTAACATCGTCATTTTTTCTCGACAAGGTACTCTGATAAGTTTGCCGGGCAAGGCGTTGCATTACTACTCGTCTCTCTGCGCATAAATGCTTCGTAATTCGCAACCTTGCGATTTAACCACGTTTCTTTACGAGCTGAGTACTATCATTCAAAATGATTAATAAATTCGCAATAATTGCAAAATCATGCACTATTTTTAATAGTATTGATTTTTTTCATTGAATCTTTGCAAAATTTTAAACACCTATCGATTGTACCAGTATTATTACTTTTTTTGTTCTTTCTTTTCTTTGTCTTTTTGCGCATGTCCCTTTTTTCTTATTAGATAAGTAATCTTGTATCTTTCTCTTTTTTTATTTTCTTTGTAAACACTTATGTAAAAAGGGCTTCCGTCCGTCTATAATAAATAATAATAAAATAAACTATAATCATTTTTACGAATTACATCTGCCACAGCGTCGGCCAATCTGCTGCCGCGTTCGTGATAGAATTCTCGATGAAGATTCTCGAATAAAAATAATTGACATCGTCCAGTGATTCGATAAAAATCTGTTACCGAGAGCGGCAGGCTCTCAAAGCAGACACGGTTTCTCTGGCGTAATTATTAATGCGCCGACCTAATAGACAGTCTGGAGATCTCGAACGAATCAGAGAAATAATTTCCAGGGTTTCCAGCACGCGTCAACCAAGCATAAGCATCTCGCCCCGTTCCTCGAAGGAATTACACATTCCCGGGTTCCTTCTTCTAGCATGTAAACGCTGCCCCGGCTGCCGCGCCGCGCAGCGCGTTTCCCGCGGAATCGTGTCGAGGCGTAATTAGCGTCAATTAGTTCAAGTGAAATAAACCAGCGAGTACGCGGGACACCGCGACCATGCAAATAGAGGAGATATTCTGGCCGGTTCGAAGCGAATCGCAAATAACAGGCCCGGCCGCCACGGTGGATTCCAAGTCGGATCGGTACAATTAAGAAAGGAACGAGACACGCCACGGATACAGTCTGTGTGTACAGCGAACGTGTAAAGTGTAAAGAGAATCGCGTCGAATCGGCGGCGGCCTGCCCCGCCATGATCAATGAGGACTTAACGTATGATCTATGCAAACAAAATAATTCGTTCCGACCGATTAAAACACGTGGAACGGCGATCGTCGGTTCGTCGCGATCGATTTCTCTCATTTCATCGAGTACACCGTTATTTCTGACCATGCGACCGCTAATAAACGGAAGCCAGCTATCGCGTACTAGCAGGTAATACAATATCTGCAGTGTTGCGCTCGGTGTTCGCCAATCTGCAATCCGCAGGCTTTTTTAATAAGCAGCTTCGCTGGAAAAATTATGTAGACGCAAAAAACGAAAAGGATAATGGCGATACGATCTACACGATCATCTCTCGAGGATATTTGCACATAGATTGAGTCGTTCCAGTTGGATGTTATTATCTGTGAGAGAAGACTGCGGAGAAATTCGTTGGTTAGGAAGGAACATGGTCTTATATGGGAGGTGTAGGTAAAGACAACGGGGGCCCAGTTGAATACCACGGTGATCCTGGGTGCCCGCAGCAAATTTCTGGGTCCCTTGGAAGTCACCGACACAGATTTCCCCGATAATATTTCACCGACTCCAGATTTGACCGACAAGGATTTGGACCGATATGAATTTTGACCGCAATGAGTTTGACCGACACGAATTTGACGGCTCGACGCCTTTCTTGACGAGCCGGGAGAGACTATAGACGAGGATTGCGATATAGCGTCCTAGGGAGAATGTAGCGTAGAATCTCGGAGGGGTAGCTATGGAATTTTGGGTCCCATGGAAATCACCGACACAGATTTCCCCGGCGCAGTTTTCATCTACTCTAGATTTCACCGACAACGATTTTAGATGCGTTGGTGGTCAAATTTGTTGTCGATCAAATCCCATGTCGGTTAAAGACGTTGTCGCTTAAAGACGTTGTCGGTTAAATTCGTTGTAGGTCAAATCTGGAGTCGGTGAAAACTGTGTCGGGGAAATCTGTGTTTGTGATTTCCATGGGACCCAAATGTCTTATCTTCGGCAATAGGGATGGTTCTCCATAAGTGATTTCCCAAATTCGAAAGAAAAGGAAGGAACATGGTCTAACAAAATGATGAATGTCCACGTCTCCATAAAAATGATAAGGCAGTTCCTCTGACGAAATTGAGTTGCCGCGCGCCGCGCGGAGATTGCAGCTCGCGGGATAATTGCACGGACAGCTGCGCGCGAATCCGACCGAAAGATGCATTGTTCGGAGCGGTCGAAAGGTCGAATGTACGACTACGTATCCATATGTATATATCGCCATGGCGCAGCTCTCACGCATCGGTTCGAATATTGCCGAGCTCTCGCCTGGCCGAACGAGCATATCCGATGTACTCGGAACGAACTCGGAACGAACCGAACGTACCCATCGAATGCAACGCGACGACGCATCCCATGCACACTATTGCACACACAGCCTCCGCTTCTTTCCCTCCCATCCGCGTCGGCTCTTTGACCTCAGCACCATTCTGCATAACGGTGCATCGGCCTGGACGTTTGCCTATTATGTCACTATATTCGCGAAAGGATGCTGTGCACCGTAAGCGCAGCCTGGATTCAGAGGCAACGTGCGAGTTTTCCAAATCCTCAAGCACGATCGTCAAAAAAATGGGAGCACCGTGATCGGTTTGAAACATTGCACAGCTATCGGTCGATATACGGTTCCAGACTAATGCTACTAAAATAAATAACTATTAAAAATGCTATAAAATAAACTAATAAAATAGCTACTAGAATAAAATAATGCTGCTAAAAAAGCGAAAGAAGGCACATAAGGGTCGATGTACGGATCCAGACCAATGCTACTAAAATAAATAACTATTAAAAATGCTATAAAATAGCTACTAAAATAAAATAATGCTGCTAAAACGAAAAGCGTAAAAAGGCACGTAAGGGTTGAATGTAGTTACCCTCTCCTTTTTCGAAGTAGGTTGAAAAAGCTTTAGCAGGCTGAAATTGGTAAACGTTTACACGATGTTCGCATCCGTCATATCAACGAGCGTCTCCATTAAATCAATTCCGTTAGCATCGATCGGGTTCCCCGATCGTGTTCGACAAGCGATCGGCAATATTTTCTGGATATCCCTTTCACGGTCGAACGACAAATGCAATTACAAGACACGTTCGCGACGTGATTTATCGGTACACGGTGTGTGCGCGCACCGCACTGCACCGGTCCGGTCCGATTACTTTGTACCTGCGACGGGTTATGCAATTACCAGTGCGCGTTTGCGTTAAATAATGCGCATTTCTAATGGCCGATCGAGAGCGGAGCAGCAGGATTCTCTGGGCAAGAGCGGAGGCCGGTCGATCGCGAAACTCGTTTCAATCTTGGCCATTGACACTGACCTAATAAGGGTTAAATGGATTGTTCCTGACCGTTCGTCGGACGCAGCACGCGTCTCCATCCCGCATGCACGCATTTAAATAGAGCTCTCGGGTAACTGTGTACCCGCGTCTAACAGCGTGCCGGTGTCGGTGTCAGTGGATCCGGCTATTCGATAAATCCCCGAGCGAGATATCCCGGCCGGATTGTTAACGATTTATCGATAAATTTCTGTCGTCGACACATGCTCGAAAGCTCCCCATAAAACGCAGCTCTTCTCGCTCGCTTTATCGGTTCTCTCCTCCCCGTAGCTTCCATATCTGCATACTATGGATACTTGGTACTTGTCGCGTCGACGTACCCGGTGTCCCAAATTCATTGGAGATCTCCATTCGATCTCCATTCCCCATTCACACTTTGCAACAACAATTTCATTCGAAATCGTTGGAATTGAAAGTGTATTCGCGATCGAAAGATTAGTCGTGTCGAAAGTGTTGCAATTCGTGAGAAAAATTCAGAAAAAATTGTATTTGACTGAATATTTTGAACAATATTCGCCATTCACCATTCACACTTTGCAACAATAATTCCATTTGAAATCGTGGGAATCGAAAGTGTATTTGCGATTGAAAGATTAGTCGTGTCGGAAGTGTTGCAATTCGTGAGAAAAAATCGTATTCCAGAGAATACTTTGAACAATATTCTTTATTCTCGATTCACACTCTGCAAATACAATTTCATTCAAAATTGTTGGAATTAACAGTATATTCGCGATCAAAAGATTAGTCGTGTTGAAAGTATTGCAATTCGTGAATTTGTCTAAAATTTGTATCGAATTTGTATCGGTATGAATCCGGTTGCATCCTTGTGGACTCTAAACGGTAAAATTATCTCGGTTATCGATAGATTGCCGACAGCGATATCTGTCGTCGCCGAGCGTGGAGAATTATAAATGCGAGGCTCGTCGGTAGCTGGCAATCGGCGTTTTCCTTTTCACTTACCGGTGTACGCGCGGTTACTTTTACGCATAATCAGCCGGCCTGCATCCTTTTCATTATTCCGTCGAAGCGTCGTAAACCACCTAAAAAGGAGTAAACGCGACTCGGTTATACCGCGTTTTAACACGCCCAGCGCGAGGAGGAACAGCATCTTTACGGGAATCCTCGTAAAGTTTAATCGCATTGTTTCTCTCTGCTAAAGATATATCGATGTCGATCGAATATCTCGCGTGTGGCCTTTATTAATCGGCGAATGTAAGCCTCCGAAATTTATTTTCGGTACACGTTCTGTGGGATTTTGGATAAAAGTTTGGAACAACGTAATCTTCGGATCAATTTCGACCCCCCGTTTGCCTTTTCACCCCGTGATCCCGTTTTCGACATCGTAGAATCGTTTTTTTTCGCCCGGCCTCTCTGCCTCCCTCTCTCGAGGAACCACTCGTAATTGGGACGTTTTGTTCGAGAGGGTGGTACATCGCCACGAGGGTGAAACCAAGGGAGAGATTAGGGGAGTCACGCGGGGAGCACTTGAGAAAACAATTGATCCTCGTTTGCGGTCGTTTGTGGAACATTCGCACAGCTATCTCTCATAACATCGCCGGTATTTAATAATATTTTACGAGCTAGAGGGTGCACCAAAATCATCGGTGCATCGATTTATTTATTATTTTATTAGACTGGCAACCGAATTCTCTGCAAAATAATTATTTGCTTCAATTTCTCGAAGCTAGAACTGTATACAACATTTTTAATCTCTAGATTCTTTGTTATGTATAAAAACATTCCTTATTTAATTACATCAATTATTATACATTCATTATTTTATTAAATCAATTATTCACTTACGGAACAAACTGAGTCATATTTCACCTTCAATGTACTCGTTTTTTTAATCTCTAGATTCTTCATTATTTTTCCAGAGGAATATAAAGATATAAGAACTCGAAAATCATTTAATTTCCCATTAATCTATGCGTCTATTCAAATTAATTTTCCGGTACCATTTCGTTTCGGCCCCTTTACCGCTGGGGCT
>CM052337.1:12734149-12745985 GCA_028455595.1 Lasioglossum vierecki
TAAACATTTAAATATTGTATGAGGTATTATATCAATTTCATATCAATTAAATTTAAAAAATCATGAAGAATGGAAATATTCTATGTCGGAAGAAACGTTTGATATTCGAGTTAAATTAGCTCCAAGTTTAAAGGGTTAAGTCAATCGTAGGGCAGTTCCCAGATAAAAATTCGTCGATGGATCGCCAGGAATGGTTGAAATTCCTCTCGCACCTTCCTTCTCTCGTCTGCGCGGGTGTTATGTGTCGGATCGGGTGGCCAGGAAATAGATGTACCAATGCTACATACTACCGTAACCGTGATCCCGAGAGCATCGATGGGGAACCGTTCGTGAAGAAGTTGGAACACGTCGCACGTGTCTAATGTTCGACAAGGAAGTATCGCTACAGGCTGTGGCACCGGCCGTAATAGAATAGACCCGGTTTATTGGCCGGAGAATTGGATTTTCGAGTGTAATCTACCAGCATCTCGGGCTCGGTTAACAGGTGCGTCTATTGTCGACCCCCTCCCATCTCGTTGTCGGTCGTCTAAGAACCCTGGGGACAATAATTTCCAGTCGAAAACCTGGAACGTCGTTACGCAAGGTAGAATAGAGGGCCAGGTAGAAGAGAGACGGCGCGCGTGCTATTCGGGTTCCTCGAGTATTATAGCGATCTCTGGAGGGTGTAATCTTCGAAGTTTGATGGAGAACTCCTCCCGGTCCCGGGCAACCTACCAATTGATATCTCACTCGGCTGACAGCCCTAGCTCGCCGCGTTTAACAACTCCAATTACAAATTGATACAGTGTTTGCGCAGCGAGATTGCAACTCTGCGTTAACTATGGTCCTGCTTGGTCCCGAATAAAGCCGTCTCTGATAAATCAATGACGAAAATTGGTGGCCTCAAATAAAAACATGATTCACACCCGAATCGACACATTTGGTTGTGCTTACAAAAGTTGCTACATTTTGTAGAAATCGATCGAACCTTGCGCCGCGAAAAATTCCAATTATTTATGGGTTGGTGACGGCTTTTGCCTTTCGTAGGAGCTGAACGAAATTGTCGTTTGATTTGTTTTTCTCCGAAAGAAGTTAGAACAGTTTGAACATCTTGAATTTTTCATCCGTGATTCGATCTTCTGTTGTTCCTCCTTTCGCATTCTTCTCTGTTCTTGTTCCGGAGGCTTTCACAGAGGAATTCCCTGGAGTGCAGCGCATAGTTCTTCGTTCTCTCTTTCCCTCGATCGCACTTGTCTGTTCGTTTTCGTTCGATTAAATCGCTGGAGCCGATCTCCGTTCTCCCGACACTTCTCTGTTCGATCCTCTGCTCGATCCGGTCGCCCGAACGGGTGCTTTTAATTCCCGTCGCGTAATAGGACGAGTTCGCCAGGGATTCTCGCATTAATTGCGGAGCAGCAACGAGGCACTCGGCTCTTCAAAACTCTGATGGTATTTCATTCATCCCGACTAGCTGCAGCGGGGGAAAGTGATCGCGCCTCGGCCTGCTAGACAGGCCCGTTGAAATTCTCCGGTTTGTGGAACGAAAGTGCATTCCTGCGCTCCTCGTGTTCGCTTTCGGCATTCCTATCGATACCTCGCTCTGTCACGAGGCCGGACCAAAGACTCCTGACCGCCTAGGCCTGTTGGCGCTCTCAGGATACAGCTACCATGTACTCGGAGAATCCCGTGCAACTCGATATCCCGTGAAAACGGAAGCTACAACGAAAAATAGAAGCGACGCGGACGCGGGAACGAGATTCCTGGGAGCGTTTACGCTTCCTCGTTTTATCGAGCCGCGAGAGGTTCCGTTAACAGTCTTGCATCGCCGCGCTCCGAGCTTGCAACGTCTTATCATTTTAATCGCGATTTAACTGCTTTCTTAGTCCCATTAAACGTCCACTCTTCGACGTGAGAGTTTCCACTACAATTTACGGTGTTCAACAGAGTTCGCGGATATATTTACGAAATTTTTCTGCGAAGGTACTTCCTGTAGACCTAATCCCAACAAAAACATCCTGTAGACAGGAGCCAAGCTCTCTATGGCCGTGGAAAGTTGCGAGATCGAACGAAATACGGCCAAGTTCGTTAGCTTATAAATATCTCTTGTAAGACTGAAAAAAATATATATATATTTTTTGTTATATATATTTTTATTGATATGCATGTCGCGTTAATGTTTTGTTAAATGAATGTTTTACGTTACGATTTTGTCAAAATAAAAACGACAGTCCTCTGCGAGCGATCGACGGAACATCACTTCGTCTCGAGTATCAATTCCGTGTCAACTCCTTACAAAAATTAATTTAAAAAAATGTTATTTAATTCTTAGAGAGTTACAGGACGAAAGGAGGGCTAAATTATTCAAACTTGGCCGTTGCTTCTTAAACTAATGGCCGTAAAAGATGTTAGGTAGCGGTCAAGATTGAATAATTTAGAGTACTTATAATTAGTTCTTTTAAATTAAATTTTAAAAACGTTTTTTTCAGTATTGCAAGAGGTATATCTAAGTTAACGATTGTACGAAATTACACATCTCCATCTGCCTCCAGTTCCGAGTAACAAGCCTCTAAAAAACGACTAAGTTGTTTTCGTTTAAAAAGCTGCTCCGAGTTTAGAGAATTTTTCGTTGTTAGTTCGAAAATAAACAGCACTCAACATGTTATATTTAGTACTTCTCAAAGACGGCTAAGTTGTATCGAGTAAAAGGAGGTACATAGTGCGAGAACTTGGCTGGTGCACTACGGTGCATCTAAATAGTCTTCATTATGTTTGCAGTAATTGCTTGACTCGCTTGGTACCACGTTCTCGTGTATGAAAATTGCGGAAAATATAAATAATATTATCCAATTCGATAGTTAGTAGCCGTAAACTGTAGATGTAGATTGTAGACCAGCGCTCGCCGTCTTCGAGTTGAAAGTACTCGAAGGTATCGTTGCAGCGTGGGCGCTAAAAGTGTGTATTTTGAGAGCCACTGTTTCCCCGTTACTCGAGTAAGAAGACACTTCCTCGGCAGTAGCAGAGAGCCGAACCGAAGCGGAGCCAATTACGCGATGCTTGCGCCAACAAACTGGTTGCTCGTGTACGAAGGTTCGGGGTTCGAGGTTCCAGAATCGAGGTTTCGAAAGGATCGAGCGCCGCGCCTCGCTGATGCAACTCGGGGGCTTGCCAATTGCGTTGGTCTTTGACAAATTCCCCGGCGCGGAGCTCGGCGTGGCGCGGCGACGGAATTGTCTCGTTCGCGGGTCGGCTGAGCGGTGGATTGATCGTGCACGGTTTGCAAACATGTCCGAGAAAATTAATAATAGTTTCTCGCGGGGCACGATGTCAGTGCGCGAACCGGCTATCATTATCCTCCGTTAATTGCCGGAGTTCGAGACTTTCGTTTATCATCGAAACGCACTAATCCAATTAGCTAATTAGCAGTTCGTAGCCCTATAAATACTTAACCGCGCCAATTAACGTGCTCATCGGTGCGGTGAGGGAAAGAGAGAGAGACAAAGAGAGAGAGAGGCCGAACGCTGCGCCGGACGGGGAGATAAAAAAAATGAACAGAGGAAGAGGAAAAAATAAGAAACGGGGCCCCACGGTATCTGGTATCTGGCTAAGGCTAAGTAACAGGTTCCGCGGAACGTTCAGAATGTTCAGGATGTTACACGCTGGGTGAATGGAGGAGATATACGGGCGTAGAAGACACTCCAAGTCTATTATAGGCTGAAACCGAGGGAAAGGGTGGCTACGTGACCAAAACAATGGCCCACCGACTAGCATTCTCCTCGGATACAGCCGCATTGTTTGACGTTCGCTGCCATCCCTTTTCTTGCCCATCTCTCGCCCTTCGCATTCCTCGTACCCTCACCCTCCTCTTCCGCACACTTTTTTTTCCGGTGGAACTCTCTAGGCTTTTCTTATCCTGTTGTCTCTACAATTTTTCTACTCTATTTCTTCTACGCTCTCTGTCTTTGTACATTTGGTTTAACGACGTTTTAAACAGCCGTCACTTTTCAACGATAGGTTTTAGAAAAAGTCTGAGACCGTGTTGGCGATTGAAAATTTAATTACGTTAATAATCGAACAGGTCGATTAAGTTTCTTTATATTGTATATGATTATTTGGTCCTTTAAGGGTTTCAAATTTATTTACCAATCTCCTCCTTCTTTGCACTTACCCTATAGCCTAATTTCAGCGGTACATACTGTTTATCATGGTGGGTTCCTTTTGCCAACAACACGTGAAAAGCACCCGGAGGTCCGGGTTCCGGTGATCGACGTTACATTTCCTTTATAAAATCTTTGCATTTGTGTCGATACATTATTCTCTATATGTATGTGTGTATGTATGTTCAATATTTTTCCTCTCGACGCGACGCTTCCCTTTTGTACACTTTATCGGTTTTGGTCTTCCTCTGCGTCGGGATCGACTTCATAAATGTACCGTAGAATTTAAAGAGACCAGCAATACGAAATGATATTGTCGGAACGAAGGGTTCTCGAAGAACCCCGCGAAGAAGGGCCATTTCCAAGGAAGCAATATCGACACTGTATTTTCCTCGGACAACCACTTTACCCGGGGTTACTTTCCACCCTCTTTGAAGTCCTGGAAGCCGTAGTTTCGCGTCCGAATTCTCGATACGACGTCGACAGACCCTCGAACGGCTCTATTGTGCACTGCTCCGCACTGCTCCGCGCCGCACCGCCCCGGCTAAATTACCTTCAGGGGTTTCCTCTTCGAGGAACTCGTGTTTCTTAATGGTGGCTCGATTCCGTTTCGTCCGGGGCGCATTTTCGCCGAGGGACCACGCGACCGGAGGGTAGTAGATCATGTTGTGTATTATATTTCATTTCGGAGAATTATTCTCGACGAGCACGTATAGGGGCTTTGGTTGCGTCCCAAACCACTCTGAATATTCGGAGCCTCCGTAAGCCGGTTGAATCTCGTACAATTTGCGTGTAACCCACTTTATCAAATTTCGGGAACTACGCGAATTAAATACACGGTATAATTTATCGAGTTACCGCGATTCAATTCTGATTTACACGATGACCCGTTAAGCTGCTTAACGCGTTCCGACTTCCCATACCCTCTGAATTAGTATGGGGTTCGGTATAGGGAAATATGCTCGACCACGTCGGTTCGTCGTAATTCATTACCATTATCCATATGGATTTCATACGATAATGTTATAATTCTCCGAGGTTGGGTAATCGGACGTTTACACCCGGTGGATCGCGGCTATTACCAACGATCGTTATTCGTATCGTATTTCCTAGGAGCTCGTGTTGGTCCGTAAGCAGGTATTATTAAATTTATTTTATTTTGAACATGTGGTGCAAATACCATGAATGTGGATTTTTCTCTTCTTTTCTTTTTGCAATTTTTTGTTATCCTTTCTTTTCCTTTTTTTCTATGTATGAATCTATACTTTAGTCATATTTATGACATTATTAACGACAAGTATTCAGTTACGCAGTTCAATAATATCGACCATACGCCGTTTAATAATTATTTGCCCAAGAGTCGTTATCGCTAGTATCTATTAATTTATTTGCGTTCTTCATATTCTGTAAAGACGTGTGTTTGATCTCTCAGACGGAGATTTAAATGAGACAATTTTATTAATTATATTTGAAATTAAACGTTAAACTGTCGTATTTACGCGGATGTATTATTTTATTTACAATTTAAATCCTACATATAATATAATATAATAGTAGAATTTTAATCGGATGCAACTCTCGGGTACATATCCGCGACGAGAATATATTTGTACGTGCGGTTAGAATCCCCGATATACATAAATTGAAATTCCATTATGACAAGCCGTTAAGACAATCCATATTCAGCCCAGACCCTTCGCGTGACCTCCGAAAAGGGTGGCTCTTCGATTTTCCGGAGCCGACCAGCCGCACCCATCAGTCTCTCGGAAATTTCTCGTGCGAGTCGCCGAGATTCTCCTCGTCTGCCACAAATCTCGAGCGTGCAGGTGTCAAGCGATAGTAATTGATGTCAGTGGAAAGTGGAGACCCTTCCATGTGCAGCCGAGGTCGGAGATACAATAGTCAGCCGACGCGGGTGGCGCGCGTTGTGCCTAACAGCGAGAGATACACGTTTATGGCTGGTGAATTTACGATCGATGGAAAAGCGAAGGGCGAGAGAGAAGAAGAAGAAGAAGACAAAACGGTGTCCCTCTTCTTCGCTTCGGGATCGTTGCTCGCGATTCCACGCGCATCGTTTCCACGCCCCGATGAGCTGAAGGCTCCTTTATCGGGCTCGATGTTTCTTAGATACAGTTGCCGATCTTATCGGCTGCTCTACCGCCTAGCTTGCTCTAATCGAATCATCCGATCCGGTCGCTCGATAAATCTCCACTTGTAACGCCGCCAGCTAAGTGATTTTACATTTTCATTAACGCGTCCGCGATAAATCGGTGACGAAAAAAAACGTTTGTCGCGATTGAAACCTTTCCTCGTCCTCTCAGCTTCGTCCGGGTTACCATGGGTTCGTCGACAGCTGATTTTGCCGACACTACCATAGTAGCACAAAAATATTGGATAAATATCTTTTTCAAATATTGGAAAAATATTTTTTAAGCCATACTTTTTCATATGAGATAAATATTGGATCCAACTATTGCATACATGTTTAAGAAATGTGATATATATTTAAAATGTGATAGATATTTAAAAAATATAAAGTAAATATTGCAAAGAATGTGAAATCAATGTTTGAAAAATATAAATTCAATATTTAAATAACATTCAATTAAAAAGAAGAAAAAGTTAGAAAAAAATATTTTATTAACTATGATATTTTAATATTTTAATAACTATTAATATTTTACATTTACCGCTTCATCCAACCTTATTGCTTCTTTTCTTTGCCGTGGAAAAATGTATCGACTCGGGGTATGATGGAGGATTAAACACGGGCCGAATCAACAATTGTCGCGAGCTCCCAAGAGACTGTTTCTTTTTGCAGCGAGTATGAATAATTCAAATAGAGTAGCCGAAACCGCGACGGAGTGGAGGAAGAGAGGAAGCGGCGGCGCGGTTCGGAAGAGATTTTCGGGTCGTCCGATTCGCCGGGCATTTTTCCATGGAATCGAACGCCGCCGTAGTTCTCGGATTCCGGTCACGTCGCCTGGAAGCGCAATCCGTGACCGTCGGACGGTTTCAGACGGTTTTCCACGTAGCGATTTTACATATGGAACGAGTCTCTTGGCCCGGAGATTGAAATCGCGGTAGCCTTTTTCCGCGGAGTCTGTCCGCGATCGACCGGAAACGAGAAAATAGCATTCGGTCCTCGCGTATTCTCCGTTGAACGACACGCGGCTAATTTGTTCTTGCGAGTCGAACGAATTGAAATTTCGACGAACACGAAAAAGGCGGTGACTGGCTTCGCCGATCGGTGGGATCGTGACTTTACGAGATGCAGGGTTCTCTCTGGTCGCCAGGGAATGTCGTGACGTTTAAAAGGCGTGCTCTGCCCGGTAGAGAAGACGATCGACTTTCGCGTCTCTTCCTATTCCCCGTGCTGCTTTTTGTCTCTATCTTTCTACGATTTCTTGGCAGCGCGTGTGGATTTAATGGGCCGTAAGGGAGGGTAGCGCGAGCTCTCTATAAGGCAGTGTCCGCCGCTACGCAGAATCGATGATGCTCTCCCACGGTGTTCCTCGTTCCTTCTCCTGTCTTTTCCTCGGTAGTTTTTTTTCCTCTCTTTTCTTCCACTTCGGTCGTCCCTGCTCGCTGCTACTTTCGGTTTCCCTTCGCCGAGCCATTAATCAACGCAGCCTGCCGTAAGGATCGCTCTTCATCTCCGATCACGACCTTGGCAAATAGTAAGCGGCAACGATCGATCAGCGGTTCGTCACCTGATCAACGATACAAGGTAACTACACCGACGGTGTTCTTCGGGAAGCTTGTCCTAATGGCTTTCCTGGATCACGACGATGCCTTTTCCCGAGGATAATCGGTGACGGGATACCTTTCTCGGATAGCTGAAGACTCCTTTCGTGATATACGGAAGGTGGTTCTCTTCTAGATCGGTAAAAAAAAATCACGTCGACTCTCTCTTGGTTTTCTTGTTTCTGCTACATCGCTGGTCACGGTAAATGAGTTTCAGCCGAAGGAGAGTCGTAGCCAGCGAAATTTATGTCGCGCGGGGTCGGTAGAGCAATTGTTATTTCGTGAACGAGCAGGAATCGCGTTCGGCCACTAGCCATTCCAATTACCCGGTGCGGCTGGCCGATTGACCATCAATTGTCACGCGGCGTATTAGCCGATCGGTGTGCCTTTACGCTTCGCGATCCTCGTTAATGCATTTTCTTGAAAAGGGACGCCCTTTCCTGCAACGATAACCGTACACCACCGAGGGACCGCCTTTCTTGGCTGGTCCAACGAGCTACGTGGAAATCCTCTCGGATTCTAGCTAGAACCTTCGAACCGGTTACCGACCGGTTCCCGCTCTCGCTCGGATCTCCCGCTCTCGCTCTAAGAGCATACGAGAACGATCCTACGCGGTCACGTTCGGCAGGTGACGAGAACGTACACTGAACTCGTGACATACTTCGGTCACGGCCACGGCTTCCACGTATCCCGCGGCCAATTACCATCTCCAAAAGAATGCGAATCTGCGGAGGCGTTTCCGCGCATGGATTCGCGGTGGTATAATCTAGGAGGTATTTGCCGGAGGCGTGCTTTGCCCCGAGGAGCAGATCTTCGAGATCGAACCCTTCGATCGTATCAGGAAAAAAAACGCTGGTAAAAAAGCAACTTTCGATATCGAGGTGGAAGATTCTCGGTTCTGTTTTCTATGCGTGAAGTAGGCGTGGCCTACAACGAGTGGGCGCGGTTTCGTTGCCCTTGGCTTCGAACAAGTCGGAGAACGAGAGCAGCAGAGAGCACCAGGATCGGAAACCCTGGAAATCTAGCTAGGAACTGTATTTATTTCGTCTTGTCTGTGCGATGTAGGCGTGGTCTAACCTGGTGGGCGTGGCATCTTCGCTCCCGCTTCCGAAGTAGCTGTGTCAGGTGCCCCTAGAGCGGTTTACGGGGTAGTTAGTTGAATATAGAGCGCTGTAGGTGCGATATTTAAGTGAATTCCTCGAGAAGGAATTGCTGACGTCTCGGGTAACTCACAGAGACTGGCCTCGAGGGGCGTCGCAGCGATCACGTGGGCGTAAACTATCGCTAGAGCATCGTATCACGAACAGAGAGAGAAAGAGAGAGAACCGGTGCGTGTCTCGACTCCGACGCCAGAGACATAATTGAAAAGTGATGAAACGACGGCCGAGAATTTGCATGATAATTCACTCCTCCCTTTCTGATTTATGAACGCCGTTTAAGCGGAGAACGTGTTCGCGTGGGCTTTGTACGCCTGGAAAGTGACGCGACTCTCGAGGTGATGCCGGCGAGCGATTTCAATGGGTACCTTGCGGGGTTAACTATGGCTGAAGTCCGGGAACAATTCGTTTGTAGCCGGACGGACAGGTATTCCGGGGAAAGTTAACGCGGAAGTTACTTTCTCGACCGAGGGAGATTCGCTTTGTTACAAGCCGCGTTTTTTTCGAGAAATTTATTGGACAGAGCTGTCCTCAAATCTTACTGGACGAAGGATTCGTTTAGTTTCACTGGCCTTTGAGCTCGCTGTAACACCTTAACCGGCTAGATCTGGGACATTTACAGGTCAGACTTTTGGGACATTTTTGGATAAAATACTGTACCGAGGAATATAACAAAGAAGAGATAGATTTTTTATTCGGAATACTTAACTGTAGAAGAGCCTTGGTTTCCGAGTGCAGGCAAAGTTCGATCGGAAGGAAGAAGTTAATTGCCCTAAATGCTAGTCTGGCGCGGGCCAAGCGAATTCGGCCGCATTGAGATTTATGGACGGGCACGTCCGTCAGGCGTTTCTCTAGCTGGCGTTGCACGAACCTCGCAACTCTTGCGCGCACTCAGCCCGATGCAGCCAGCGTACATTGTACATACACTGAACAGTGTATACGGACGGTTTATGAACGACCCGCGGTTCGCGTGTACACCGAACGCGCGTGTTCACGACGGAAATCAATAAATTATTTCAGTCACGTCGAACAGCTGAATTCCACGGTACCGGGCCGCGTTTACCGATCACTGTCATTTCGCTGGTCGCGGCTCCGCGCGCGCCTCTTCTCTCGGACATCTATCAGGCTCGATTGCAATTAACTTTTTTACAAGATTCAACCGTGATTACCGGTCCGGTGATAGCAGGTTGTCCAGGGGAATCGCGTGTGAGTCACTCCGGCGAAGGAGGAGGCTCGGTCGTATTGGACAACACGGATCAGCATGACTAGCATGGTACAGCGTCGTCGGAGGATGTTGGCAGTTTCGATACTTTGTCTGGACAGAATTTCAAGCTTAATGGTCTATTTGGTTTAGCTATAGAGTTTAGGTATTTATTTAAAAATTTAATTGTGTGGGTACCGATCGAGCGTCGGCGACCAGCTGATCGGGTCCCATGGAACCTTTCACCGACTCCAGATTTGACCGATTACGCCTTTAACCGATAACGCCTTTAACTGACAACGCCTTTAACCGACAACGAATTTGATAAAAATCTTTTTTCTGTACCACGCACAGCAGAATTCCGACAACCGAGATTTCGTTGAGATGTCGATCGACTGAATGAATGACGTCTAAATCGACGTTTAGAGTAGATTTTCGATTCTCGGCGAAGCTCGCTCACATTTCAAGCAAAGTCCGTTTATCCTGATCGGGAATTAGATGGATCGGGTTCGGGTTTGGGTTCAGGTTCGGAAACGCGCGCAATCTCCTCGCGGATCGTTTCTCTGGCTACACGTTTCATCGGCTCTTATTGCCCCCGTCGATCTGGTTACATCGTAAATCGCTGCCAGATGAGATGGCTTAAAATCGTTGTTGCTGTTGCTGTTACTGCCGCGGCTCTCGTAACTCTCGCGGCCTCGGACGAAATCGTGACTGGTTTGCGACGAGGAGAGGAGGAGGTCCGTCGTCGCCCCTCGAACAAGGTAAGAACTAAACGATCGGCGAACCGTTGGATTAGAGTAATTTATAACAATCAGCGGAGCGCGCGAAACTGGTCGTCCCGTGCATTACTCACGCGATTCCGTCGACGTTTTTGCCGATTCTCGACGCGTGTTCTCGTTACGCCGTTTCGCATTCTTACTCTTACTCGGCCGACCACTCGCCGCAATCTCCCAGATGGATATTATTGTTTTATACGAGCCGCACCGACTCTCAAGACTCAAACGGTAGCTACGTCCTGACTGGTATCATCGGATACACGAGAATTCTATGCTACTTCGATGAGATATCCTATTAGAACATTTATCGCAATTGCTCACACGCCCGATATACGTATCGTCCGCACTTTTTACCGAAACCCGTGCTTCGTCTTTTTTTGCTGTACAATTTTTAATTCGTTATACGTTATTGCCAAGAAGTACTCACCCAGAGGTATTATTATACCAGGAGCGAATACTGTAAATATTTCTGCTACTAGGCTAGACATTTAAAGTAATACTTCAGCACAATCTTAGCACAATTGAGAAAATTGAGAAAAATGAAAAGTGGGGCCTACTCAAAAAATCGTCTCTCAATTTTTCATCTTATTTTTTATATTATAGTTATAATATTCGAGCACAATATACAACAAACATAGCACAATTCAGCACAACTGATGAAATTATTTAATTCAACAAGCGGGGGGCTAACTTTTAGGAGGCTATTACCCTGTATTCCACATTATTGTATTTACTTATTATTTTATTATTTACTTATTACTTATTATTCATGTATAGCAACATTATTGTATTTACTTATTATTTGCTTATTACTTATTATTC
>CM052337.1:12746085-12804684 GCA_028455595.1 Lasioglossum vierecki
TATAATTTTAATATGTATATAATATATACATATTATACAATATAATTGTAATATGTATATAACGTATACATATTATATATGATTTTAATATGTATATAATATATACATATTATACAATATAATTTTAATATGTATGTAATATATACATATTATACAATATAATATTAATATGTACATAATATATACATATTATACATAATTTCCAATATGTATATATCTCTATTTACGCGAAATCGAAATTTTTTTCTGAAAATACGTTTAGTAATTGTACCACGTGGAGAATAATATATCGATACTATTAAATTCCTTTTAAACCGACTTCAAAAAAGAAGGAGATTACTCAAATCCACCTGTATGTGCCTTTTTGGCTTCTTTTTTTATGTACGTTCATATTTTTTTATTATTTCCACTTCGCCCATTTAAACTTCTCCATAACGAACATGAACAGCCCGAGATTTTGCAACGATCCGATTCGCGTTGGGATGCTTGACGAAAGGAGAATCGATGAACGTGTACAGAGGGAATACCGTGCTCGGTGTAAGGTTTCGGGGAAGGAGACGACGTTTGACCGTTGTTCCACCGTGGACCTGGTGTCGACTGTCGCCTCCGATCGCTACGTTTAACTTGTACAATATATTTTTATAAGTTTAACAGATACTTTTCTATCGTACGATGTGCCGTTTCAAAATCGCGCGATGCCAACGGTCTCTCCGAGACGAGACGGGACGAGATACCGAGTCGAGACGGGTCGAGATGGGCGCTGGCTATGTCATAGTTATGCGCGTGGAAGAGTAATGATCTCGCCGTCTCCATCGGAGCGATCGTTCACGAGCGAATTCTTAAGGAAGACTGGACAATATAACTTCTCGACAGGATGTACATGCCTTTTCTACACGTATAGCCGCCGCGCAAGGATTTCTACTGGTTCTTTTTCTACCCGCTAAATTTTTGCATACCGCGAGAGCAGCATTTTTTATATTCTTATATTATATATATATATACAATATATGTATACACACGTTATAGGAGGAAAGCTCAATTGTATCAAACCATGGCATTCAGTGTAGCGAATAAAAGTATTTATAGTACTTTCTACAACGTTTGTTGATCGCAGTTTGGTTACATGCTATTCAATTAACGATTGCGATCACCGTGTAGTTGAAGCAATTTTTAAGCAATTACATGTTGGAACGATTGTCGAGTGATCGGCATTTATTTTTTAATTGGTGACCGATTCTGTAAAAGGGAATAGGATCGCTAGGTCGATTGCACTTTTGGTGATCGAATATTTGTACGGTAAGACGATCCATCCAATGGAATTTTGATTAATCGAGTGCGGGAATAATGGAATTCTTTTGTATTTTTGATTGTCCGTAGAATGAAGAATGCAGAGTGTTTAAGAAGACCCATTCTCTCGCTGAATTGAGAACCGCTTGTAACCCGTTAGGACGGTTTTTCGATGATATCAAGCGGCGAGTCCTGAGCCTCGGGGCCCACATTTTTCGGTAATTGACCGTACGTAACTTGAAAATGACACGGAAGAACGTCTTCTTCGCTGGGATACGCGTCTCCATTAACCCGACGTGCTCCAGGCATGTATTATTCCCGATAACGACAGTTTAATCATCTAGCTTCAAAAGATCGGCGTACAATGTACATACAACGGTGAAATTTTATTCCATTCCAATTAATAAAGATTTATCAATTTTCTTTGCACGGTACAAACGGAAAATTCGTTCGTCAATCCTACTTGACAGCGAAACGCAATTTCCAAGAATCGAACGCAAATATACTGGCAGAGGACGCGAATTGATCGGCGTATAACAGTTTCCAAACAAATTCTAAAGTAGATTTTCCCGGTGGAAAATTCGTCTGCGGTCTCTCCCCCTTGCCCAATTTAATCCAAGCGGATCAAATTCTTATTCGCAAAGACGAGGAAGCAATTCTGGGGACGGTTTTCTCTCCGCACTCCAGACGCTGCCAGTATTATCGTTGAGATCTCGCCAGTTGGGATCCCATTCGAATAAGTAGCATGGATCGCAAAGTATTCCCGTAACCAGACAGGATATAATCCTGGGCAGACTACTCGCGTCCCGAGTCAATATTTGTGTTACGCGAGTGGGGGAGAAACATATGAAACACGTTTTCCCGTCGACGAAGCCCGGGGAATCGAGGAAACTGTCGGAGCTGCTCGGGGAAAAAGAAGGTAAGGCTTTCACGGCTGTATATTGTAGCATAAGCTCTCTCTCCTCGAAGCGTGTATTTTTCTTCACATATGTACAACGTAGAAAAAATTCGGGGGTCAAACCACGTTTACTCCTCTAACAGGGAACTGTATAAATATCACTCGGATCTTCAAGTAAACACGCCGTTCGCTCTGCTGTCCTCCGGAAAACGCAATCGCAACGTTTGTACATGTACTCGGATTCTCTCAAAAAATGCTTGTACAATTTTCTACCCATATATTCGATTTTATCGATTAGAGCATTGCAGTACATTATCGCCGGAATGTAATGTCGTTAAAGAGCTGTGTCTGCGGTTTAACAATTTCTAAATGTCCTACATTTGCGTGAATTTTCTGTCAGCCTATTTTCTATAAGAAAAATTCGAGGAACAATTGTGGAGCACAGCAGAATCGGACGCTAATGTTAGATTCTTGTTCTCGGTAAAACGGAACAACGAAAAACAATGCTTTAGGTTAAGCGCTTGAGCAATCGTCGTCGTATCGCGTCGATACGTGCTCGGGTTTTATCGTCGATAAAATCGGCCAGCTTAATTAATTGACGCATAAGTAGGCGTGTAAGTATCTATGCTTTATAAATAATAGCTATACATTGAGAGAAATAATTACAGGTCTTGCCGGCCTCACCCATGAACGAGACTCAACGACACGCTCTAATTAAAGACGGTCGATTAATATCGGATCGCAGAAGTGACACACGCGAGCCGGGAAACATAATTTTCACGCTCGCGCCGCTTTGGTTCGCATTGTAGCATCGCGACGCGAGTTCCGTTCGCTATCGTAAATCCATTTAGAAAAAACGCGGTAAAAACGGATAAACGTTTTCCCATTTATAAACGGACCGCAACGCTCGGACGTGTAAATTCGCTTTCGTGGCTGGCGAGTGTAATTAAAACGCTATTACGCCTCTCGTAAAGTAAGACATACTTCCACGCTCTCGGCGAAGCATGCGTAATTCGAAAAACTATGTCTCCGTGAGAAAAATCTGTACAACATGGAAATACACTTCCAGCAGATGGTGCGGCGTCTCGGAGATTCGGTGTTAGCGTCTTGGACTAATGGACAGGCTAATAGACGTTTAATTGCACCGTAGCGAAACGATTAGACGGATAAATACGCGAGCTAACACGCCAACCGTTTACAAACGACTCTTCGACTATGCGCCGATGATAAATGACATTTCTAATCTGGCTCGTAAACGGATTACACGAAGCGCCGCTCGCGACGCGCGTGCCGAGAGCGGGCATCTTTCCGCGAAGCATAGTCATTCTGTATGGCAGACCGGTTCCGATCCTGGGGGTAAAAAAAGGCCCGAAACGCGAGCGGCCCGTTTAAGGGAGGATTAATTATGCTAACGACAGTTACCGTCGAATTTTTCTCTGTCGGCTATTCGCGACGGTCCTCCTCCGGCCCTCCTCCGGTCATCCGTAATAACCTATCTTACACGATAATCGGCCCACGGTACAGCGAGTCAAAAAACCATTGGCACCGTCATTTTTCTCCCAAGTACTCTCCGAGTCTTCTGTACAAGAACTGCATATTAATGCGCTCCTTTGCATTTCGCTCTCCAAGAGAAAACACGCTGGTTTGGAAACGAAACCACTCCGTTGAAAGCAAGAGCAACAAGGCCACGCCCACCTAGTTAAATCACGCCCACCGAACCGCCTGTCGCCACATTTATTCGACAATAAATCATCATCGTCCCCGCACACAAAATCTCCGTCTGCAACAAAATCGTAAAAAGTCTTTCGCTTGCCTACATACAATTTTTTCTACTGTGACTCGAAGTCACGACCAAAGTTCCCTCATCGACGTTGTCTCAACTGGTCGCATAATTTTCCAAGACCACAATCCACACACCCCACACCCACCAACCCCGATCGTCCCCGAGGTCCTTCGCGTTCCGCATCGAGTTTATCGACATCGATTCGCGCATTCAACCGCTCTCGCGTTCCATCGATCCTCCGCGCGGGCGATTCGGTCCCCGCCCATTGAGTCTCTCGAAGCAGCCAGTGATTTCGAATCGACAATTCCTAGGATCTGCATCCTGTACGTGCCACGTTTCGGTAGCCACGATCGTCTCTCTCGATGGTACTCTCAATAGTACGAATTATCCTGCTGGTAGTCCGGGTACTGAAGTTGCTGGCGGGCAGAGGTGGTGCCGTCGGGTTTCAGCAGGAAGAAGCTGGTCGGCTTGCCGTTGAACGTGTACGGGCCTTTGTCCAGGTTGTTGACCAGGTCGTCGGGTCTCTTCGCCGGCTTCAGGTTCGTCTGCCACTGATAAATGGACGTCGGTTTCCCGTTGCTCACGAACTCCGTCGATAGACTGTCCAGATTGGTGATGGGACTATCTGTCGGTTTCTTCTGCTTCTTCTGCCATTGGTACACGGACGTTGGCTTACCGTTGCTCACGAAATCGATGGGCAGATTGATGAACGGGTTCCCAGGCTTTTGGTAGACCGGCTTCGGCTTGGTCGGCTTGCGATAACCAATTTGAGGTCGTAGGTTCGAAGTGGAGTACTTCGGGGGTTGAGAGATGTAGCCTAACCCTGGGACGAACATGTACGGCGTGGGTGGCAGGCGGATATAAAATATATTACTTTCTTGTTGCCTCTTGGACTCGGTGTCCACGGCGTCCTCGGTGTCCTCGGAGTTGTAGTTGTTCCTGGCATAATCGTCGTAAGGCACGCCGGAGAACGGCAGTTGAGGGACCACAGGGTAGTTGACGAAGATTGCCTTGTGCCTTCGACCCTTCGATACTTTGTCTTTATTCTCGCTAGGACGCCTTTCGACCTGACTCGCGTCAGGCTCGCTCTCCGCTTTGTTCCGGATAGGAGACTGTAACGAGCTCCTCGAATCTTTCGTTCCACTGTCGGGCTTTTCTGATTGCTTTTTTGCCGGACGATTCGCTGCGTCTCCGACGGTGACAATCTCGGCTTCCACGGGAACCTCGTCCGCGCTGCGGGACAAGGAGTTTCGTCCTCCCACCGGGGCCACAGGTGCTGCTAGGCTGGACGCTGCGAGGGACACCAGTAGAACCAGCGAGAGCCTCATGGTGACTGGAAAAAAAGAACTTGGTAAAAACAGTCATCTCTCGGGGATTTTCTCCGAGATAGTAAATCTACCTCGTCTATACAGAATATCGTGGGGAAGTATTAGGGTAACTGCATTAGTGAATGAACATTTACGAAATTGTTCAGGAAGATATTTTATTTTTTAAAAAAATATGTGAATCGAAGGAATCTCATATATGTCAAATGACTCCCTATACTTAATTTGTGAAAAATAAATGAACACAAATAAAATGAAATTATTATTAGTTTTCTTTATTGAACGTTAAATACAAAATATAAAAAATACCAGTCAATGAACACTACATTCTAGTAATTATTGGTAATAATTATTATTATTTATATTTATTAATAATAATTATTGGCCCAAGAATCATTATCGCTAGTATACCGTACGGCTTAAAATTTGTTGAAATATGCAAAATACAAAATATAATGACAAAATACAAAATAAAATGAAATATACAAAATCGTTCATTTGCTGGTGCGGTTACCCTATATTTTGCATGAAAAAAAATAAGAAAAAGCTGTACTTTCACCCCCAAAAACTAATTTTTTTGAAAGAAACTCGTAATTTTGAAGCTCAGTTTCGTTTTTAACAATTTTTGTATTTTAATCACAATTTTGATCGTGTATAACTCTTTATATTTTAAAAATGTTTCAGACGCAGTTTTTTATTGTCTTTCTTGAGAATGATAGGAATTACTATCGAAACGTCGAAAGTTTAATTAACTTGTAAAATTGCTTTATTATGTTTCAATTGATCGAACCGTTGCGCCGAAAACATACTTAAAATTCTCTTGTTCAGAATTGTAAATGTCTAAATCGAGACTGAAATTGCATTGGACTTCGAGATTGAAGTCTCCCTGGTACATCGAGCACGTAAAGATCCCCCTGCAAGTTTTTTGTAGCAAATTGATTGCAGTTCGAATGGAAATGTGACGAATAAAATTACAGAGCTCGGAGTACCACCGATGGAAATACAAATTCATCAGGCATTAAAACGATTTTCAATGCGATCTTGTCGAGTACCGATGATATACGCGCAGGTTGGGTGCGGTATTCTCGAAGGAACCTTGTAATTTACTTCCATGGTCGGTTAATCGGTGAAGATGTACGAATTATTGGTATCGCTGGATTACGCGACTGTTCGCCATTCGCCGTTCGCCGAGCAGCGATACGAGACTCTCTTGTAAGCCGGCTTAGAGAGGAGTATTTACGACGCTTATGAACCCTTCGCAGCCGCACCATTCGGATTAAGTTATTAACAGCTTCGAGAGCAAGACAAATGATGCACGGATAGTGGAATATCATTGGTAGCTGGATACTTTCGCTGTTTTCGCTTTGCTGCGATCCTTCCAGCGGCGTATAATCGTTCTTGCGCTTTGTATCAACGAATCGTGCTTCCAGGTACGAAAATAGAGGATTTGGAAGGTCTAGTTTAGGCAGTGATCGCCGGTGGATCATATATTTGGTAGATCCTGTTTGAAATGTTCGTCGCAAGCCTTATCTAATAACGTCCAAGGATCCTAATCAATGTCCAAGCCGAACCGTAACCCGGGTATAATATTAAAAAGCGATTAAATCTTTTTTAAGATTCAAATGTACATACAATATCCATTTTATATTAAGTAACAAATTTTTTTTAAATACGCAGAAAACATCTATTTCATGTTACGAGAAAAATATTTTTTTCTAACTTTCTCTTCTTTTTAATTAAATGTTAGTTAAATATTGAATTTATATTTTTCAAATATTGATTCCACATTCTTTGTAATATTTACTTTATATTTTTTTAATGTCTAGTTTATATTCTCTGAATATGTAGCTTATATTTTCTAAACATTCAATTCACATTTTTTAAACATGCATATAATAGTTAGATCAACAAAATATTTTTCCAGAATTTCATTTTTTTTTTAAACAAGACTGGCCTGCGAAGTGGTGTCTCTGGTATCTCTGGCACGCTCGCAGAAGTGGTGTCTCTATATTTACAAAAAATACATTTAAGTGATGAATCACGGTAATAAATTGATTGTACTTCACAACTCAATGCATATATTTTTAAAATATTATATCATTACGACGGCACGAGATAAAGTTGCCTTCCCCTATGATATTCTGAAGATATCGCAGAGATCGAGAGAAGTCGCCCGTCAGATCGATATTGCGGTATCCAGACAACGAGGTTGTTGATAAGAAGAAAGAAGAGATCAGATCCTCTCGAGCCATTGAAACGAGAGCACATAAACAATCACAAATTTATCTACTATTAACTGGTGTGTATTTAATAAATATTTGTCACTGTTTAGAATAATGTGTTCACCGCCGAAGACAGACAACAATATTATAATTATAATATTATATTAGACAGCGCCGAAGCCTCCGCAACGATATTATAATTGCATATTATTCCATACTAATATTATCATAATTAGTAGACAGTAAATTCATCGTAAATATCCGCTACATCTAAGAATCATTATCAGTAACCCGCTTCGTAAGAGCGGGTTAACCAGGTTAACCGTACAACGATGTCTTCAGTAACCCGGTTACGCGGGTTACTCCCGGGTTACAAGAACCGAACCCGGTTACAGTTAGCATCCCTGAATAGTCCAGCGCAATGGAAGAGGTGTTTAAAAATCGTTTGTCGATCGGAGCGAACAAATTATCCGGTGAACGAGCAGCCACTGCATCGTAAAGCGTTAATCGAATAAACTGGCTCGGTGAGCAGGTGGGTCGCGGACAGGAGCGTATCACCGCGCAACGATCCAAAACAAATTGTCGTCGATCGAGGTCGGACGTCCTTAAGGATAACTCGTTTTCTCGGTACTGCTGTCTCTCCTGTTTCCCCTTTCGTTCCCTCCCCATCCTTCCGTCTTCTATTCCCCGGCAAGACGACATCGAATAAATCACGTTGCCGGTGGCAGCATCAGCGAAAAGCGAGGAAAAAGAGAATCGTCGCGCGTGGTGCCGCTCGGAAAGGGGGTGGGTGGGCTCGGGGTGTTTGAAAGTAGGCGGCGAAAGGAGAGGCAGAGAGGAGGCGGATAGACGGATAGAACGCAGTCGGGGACAAACTCGGCGGATCCGGACGACGGGCGAGAAGAGAGGCGCGTGCATTCCGCGCGTCGAGTTTTCTTCTGATGGTAGCGGCGCGAACCTCCGGGGAAACAAGAGCACCAGGAATGGTAATTGAAAGCGGGTTATAAAATCGTCGAGTCACGCATTCCTCGGCTGTGAACTTCTCGGCGGGGGAAGACCTTGCAGAAGGTCGGCCGCGTGAAGGGAAAGAAACCTCGGGAAACGGGGAACGAGAGACGAAGAGGGTGGTAAAACGTACAGCGAGATTTCGTAACAGCTGGCTCAGTTTTATCAAGGTGTCGTTAATGGTACCGGTCGATCGTTAATTGGACCGCCTCCTCCGAGGGTGGCCTCGAGCCTTCTCCACGCGCGCGCTATGTAAATTGCATGATCGAATCGAGCGCGCGTAGCTGGCGCCTCGGATCTTCGCAAAAACTTCACCCTGGCTCGCTGATCGGTTACGAACCCCCTAATCAACAGGTAATATCTGACAAGCTCTTGTCCGTAGATTGCCACGGTCGCACCGACGTTCTCGCGTGTCTACGTACTTCTATGTTCGGAGTAATTAAAAGCGTGGTTCGATCAACAGCAACAGCCCCTCGTATATGAAAACACGAGTCTCTTTTGCTGTTCAGGGTCTCGCGGGTGTAATCGGAGCGGGTAATAACCGGGTGGGGAGATAATCGTGGGCCATCATCGTTACGATTAAATACCGAGGGATTGTTACGCGATAACCTGTTATTAGCGTCGCGAACCTCGTTTTGCGCGTCGCTCGATTCGCCGCTGTCAGTAAGGTAAACCGACTGCCTTTTCACCTGCCGGTGAGCAGAATCGTTGCAGGGACCTGTAATATCAGCCACTGGTCTTATTGCTGTCTCGTGCCTCCCATCCGAGTGACAAGCAGGTTGCTGGTTGCCTGTTGCCTCCCAGCGCGAGGCGCGCGACTGGCCGATACACTGTGCACACAATTTGCGATTAATTATAATTGGCGAGTTTACTTCCGACGGGTTTTTGCAGGTGTAGCAGGTACTTTCCGATTAATTATAATTGGCGAGTTTTCTTTCGACGGGTTTTTGCACGTGTAGCTGGTACTTGCTCGAAACTCGGAGGAGATCTTTGCAACATTGGATCAGTGCAGCTCTAAATATGGGTTGCCTCATAATGTGAATTCCGGACAACGTATTCTTCTATGTTTTCAATATTTTATTCTGATGTTTTCTGAAATATGTGATTTATTTAGGTGCATGGTAGTGCACCAGCCAAGTTCTCGCACTATCTCCTTTTACACCAAAGAACTTAGACGTTTTTTAGAGGCTTCTAACTTGGAACTGGAGGTAGATGGGCAGATGTAATTTCGTAATTAATTAATAAAACATTAATCTTCCAACATTAGTAGGTTCCTAGATAACGGACCTTAAAAATCGCTAAATTTGTCACTGATTGACTGACTGACAGATCATCAAAACCTTTTGGGTACTCCCCATTGATCTACAAGCTTGAGATTTGGTACATAGGTCCATCATAACAAACACTCAAAGGAATAATGATCACAGCTTTAAATTTTACACCTAAAAGGGTGTAATAGGTACGTGCATTTTTTACTGATGAAAAAAACAATTAACAAAAATCGATGAAATCCCAAGAAAAACATCCTTTAAACAGAAGCCAGGTTCTCTATGGCCGTAAAAAGTTGTGAAAAATACCTCTTGCAGTACCGAAGAAAGCGTTTTTAAAAATTAGTTTAAAAGAACGCTATTTAATTTTTAAAGAGGGACATCGAGGGTTAAATTATTCAAACTTGGCCGTTACTTTTTAAACCAATGATCATGAAAGTAGCGACTAAAGTTTGAATAATTTAGTCTTTAATTTAAGTTTAAAAATTAAATAGCGTTTTCTAAAACTAATTTTTACCAACGCTTTCTTCAGTATTGTAAGAGATATTTCTAAGCTAACGAACTTGTCCGCATTTTGTTCGATCTCACAACTTTTTACGGTCATAGAGAACTTGGCTCCTGTTTACAGGATGTTTTTCTGGGTATTTGCTATTCTCGACGATGCTATCGAGTGAACGTTTAATAAGATTTCCAACAAAACGTATTCTTCTATGTTTTCAATATGTTCTTCTCGAAATACGTGATTTATTTGCTGTTCTCGACAATGCTGTCGAGTGAACGTTCAATCAGATTTCTCAACGGCGAAAGAGAGAGTCCTCTTCGATCCCAATAATTCTCAATTACTCGGAGCGCGATCGATTCAAGGAAATGATACCGCGGCTAAATGGCAGCGTAGCTTTGTTTGCAACATGTGTTCATACTTGTTCGAGCGATGAATGAATCAGAGTATGAAAAGCCCCGCGAAACGTCTCGACGCAGGCGTTCCGTGAATATTTGCGTTGTACGGTACAGAACTAGAGAGCGCGGCACCGTAAAATTGGCTAATTAGAGATACACGAGCGATCATAGCCGCGGAATGATCAGCCGCTACACCTCGATCGCGATCGAGCGCGGCACGGCGCGGTGGTCGAGGAATCGGAAATATGGTACAGCGATCGGATAGACAAGATTTCCCTCTGCGCAGCTGCTAGCGGGAGAAAACACGCCTTTTCCCTTTTTCGAAACAGGAAAAACCAAATAGAAGAGCCGGTCGAATTACGCGCGGTCGTGTCGCCTATTAAAAATTACCGGCCGCAATTATCTACCGTTACGAGGCGTCGATGTCTAATTAACGGCTCGAAAGCCAGGCGAAAATCCGTATTAGGCGTAAAATCAAACCGAAATGGAGTATAATCGTCTCTCCGGTCGAAAGAACGAGGAGGAGTCGCTCTCGGAATAGAATTTTATGGATTCCTTCGAAAGACCGTTAAAGCAGAAATATTCGTTGCCTTTCGTGTTCGCTGCCATTGCGAAACTTTGCCGTTTCCAGCGGTTTCCGCGTTCGTTCATTTCATTTCACTTTAGTTCACATGATTTGGCAATAGCAGACAAAAAGTACCGATCAAAAAATCGTCAGGTACTGATCGTTAATCGTAACAATAAAAGTCGGTTTGAATGAAATAAATGAAAAAAAAATTTAATACCGACTGGTCCATCCATCTTGGCGTAATCGGTGAACAAACATAGAAAAAAAGCGAAAAAGGTTAAAAATAGACTCGATCCAATCGCAGGATAACCAATATTAACTAACTACCAGCACAAAGGTTAAATCATCGAGTTCGAACATCAGATCCGCTAAAGGACTATCCGAAAATCGAGACGCGAACACGTTTTAGAAACTCCTATCCAATTAAGCGTAATTATGGACAGGTAGCGAAGCGTTGTCGAGGTAGAACGGTATACCGGAAGAGTTGATACTAATGACACGTGACGAGGCATCGCTCCACGCGACCCATACGCGAATCCTTATCCCAGAAACGTCCCGTTCAGGACTACCGATTCTCCTCTCGTCTTTCCTGTCACGATCCGTAACACTGCGGGCTTTCTGACAAAGCTGTCCGCGAAAGAAGTCGTTGCTGCACGCTGCATGTACGCATCGGGGCCTTTTATTTCGGCAAAGTAACGGTGCATCCTGGATCTCGTTTCGCAACGTTGAAAAACGACCATAGGAACGGACGGAGCACCGAAAACAGGCTAAGAGGACATTTTTAACCCTTTATACTCTTTATACAATATTTCCAGTTTCTATGACTTTTTAAATTTGGTAAAAATGAAATTGATATAATACCTTATACAATACTTAAATGTTTAGTAATTGGTTAGATACCAACACATCTAATAATGTAAACAATATTTTCAATAATAGGACAGGAGAATTGTACTAATTTAACTCGAATATCAAACCTTTCTTCTGACATAGAATATTTCATTCTCTACGATTTTTTAAATTTGATTGATATGAAATTGATATACCTCATACAATATCTAAATGTTTAGTAATTGGTTAAATACCGACGTATCTAATAATGTAAACAATATTTTAAATCTTTTTTTAAGATCATCTTTTATGTTCTTTTTTTAACGTCGCTTTTTTAAAAATTCTTTTATGAGAATTATTTCGCGATGGGACCTACAGTTTAGATTAAAGGTGGGTTCCAAACCACCTGGGCCACCACAGTATTTAGATGGCACGTGTTTACGGTTTACGAACCACAGTCGTTTCAAAGGAAATTCATGTAAAACGTTATCGATACTGCCCGCATTAGTCGAGCATCGAGAGCTCGAAGAATTCGTCGGTCGATCGAGGGCAGAGGAGGCGGTACGCATAATTAATGAGCTGCGAAGAAAAATGGCCGAGGAAAAGGAGATCGGTTGGCGAACGAATAGAGCTATTATAAATCGGAATCAGCAGCGTGGTTACTGGGTTGCGAGCACGCGAAACCGGTATCGGCGATCACGCGAATCGAATTACACGTGCAGTGAACAAGCATCTTAATCGTGGTTATCTCTAATCACTGCTGGAACTGTCAGACCAGATTCGGAAAATTGTTTACGACTTGCCACGTGGATCTCTCGCGCGCATTTATATTTTCTTATCGGCGCGCTGACAAGCGGTCCACGATTTTTCGCGAGTCAACTTGTGCGCTGAGTTGGAAACTGAAACGTTTAGTTATTTGCCAAACAGATTTCTCTTTCGACGTCTATTCGTTCTGACTAGATGTAATCGTTTCGACAAATATGGACATGTAAAGACACGCGGAAAAATGAAATTATCATTTTCTTTATGAAAGCCGAGAATTTATCTTTGCTTGCGCGATACGGTAAATAGAACTGGCGTGCATCGAACAGACACGTTATTCCAGTTACCAGAGTTCGATACTCAAAATACGCTAATTAGTTTGGATTTTATGCGCGCGGAGGATCCAGGAAATTCTCCAGAAAATAATAAGTGTGCTATTTACGTTGAAATTGGATTACACAAGGTTTAATTTTTATTTTTTTTTCTCGTGGCCAGGAATTCGAGATCGCGGCAAATATGTACATGGAAACGGCCTGCAGTGGACAGACACTAATAAAGTCCTGTTACCTCGATTATGCAACTTGTTTGCGCGCGATACTCAAAGTTTATTATCTCGAAAATATCAGGAAATTTCAATACACGTTTTCTATGGATTTCTCCGGTGGTGGTTCGACTTAATGATTTTATTAATATTAACCATAATAACGATCGCATAAGCACGGCTCTGAATACACTCGTAGTAATCCCTGCTGATCGTAAACGGCGACTGAAAGGGAGACTTTGTAAACGACTTGCTGCAATTTGCGAAGCATGCATGCTGCTTCTGGTTAAACGTTTTATATCGCGGAAGATGGCAAAGGATTTTTAATCGTTCGAGACGCGAGCACTGTTCCTATTGCATTTTCCGAAGCGTTTAAGGTAGCCATCTTCTTTATGAAAGATAACTGACGATTACGATACATTAAGGAAAGCTTACGATGTTTAATGGAACTTTGCGTGTAAGTTATTTAAGAATAATCTTAATAGATTTTTATTGGTAATGGAACAGCATTCATGGTTGGAGGAATAATTCGTGCAATGAACAATCTACATGTTTTCGCAAGGAAAAATCTATAATTATTTAATTAGTTATCGATCGTAATTTATCTTTAGGATATTATGAATTTTCTTTTCCTCGTATTAAAACATTTTAATATCTAACGTGGTTCTTGAACCGGAAGATTCAAATCCGAATCCAGTGTTTAGTATTCCTACAAAAATTTGTTGTTGTAAATGATCGAATCTTTGCGCCACGAATAAACATTAATAATATCCGAAAAATCTATAGTTTAGGGAAAGAAGAAATGGACGAAGGCACAGTGGGTGTTGCATAATTACTCGAAAAGCGTTGTAAATGATCGAACCTTTGCGCCGCGAATAAACATTAATAATATCCGAAAAATCTATAGTTTAGGGAAAGAAGAAATGGACGAAGCACAGCGGGTGTTGCATAATTACTCGAAAAGCGTTCCTAGCGAGAGAAGGAAGTCGATGCGGCTCGCCGCAAGGCGCTCCAGACACGAAAGCACTAATTCAAGTATCGCCAATTTGAGTGCCATCGAAGGTCGCGCGAGGCTGTCGGAACGACTCAGCTCTCCGTTGGACTTTCTCATAATTGCACCGGCAGTCACGAAGGCCGGTACGACTGCAGCCAGTTGGTTCTCAAGCGATCCCAATCGGTTTCTAGCCAAGGTGTTCCAACAACGTACGATCGCCTCTTCCGGTCGTTATTATTATAACCATATTGTAAGCGGCGAGATCCTGAATTCAAAGGATTCGGCGCGATTCGCTAACTGTACAAGCACGTTTCTTTTCGGTATCATTCGAAAAGCCGAGAGCCTCGACTCGGCAAAAACTGTGCCCGTTAGAAAGAGCCGAGCTCGTCTGAAAGAAAGTTTATAGGGAACCGCACGAATTTAATTGACTCGGTGACCAATTTAAACGGCAATTATGGAAAATTCGACCTCTTAAATTATCTATATATCTAGGATCTACTTTTCAAAGCTTCTTATACGATTATAAATAATAAACGTCCCGTTTTCTCCGTTATAAAAGTAAATACTTGGCATGATCGATCAAAAGAGTGCAAGGATCACGATTGCGGACGTTTTTAAGGTAAGACAACGTATCGATCGATAAATCCGTAACCCAGTGAGAAAGACCTCTCGGTACACTCCGAACCGCTTCGGATTAGAAGATCGATGATCTCGGAATTACGACGGCCAATGTATCATTAACTAAACGCCCATCATTGTTTCGTTTCGGTAGCGGACAAAGGTACCGTAACAAGCCGGCATTCTGCAAAACCGTAACGAGCATCGCCACATCTCCGACGTAATAACACGTCGGCTGTTTGGGACCGATCACGCGTTACGAAAATCGAATTAACCTCTTTCGAGAGCTCAACGGACTCTGATCGGTTTTTTCTCGATCGATTTACGGATCTACCTGTAGAAAATCTGTAGAAAATCGATCGAACAAACAATCTGTACATATTTTTACGATACGGATCCGATCACCCTAGTCGATAATGTCTTTGCCCAATTACTATAGTTAATATACAGGGTGTCCCAAAATTCGTGTAGTTCCCGGAAATGGGAGGTTCCTTGGGTCATTTGAAGCGACATTTTCGTTTACAAAAATGACGCCCGCGGCTTTGTTTAGGAGTTATTAACAAAAAACACAGACCAATCAGAGCGCGGCTAGAGCAAACGGAGTCCGACTCAGCGACAGGTCCCGCTTAGCGTGGCGGCGCCATTGGCCGAGCTAGAATCAATCCGCTGTAGTCGCGCTCTGATTGGTCCGTGTTTTTTGTTAATATGTCCTAAACAAAGCCGCTGGCGTCATTTTTGTAAAGGAAAATGTCGCTTCAAATGACCCAAGGAACCTCCCATTTCCGGGAAGTACACGAATTTTGGGACACCCTGTATAATCTAATTATATAATCAATTATATGGTCTCCAAGAAGCTCTAAGTACGAAATCATGCTGCTCAAGAGTGCAACATAAATTTCTCAGGTTTTGTTCATACAAGCTAAATAATCCAATGTCATTCTTTAATCATGATTACTCCGCAATAATAACTACAATGAACCTAGAACTATATTTTTAATTAAATTAATAATCATATCGATTGTTCTTCTCTACTGGCAAAAATCAATTTTTATTCGAACACTTAAAGCTAAATCTACTTATGGATTAATTAATCCAATGGATCGTATTATTACAAAATCATGCAGTATTTATAACAGTATTGATTTTTTCATTGATTCTTTGCAAAATTTAAAAATGCAAGTACACAAGATTATATGATGATACCTATCGATTGTACCAGTATTATTTTGTTTTTTTCTTTCTTATTAGATAAGTAGTCTTGTATCTTTCTCTTCTTTTTCTTTTCTTTGTAAATACTTATATAAAAAGGGCTTCTGCCCGTCTATAATAAATAATAATATAAATGATCATTTCAGAATTCTAATCTTCTCCGAAGTCGATCTCGTTAATTCGATTAATTAGAAAATTAAAGATCTCCGCGATAGGTGTTGAAAAGCAATCCGTCGCGATTCTCGAATGGTCGCGCCTCGAGAACCGTATCATTGACCGATCAGCGGCCTTGACACTCGAAAGCAAATCGATCGAGCGAATCACCATCGGGAGATTCGCGATCGAATTTACGGTGAAAGCTGTCCCGATAGCAGCGCGATAGCCGCGTCCCCCGTGAAATTCGCAATTGCAGGTGTGTCGGGTATTAATTCAGTGAAAAAGCTCTCGCGTTCGATCGAACAGGGTCGATTTCTAGTTTCTAACAACGTGACGGACTGGAAAAGAGATTCCGCGAGAATGGGAAGACCGGATCCCATCGGATCGGAGCGGCGAGGCGACGGGCGGGCGCGTTCATCGAGAAGTTAGGGCTGCGGTGAAAAAGTGTCGTGTCTAACGACGCGATTAAGGCGAGATTTCATGGAAATAAAGTGGTTCCAGCAAGAAACCACCATCCAGCCTCGATCGGGAACGAAACGTGTATAGTGCCATCGTGTGCCACCGTTGCGATTAGATACGCAAATTCGGGACGATTAAAACGGCTTTTGTCGAGGGTATTAGGCGGCAGCTGCCTTCTTCTTTCGTAGGTGGTTTTACACGTGTAAAACAGACCTGTCGAACGAGGACCGTTAGGGTTCACAGCAGTTAGCGAAAAATCAGCCGGTTACTTTAAAAAGTTACATCGGCTCGGGAACAACGGTACACTCGCGAATCGTGTGCAAACCAGGGAGTAGCACGGAGACAACGATTAACCTGAATTCGAGTGTTTAGGCGAACTCGGCGTTTCCAGGTGTCTCGTTCACATGGTGTAATTGCGAGCACTCGCGTTCATCGCTTTCTCGAGCGAAATATTTACGTTTTCTTACGAGGACGTTTGTCACATTTCACCTTATCAACACGTGGTTTCAAAAACGCTTAAATAATTTTTCACTAAGCAAGTAAGTTTGCTTCATAAAATCGTTGATTTCTCGTTTCTTCTTCTTTTCTTTTTACTTTTCAACACGGAATTATAGAATTTACATTTATTAATTTTTACAGACGCAAAAATATTCTTAAAAATGGTCTTAAACTAGACCGAAATGCTGAGAAATGTTATATTAATTTGCAAAACTGCTTAGTTGGTAACATAGGATCGAACCTGTGCGCCGTAGACTTGAACCTATTTATTTAAACTTGGCGATCGTGAACAAACTAAACAAAAATATTTACTGTTTGCAAGAATAGAGATAGCGTGAACACTCTAGAGAAGAACAGTCCTTAAATGCTGGTGAATTTATTTTAGAATTGCCAGAAAAAATTTCGTATCATCAGGAAACCGGCAGATTCGCGTAAAAAGAGTTTCCAGTAAATTTTCCACGGATTGATTTGTTCCGTTTGCCTGTTGGTTTTCGCGTTGCCCAGGCATCGTGGCGGTCGTTCCCTGATTCACCCGGTGCGGTGCGGCGGCATCCTCGTTTTCCAGAGGTTGCACCGGATAATTCACGAATCGCGATTCGTTTCCTCCTGGTCGCTGCTCGTCTTTCGCACGCATCGACACGCAGCAAGCTGTTTGCTCTCGCGGTTGCTCGCGATATGTATTCGGACCCGCTTGGGAAGTCAAATCTGAAGACCGGTCGGAAGCGTTGTCAGCGTTCGCATAGCGCTTCGCTCTGCTCAGGATTTAAGTGAAAAAAATTGTTTGTATTACAAAAATACATGGCAACCTAAGGGTGGTTGTCTCAATTTTTTCACCGATTTTTCAAGATAAATCACGATCGATAACTAATTAATTAATTATATAATCTCGTTAAATTATGTACAGAGCGAAGCGCCATCAACCCTTCCTCTTTAGAATGAGCCCGGACAAACAACAGCTTCTCGCAAACACTGTTTTTACTTGTTTTTCTAGTAATATTCTAGTAATATTCAGAATGTACCTAATAAAAATGCGTCTACGCCAAGGAAAAATATCGCATTATCCTTTCGAGGAATGTTCTAGATCATGCCAAGTAGATGCGCTTGTAAAAAAAAACTTGGCAAAAAGTTATCGAATTGATCAACGTAGCACCGTAGAAGATATTTTCTCACAGAAGACTCGGTACAGTCGAGTCTCGGCAGGAATAAACTGTGGAACGTGTCGAGAATTTTCGAGGACCGAATGTATTACCGTCCATAGTCGTCGAATAGGAATAACAGTTACTTTTGTTGCTTAGAGATATGGTATGCTCGGTAGGTGTCGATTGCCTAGCGAACCAAACAGATTCTTCGCGATTTTCCCATGCCATACTCGCTGCTCGAATAACGTTCGCCGTCGCAGCTGGCATCGGAATACCAATTAGTAGTGGCGATAAAGATCGTGATCGTCCCATAGTATCGGTTCGATTCATAGCCAACGATCTCCGGTCGTTTATACTTTATACGATCGATTTGCTTCGGAACTTCTTCTTCGTCATTCGAAAAGAGAATCATGAAGGTTTCTTTTTTTTCTTTCTTCTTTCTTTTGGAATTCGGTTTCCTGTATAGCTGCAAAATTGAGACATCGCCGCGCGATAGTATCTATCGTCTGGATCTCTCTCGGAGAGCACCGGTGATCGACGGAGGACTCGCAAATAAATGATTCAGCAGCTTGAGCCTTATATAGATCTCCTGGCAGACGATTCGATCAGCCGTATGTATTATTCTTCGAGGAAGCGAGCGATCTTTAGTCACGGTCGCTGCGAGAGAATCGTCTCGATGTCTCGATTCTATTGCCTTTAAACGATCCGAGGCGAGGGTTTCAGTTACGCGTCGCGACCTCAGCACGGTCGTTCGCGAATAAAATCACGCTTCCCGCGAGTTTTTCACCTGCGCGTCAACTTGGAGTTATTCTCTCGCGTTCATCTCCTTCCGGCCTCAAGGAGGACTCGAAAAATTCTAGCAACGTTCCGAAGACGTTTCCTAGTCATTGTGCTCCAACATACGTGCTCTAAAAATTAGAGCAATGCCTCCAGGTGCGTGAAATAAATAAAATGCCATGGTTAGATTAGCTTTTTAAGAGTTTTTCACCTGCGCGTCAACCTGGAATTATTCTCTCGCGTTCATCGCCTTCCGGCCTCAAGGAGGACTTGAAAAATTATAGCAACGTTCCGAAGACGTTTCCTAGTCATTGTGCTCCAACATACGTGCTCTAAAAATTAGAGCAATGCCTCCAGGTGCGTGAAATAAATAAAATGCCATGGTTAGATTAGCTTTTTAAGAGTTTTTCACCTGCGCGTCAACCTGGAATTATTCTCTCGTTTTCATCGCCTTTCGGCCTCCAGGAGGACTCGAAAAATTCTAGCAACGTTACCTAGCCATTGTGCTATAAAAATTAGAGCAATGCCTCGAGGTGCATAAAATAAATAAAACGGTTAGGTCGGGTATAGAGTGGTTGGGCGCGTTTTCAGACTCCAGAGAGGACTCCAAAAATTCCCAGCGTGTCCCGAGATGCACAGAAGCCAGCTGGTACTGGTTTACACGGGTTTTCAATTAGTCATTAATCCTTGCGCCGGGTTCAATGTAAATGGGACCGTTATACTGTCGTCCCGCATACGGGCCGAGTCGCTCTCCTCGTGAAACAGATAAACTGCACGAACCAACGATCCTCTGCGTCGAGCCATCGATATTCCTACGGGCATCCGTGCAACTTGCCGGTTTTTCACGATTTTCTACGATTAAGAAAATATTCAAACGGAACGAGCGTTCTGTGTACATTCCTCCCGTGGTCCCCCGAGGTCCGAGGCCCGAGGCACGTTATAGGGGTGAAACGAGACTGTGCAAACTGGCGTTTGACCAAGGAAGCGGTAACCAGGCGGACCTCTCTTACATTTCAATTAGCCAGCAGATTATAAACGCCGCTACCGCGTACGATAATCGACGCGTCTCGATGAACAGACCACCGTGTTACGTGTACTTGCCCCTTCTTCTTCTTCTTCTTCTTCGGTGCAACTTGCGAACACGCATATGCGAAGCCACGTACCGCAACAACATTCCACCTTGCTTATCACACCCATCGCGCGTTTTTCACGTTCCTCGATCGCCAAAAAAAGCTGCTTCGGAAAATTGATATTGTATATACAAGTAATTTTTATCTCGATCGAAATGTTAAGATAAGAGGAATTAATTTAGCGGCGCAAGGTTCGGTCAATTTCTACAACCCTAGCAAATGTTTGCGAGCATACCCAAACGTGTCGATTCGGATTTGAATCTCATTGCTTGAGGCCACGTTTTGCTATTCCAATGTTTAATAGCAAAATGTGGCCTCAAACAATAAGCTTCAAATCCGAATCGACACGTTTGCGTATGCTTAAAAACATTTGCTAGATTTGTTGTAAAAACTGATCGAACTTTGCGCTGCTAAATTAATTCCTATTATATTAACATCTCGATCGAGATAAAAATTACTTGTATATACAATATCAATTTTTCGAAACGGTTTATGCTTACAAACATTTGTAAGAGTTGTAGAAATTGATCGAACCTTGCGCTGCTAAATTAATTCCTGTGAACTCAAGAACCTCCCATTTCCGGATGTTGAAGGAATTTTGAGACACCCTGTATAAATAAAATCTTCAGTCTACTTATCAGTGAGAACCAGAAGAACCGATGTCCGTAGTCCTGTACTGAAGGATCGATCTGCGATCATACGTTTGGCTATGCTTACAAACATTTGCTAGAGTTGTAGAAATTGATCGAACCTTTCGCTGCTATATTAATTCCTATCGTATATACATATGGAGAGAAACATGAACGACTCGTGCGAACGAATTCATTTACTATTTATTCTAGTGATCGCCAGAGAATTGCTAAGAAAACTAGACGTATCCGTCGAAAAGCTGAAAAGCTGGAGACTAGTGTTCGTCTAAATGCTCCGACAAATTAAACATCGGAATCAGAATTAGCAAAGGCTAGAATACGAAGCTCGGTAATATGGTCTCGCACAATTTGCCCGAAACCGCACGTAACAAGAACGCGAGGCTCGCGAACCTAGCCTCGCATATAATTAAACCTCGCCTGAGCCACGATCGGTAAAAACCGATGATTACCGGGTGCAAACGAGCTATTCACGATCGAGAGGTGAAAAACGGTATCGGCCGGGCGGCATGGCAGTTCCGCGGATCTGCATCGAGCGCGGCAGAGAGCCGGTTCATTACTTATTCGGGAAAAATGTCGTTCGGTTTGGTCGTGTATTGGTAATCGCTAACTAACTACTCCCGCGCGGCGTCGGATCGAAGGAGAAAGTCAAAAATCGGTTGGCGGGTTGCGCAACCGCGAGAGAGCGCGGGATCCTCGATAGATCCGATAAACAGCGCGCACAGACGCAGAGGAGAGGAGTCCAGTTAGGCGTGTACGGCTCCGCGAGAAGAAAAACGTCGTAAAAGGCGGATGATTTTAATGTTTCCGCGCTCGGAGCATCCCGGCGATTTGCATACGGATGGCTGGACTCAACGTGGCTGCTACCGCTTCATTAAAATCGCATCGAAACGGGCCCAGGAACTCGATGTTTGCGCGCGACCATTCCACTTAGAAAATCGGCCCACTCTGGTCGCGCATCCCCTTCGAAGCGATCGCGAAAATTACAGTCTCTCGGATATTTTCGTTTGTTTATGAACAATCCCGGTTTTCCTTTGGGAAAGGTCTCCTCGAAACCGGCCGGAGGACTTCGAGTCTAGAGATGGATAGAGATACACGCATAGGGAGAGAAAGAGAAGCCGTGTTCAGCGATCGTTCAGCGATCGTTCAGAGATCTGCACGGGTTTTTGCTGCGGTAATCGATCGTGGCCGCCGCGCCGATACAATCGAGCGTACAAAGTCCGCGACGGCCGGGCTCCCGGTAATTTCGTGTTGTTAATTGCGGGAGGGCTTCCTAGATCCGTGCGACCGTAATCCCGTCCCATTATCGTCCTCTACGCGGGACACCCGTCGCGTCGTCGTCGTCGTCTATTCTCCACACAGATTCTTTGCGCGTTTCGAGGCGCGTCCAACTGGTTTACTCTCCGAGAGAGAGAGAGACCGCGCGGATAAGTTTAGACAACGACGATCGTTAATGTTAGAGTCGAGAGCACTTTCCGTGACGCGCAAGTAGCGCAAAACGGGCCGCTACAGATACGACCGCTCTGTTCGCCGGCGATGCACCGGTCGGGCCCTGCGATCGGTTCGCAAAACGCATTCTTAAGCCGATCGATCGGTGCCGTTCTTTCCGCTGTGCTGCGACTACGGGATCCAAAGAAACGATTCCATATTTTACCACGTTCCTCTCATTCGCAATTGGAGTGCGAGATACGCTTCCGGAAATTATTCCATTTGATGTGCATTTGATTAGAATCTTTGTAAGCTTTTCCAACGATTGTGTACGATAAGTATAGATCAGGGGTCGGCAACCTTTTGAGTCGGAAGAGTCAAAAATTACAATTTACAAAATCTCAGTTTTTAAAGAGCCACAAAATTTTTTCTTGCCAACAATAAATAGTACTCGCATAAATAAAATTTTTATTTATTCATATATAAGTAGTGTTTTTCACAACAAATTAGATAATATATATATATATATATATATATATATATATATATGGCATTATTAGAATCGGTGCTTAATCCTCGTTAATCGATTTAGAACGATTTTAAATTTTTTTTATAAATAATATTTGCGTATGGAACTAAAGAGCCGCATGTGGCTCGCGAACCGCAGGTTGCCGACTCCTGGTATAGATGATAGTGGCGCAGAGGTTCGATCAGAATTATAATTAAATCTGATAATTATATAGTAATTCCGATCGAACTTTTGCGCCGATATCATCTACATTTCTTGTTATAAATTACCCTACGATCGATAATCAACAAACGCAATTATTGTGTACGATATTTACAGGAGCGATAGTGCGAGATACGCTTCCGGGGAAATTATACCATTTTGATATGCGTTACATTCGATTAGAATCTTTGTAAGCTTTTCCAACGATTGTGTACGATATTTACAGGAGCGATAAGCGCGCTAATGAAATTCGATATAAATACTCCGAGTAGCGATTCGATTCTCGGTCCGATAAATTGCCACTCGGAAACCGGAATCGGTGTAAAGATTCGCGGTTTCCAGTAGTGTTTAATAGCCGACGCCACGCCGTACGCTCGACATCGACTGAAACTCGAAATACTCGCTATTCCACGGCTCTGACTAGAGACATCGAGAGTAATTTCACCGGTAGCAGAGATACCCGGCATGCAACGTGTACATTCCCCGGCCCGGTCACATATTCCACGAAACGCACGGGACAGTGCTGCAACCGTGTAACGCGTGAACATGTGAACAAACGTTACACCGCTCACGATTTTAGAACTGTTACTCCGAAGAGAGCGTTATCAAGGCGAGTCGTCCACGAAATTCCAGAACCTGCCCAGATATAATCTACGAGGAAGAAAGTTCACTGGGTTTCCAGGGCAAAAATGTATTCGGCCTAGTCGAAAAAACGGGCCCCAACCACCGCTCTCCGCCAGGATGTACGATTTTTATCGTCGCCCAATTACGCCTCACGATTCAGCGTTTTTTATCACCGCTTTCCCATCCTTTTGTTGATGTTCAGACAATCGGATTACGATCGTTTGATCGTATCCTCGGCGGGATAACTGTTCGCGAAAGGAATCTCAAGACGAAGTTGTTCGTCGAGCGGCAAAAAGGAAATGAAACATGCAACAGACCTGCCTGAGAATCGGACAATTATACTCGAAGCGTCAAATGGACAAATCTTGTTTTTTTCTCGACTCAATTCTGTGTGCAGAATTACTTGCCAATCCACGATACGCGGGTCACCCTGTACACCGTTCATTCGACGAGAAGCTGCAAGATATTTCGCGGCCGATCGCGAAACACCGTCAGCCCGCGGAATGTAGATTGAGTTGCGCGAGAGAACGAACGTTTGCATTTAACTTCCGATAGGTAATCGCGGAAACGTTAACGGATAACCGCTGGGTTTTCGATTAATACGCACCAACTCGGGAAATATTCCATGTGCTATCTAAATACTGTGGTGCCCAAGGTGGTTCGGAACCCACCTTAATGAACTGTAGGTCCCGTCGCGAAGTAAACTAAGCAAAGAGTTGAGAGCGACGTAAAATAAATAATAAAAAAAATACGCATCAAGCGAAACAGGGACCTGTTGAAATCATCGCGTCGCCGGGACTGAGACGCGTCGCTTGCGTCGTTTACATTGTTTACGACGCGAAATTACAAAGCGTGCGGCTCGGAGACTGCCTACCGGATAATTGAAAATTAGGTGGGAACCTGTTGCCGGCTATTTCTTATTTATTATCCGAGTAATGGCCTAACGAGATTTGTTCTTAGATTTTATGCTCGGTGAATACAATGTTCCAGAGATCCTCGATGAATCTCGCTCGATTGTAAATACTGTGGTGCCCAACTGTAGGTCCCGTCGCGAAATAATTCTCATAGAAGAATTCAAGAAGCAACGTTAAATAAGATAAAAAAAAGAAATCTCGCTCGACGACAGATTATTTTAGCGGGGAATTGAAACGTCACTGGTAAAAATCGTCGCTTCGCTCGAAAAATAAAATAATTCTCATAAAAGAATTCAAAAAGCAACGTTAAGTAAGATAAAAAAAGAAATCTCGCTAGACGACAGATTATTTTAGCGGGGAATTGAAACGTCACTGGTAAAAATCGTTGCTTCGCTCGAAAAATAAAATAATTCTCATAGAAGAATTCAAAAAGCAACGTTAAATACGGTCAAAAAAAATCTCGCTCGACGACAGATTCCTTTGGCGGGGGATTGAAACATCCAGTGTTCTCTTCATCGGTAAAACGTCACTGGTAAAAATCGTCGCTTCGCTCGAAAAATAAAATTGTCGGGCGTATACACGCGACAGCTTCCCACGAAGTTTCTCACCAAGTTTCACACCCCCGCGCGTTTCTCTGAATCCGAAGATTCAACAGCGTCCTTCCGGGAGGCGACCAGCGGCCTTCGACTTACGTAAACGAGCAAACGAGTAAACGAGCAAACGTGCAATCGAACGTGCACAGTTGGAACACGGGCTTTTAGCTGTGCGTTTCTTCGTCCTTCGCGTCGTTTACGATTTCGCGGCGTGAAGCGATTACGAGCGTTTTGTGTTCGCACTACCCACCTCGTTGGTCGTCACGTTCTGCAGGATCCACGGAGGCGGTCGTCTCTCTGTTTCTTCGAAGGTAGTCGAAAAGGATCCCCGCCCCGAGGTATCCACAAGGAAATTAGCGCGGCTCCCCTGTTTCCGTTGAGCGATTCACCGATTCGATCTCCTCAATTGGAAAAAGATGTTTCTCCCCCGTGGACTCGCGGCGGTGGTCCCCCTCGCGATTCTTAGCACACGGCCGCGTTTTACGAGTTCACCGACTCCGTGAATCGCGATCTGCTATCAGAATGAAGGCTTTTCTTAAGGCCGTCTCGTACTTATGTCGCTGCCCCCACCTACGGGGCAACGCGCCGCGAGCTCTCCTCAAGTTCTTGAGCGTTCGAGCCCGAACAACTATGCCCCCCTCTGAACATAGAAAAGGAAATACGTGCCAGGACAGACGACACACTTTCGTTCGTTCGGTCGTACAGTTCGGTTCGCCAGCTCCTCTTTCGGACCGTTTTTTCTTCTTTCTTTCCCTCGGTTCACCATCTTGGTTCACCACCTTGGTTCACCACCTTGGTTCACAAAATCGGTGTGCACGGTCTTCGCTCTTCCTTACTTTTCCTCACGCTCTCCAACCATCCAGCAATATCGCTTTCTTATTAATTTCTTCGAACCAGAAATCAAATTTTGTCTGGTATGCGCACACGGTATTTAAATCTATGAATTTGTTCTAGAGATGCGAGAGGTCGGTTTCAATTTATCCATGATTTCTGTGTATGCACAGCATCGCGTGCCGCGATTTGGTAAAATCGTTCGTTTCATTGCATTCCACATTCCCGTGATTATTGGAAATGTATAAAATCCGTAATCTTCTACGGCAAAAAGTTAATGATCATTGGTAGAAATGGTTCAGCTTAAGAGACTCCACCTCGTCGCTCGTGGGTTACGCGAAAAGCCCATATAAGTAGAGCCTACTTGGCAGTGACTCTCTTTCAGCGTCCAATTAGTAATTAGAAAACTGTATTTCTTAGAATTTCGCGCAACCTTAATTGCAAGGTGCGCACGAATCAGTGAACTTCTTGGGTGATCTTTCCAATGAGCAATTCTTTAATGTCACAGCGGGAGAAAAGATCCAGGTGTACAATTTTACCTGCGGATTTGATGCGTTTGAAACGAAAATTCGCAAGATAAGCGAACGCGTCGATCGAAGCTTTTGATCGTTCGAGTAAATTTGAGTTCTGCGCTACGCAACCCTAACGGCAAAAACGGATCCGCCGAGGGACATTCTCCTCGACAAAGGCGTCGCTTTAGCTTAGCACGCTGCCCCACCAGCGGATTCCTAATCCCAAGAAAGTCGTTGTATTTGTTCCACGAGCGATTCAGTTTCCCCGGACCGTGGCTAAACAGTATATTCGATGTCCGCCCGTCCGCACGCACGATCGAGAAGTTTTTGCGAGGTTTCAGGCGAGTCGATTCTCGCGGGTGACTGATCTTCGATCAATCGACAGAATTCAATCAGTCATTTTTTCGATAGCTGAAAGCAAAGAACACATTTCGGGACGGTTTTTGTCGCGAGGTCCAGCACTGTTTAACTGTTTACGCAAACCATCGGCCATCGACAGAGATTATGTATAGTTAGAATTAGAGCTATGACTTATGAGATACCCGGGTACCTGGGTATCTCATGAATAGACTGCGGATCTTTGTGCAAAATAAAATTCGTTTGCATCAATAGGAAAAAGTAGACGATATATTACGATTACTTATTCTCTTGAACGATTTGAATAAATTTAAATTAATATATCAACGTTGTTTTAATTTCTTTATTATTTTAAATTGCACAAAATCATTTATGCCATAAATGCATAAAATGTCAAGTATACTCATGAGATACCTGAGTATATGAGATATATATAGTTTTTTTATTATTACATGAAATAATTTATATTAGATTTTGTTAACGTTTACAAAGCAATTCGTGCGTTTTTAGGGGACATAATTAAAAAGTCAATTATTTAATTATCAAATTAGGCATTTTTATTCTCATGTAAAAATACCAACAAGTCTACTCGGAGTACTCTACCAGAGTACCCGGGTACTCGGGTAAAAGTCCGAGCTCTAGTTAGAATACATTTTATGGGGACTTTTCCCTGAAAAAAAAAACATCGAGGCTCAGAAATGTAACTAATTTCAGCTTATTCCGCTCACTGGAAACGATCGGATTCATTTCCTCGAGCTTATGAAAACGGGCCATAAGGCCATAACGTGTTTGAGAATTTCCCGTCGACACGCGGTTGCTGTTCGTGAGATCTTCACGGTTGGATCGACTGAATCCTCGATCGCGAAGCCACTTTAGCTCGCGCTGCTTCGTTCCGGCATCGTTGTACGAGCTTTTAATCCCGGTTTTACTTAACCCCGTCCTCGTTTTCCACACGTCGGACGCATTCCCTTTCGATTTACCGGCGATCAGGCCAAACGATAAACGAACCTAGTCTCTTCCTCTGCCCTTCATCTTGTTCTTATAGGGCTGTCGACCGCGTTACGCACGATCCCCCGATACCGCGAATCCTTTTGCAGCCGTTTCCTCGCGGATCCGAGCATTATCCGAGCCGTTCACGAGCCAAAACGATTAACTACCTATCCAGTTTTCTTACACGTTACTGCCGAGCCACAGGTTTCGTCCCTAACTTTACCATTTCGTATAAATTTCTTCAAAAACATCACTTCATCAGATTTCACTGGTTTTTATTATCTGGAACTAATCGTTGAAACAAACTCCATCTTTCGACTATTAAAATAATCGTCAGCAGTAATCTCTAGCGACAAGAAGCTTGGGCGTCGCTTCAGGGAGAAATCTCAATTTCCACCCCCATGGTCATCGAAATCCCAGAGAAATGGAACGATATTGCGACGCAACGCTTTCTGAACGCTGTTGCTCTTCCTCTCAAGAATATCGATGACTTTCCTAGGGAAAATTCGCTGGGTAAGTACACGGTTCGATTGGCCTGCACGGATATTATATGGTACTCCGACGATGGTCGTCGCGAATCGTCGTGCGACAACCGACGACGCGACGGTGACAAATTCGTAGCGATTTCTTCAGTCGCGATTTCTTCGCTCTTGATCTGACCACTGGAAAAGGAAAACTGGAGCAAGTTTCACATGCGAAAAATCTCGATTTTGTAAAGTCTCGAAGGTACGTGTTTTAAAATAGTAAAATAGGGATACATCTGTAAAGTATTTTATGCATAAATGTTCCAAAAGTCTGGCCTGTAAATGTCCTAGATCTTCCCCACCTAGTGCATCCCCTTATGAGCCCGCTTAATCAAAATTTTCAATTTCTCTATTTTCCATTATTTTTTTTATGGGACTTGGATTTGGTATGATTTTTACGAGAAAAATGTCACAAATATGGTCAAAGAAGTCCCATAAAAAATAATAAAGTAGTTAAAATTTGAATTAGCTATGTTTACTGTGAATACTGTCTCTCCCGCATAAATGTCTCTCGGCAGACCCATGCTAGGGACTTATTTCGATAAAATACTGTATATTTCGCGTTTCCTCGAAATCTACGATAAAAGTATCAACTATATATACTTCTGATCTGTACGCAAAGTTGACTTCGCGAAGGCACGTTCGACCGATTTCCCGTTGGCTAGCGACGATAATGGCGATGTCGGTGGGTACAGTGGTTTCAGGAAAAGTCAAGGGACTGACTTTCTTCGTCGCGCGAAACTTCATGGCTTGATCCTGGCTTTATTTCTTTGACCCGCCACTTAGAACGGAATGCACCACCGCTACGATCCCGCCGAACGTCCAACGACAGATGCCGATCGCAATACCGCGACAACATTCCGCTCCATATCTGTGATCTTCCCGGGACTCGATTTTTGAATCGATCGCCTACGATCCCGGATAATACCTCTTAACCATTGCCACGATTCCTATCGGCCGTAATACGCTCGTTTTTCTGACTGGATGCCTTATGCTGCCTTCGACTCGCGTCATCCCTCTGCTTCCGCTATAGCGGTCAACTTCAGCTTTCTATCTGCATCTCTCGGTCAAAAGTAGGTTTTACCTGGATCCCTGATAGCTATTTTTGCATAATTAATCGTTGCCAATTTTACGTTATTTTAACAAAAAACGGTTTCTCGAAAACCTAACGAGTAATCGAGTAAGTACCTCCTGGAACACTGGACTTTCATGGAAGTCGATCGCGAGACAGCGAGGATGATCGATGGCTCGCCGAGATGAAGCGAAAGCATTACGCAAAGCTTTTCCCTTTCGAAACCTCGTTCCTCTTCGATTACCGGTGCGAAGTTTGTTGCGTCTTTTTTTTCAGCGGTATGCAAATCGGTGTTGGTCGGGCGAGCGAGGTTCTGTTTGCTCTCGCTCTCCCGTCGCGTCGCATCGAAAGGGACAGGGAACCGAAGAGAGGCGAGGAGAGGAAAGATCTGTTGACCAGGTAGAACGAAGTAGAAAGAAGCATCATCGTAGAATGTGTTTAACGTGTGACTGACGGTTTGAGCGCGTGTTCCCTTTCGCGAGTCTCGCGGAGTCGTTTTATTCGCGGTTTCCTTCGAGAGGCCGGTGTTTACAACGGCGCGGAGCGGCGTCTCGGAATTAACAGCGTTAACCGGCCCGACACGTGATGCCGATCCCCGGTCGTGGAGTGCCGCTGCACACACCTTTAATTACAGGCCTCGCTTGTATGTAATTGACAGCGGCACCGCGAGGTAATTGATTTTCGCTGGTTGTTTGTTTAATTGTGACAAACGACTGGCCGGATTCGATGCCGGCGTGTAAACGCCTCTGCCCGGGCAAAAGACAAATTATTTAACAGGCGAGACGCGTCAGGAGATCCAACGGATTATAGAGCAGGGCCGCGTGGCCGTTTCCATGATTATCGGGAAAGTTAATTAATAACATCGCGTGCGAGCGCCACGATTCCGCGCTGCGTGTCAATGATTTATATACCGAGGATGCGGAAACCTCGTCCGCGAACACGCATTTATCCGAGTTTAACCCCTTGCACCGAGCGCATGGCGCCGTTAACGCAACCGTGTCCGCGAGTTGCTACATTTGGAATTTGGAACTCGACTTTGGAACACAGCGGAGAGTACAGACAGAATTTTATCCTTGGAAACGAGTCTATCGCAAAAAAATCTCGGTCGAAGTACCTCTCAATGTCCCCGCGCGTAAATCACGCGAATTCCATTAGCGAAGGATTTAAATCGTAATCAATTAGTCCGCGATAGAGCAGCGCTTATGTATCCGTTAACGATTTACAGGACGAGGTTTTATGGAAATGCATCTGGCCTAACCGGCAGCGAAGAAAACCCGAGCGAGAAGAGGAAGTCCTGAAAGTTTTAGGGTGGAAATACGAGGGAGCCGGCCCCACCGGGAGCTTTTTATTCGCGTCCTAAATAGATAACAGCGGACACTTAAGATAGAATCGATAAATTGCCGTTTACGGATGAAAGCGCCGCGCGGTTCGACTCATGTTCTCTTCTAGAAGCCCACGATAATGATACCGAGATGCGCCGAGGCAACATTAGAATTAGTCTTTACGACGAATAAGCGGATCGCGCGGAGGAACGCTGCGAGTAAGATGTTAATTGGACCAGTCCCGGTGACGTTTCGCTTCCTGCTGGAAACTGGCTTCGGAGATACGAGTTCAAGCTTTTGTGGGAATACGAAATCGCCGTGAGCGTCTTCCGGCTGTACGCCGCGCTGTCGCGGATTCAGCGTGCGAACACGAGGATCGAGCTGCGCGTCGCGTTTCCAGCGAAAAATGCGGTCATCTAAATCAGAATGATGCGACGCGTCGCGCGTCGGTTCTTAAATTAAATCTCTACGGGAGAGATCCTTACGCAAAGGATCCTCTTGCGAAGATTCCTTCTTCGTTTAATCTTCCGTTATTCTCGCATTTTTTCTATACTTTTTTTTCCTTTCATCAGCCTTCTTTTTACGTTCCCCATCCAAGATTCGATCAAACTCTTTTTGCTCGGACTGCTAGCTGTTTACACGAAGTCTGCGAACAAAGAATAACCAGCTATAAATCGACGACGGCGTGAACGTGATATTAACTCTTGCGAGCATCTTTTCAAGCTTCGAGCGACGCTTGAATCGACACTCTGTCGGCGTACGAGAGTTAATCGCGCGACTCATTGTCATAAAGATCTACTATCCTGATGCCCTTAGTCTCCTGGTATCGCGTTCTGCCGAATAGTGTCCCCGCAGGTTTAACAGCGCAAAATTCCAGGCCCGTTCTTTTCGCTCGCTTTTTGTATCGGCTCTCGGCGTAACAAGTTCGTTTTGCGCTTGTTGCGATGCAGCCGAGAGGGTCTCGTTTTAAGGATTTTGTTCCGCGACGTGCACGCGAAGGGATTATTATGATTATCCCGGTCGAGTCGGTCGTAGAAAGTCGTAGAAAAAAGGAAGACCGTTCAGGGAAAACTGTGAAACGGTCTCCTGTTCGTCGTGAAAAAAGCTGCGACGATGCCACGGCCATGCGTTATCTTCCGCGTGTGGTAATACGTAAATGTAGAAATATAATTTGTGAAATTGCTACCTTCCTGGCGGAGGGGGCGAGAGGGGACGTTCTATGTGTCTACCGGTGGTTGCGTGTATCAGGATCGGCGAATCTGCATTGATTTAGTGCCGCGTAAGTACCGTGATTACACGACGCGAGCAACTTCTCTTTCTACGTGTCCGCTTTGCCCGTGGCCGACAACTCTATTGTGGGTCCAGTGACCGTGTGTAAGTTTTCGTAATTATGTAAATGTGCCGAGGGAGAGAGCGAGGCAACGCGCTCTCGGAAAAGTCCGGGCCTCTGCGAGTTCTGTCCATTCTGTCCGTCGGCTACATTACAGAACTAGGATTGAATTCAAGTACCACTCGAATACAAGACTGTTACCGGCACGCGAACCACACGGCTTCTTGGAAAAATCGCGTCGCGCGTCGTCTCGTAACTCATCCTACGATCTCTCCAAGAGTGCGATTATAGTGGAGCGGCGAACATTGATGATAGCGGCGCGGTGAGCAACGTGGCTAAAACAAAATAATGTAATGAAATGCAACTGTATACATGTATATAGCGGAGCGGTGCAATACATTGATTTTTTCGCCGCATTACTCACCGTGCTGCTATCATCGATGCTCGCCGCTCCATTATAACACAACTGGTGGCTACAGTAACCGTAGCTAAACACCATAAATTTCGAGAGCGGGTTGACGGGCCCCTATTGTGCGTGCATGGAAAACAGGCCCATGGAAACCTATTTTCCTAGCACTCACAGCAAGTTATTACGGTTTAATCACAGTCAAGGGCGGATCAAGACAAGTGGGGGCCCTAAGCGCCCTAAAGCCCAAAAACAAAAGTTTCAGAAATATTAATTAAGTCATAACCTAGAAAAAATATCTGTTAATGATAGCCAGGTGCTGCTACACGATTTGAAAAGCTAAAGATTTTCTGTTCCAAGCGCGAGACACTCAGAATCATCCGGAGCCCTAAGCGGCCGCTCGTCTTTTCGTCTATAATGTGATAGGCGCAAACCGTTTGCCCGATCAATGCCAGAGAGACCTTCCAGACTAAAGATACGAGGCACGGTAAAAAGTGCTAATTAGATTGTCACCTCTGCTTGGCTCCCTAATAAAGCAGCGGCGTATAGATAATGCGGGGAGCAAATCGCAGGAAGTGGAAACATAAACGTGGCCGGTTCACTGTCCCCGTTCTCCTCCGTTTTTACATTTGTCAAGGTAGCTCGTCCGGGTTCCCGAAGGTCGCCGCCGGTTACGTCGCGGTTCCCCACTTAAAAAAAATCATCCGTCCCTGTTCCCCTAATTCTTTCAGCGCGTACAGACAGCTCGGCCAGGATTTCTACGTTTCTCTCGGCGGTTGCATCGGTGGTTTCCCGCTTAAAAAATGATCACGTTCGCGGGAGGATCGTGTTCGCGCACGCGGCGGATTCCACATGCCGAAGAAACAGGAGCACCGGCCCGGCACGCGTTATAAATATTGATCGTGCGTGCGAAGTCGGGCCGCTCGAATTATCTCGGGCATCGCGGGGATCGATCACGTTTGTTAATCACGTTCCTTCCCGCCGACAGGTAGCCGCTGCTGACCACTGTATCCTGGCCGGCCGTGTTGAATGCCACCTGTGCCCAGTCCCGGTGCCCGATGCACGGACCGATCTCTCGCTCTCTCACACGGGTCTTCCATCTGCACACGAGGCCCGAGTCCCAGTCACTGAAAACGAGACGAGACGAGATTCCTTAATTAAGTTCTTGCAAATCTCGCGACTTGAACGGTGTCCGTGGCCAGGTCGAGAGGTCCCTCGCGAGATGTTAATCGGAAGCTTTTGCGCCTTTGCGGGAACTTACTCGCTGCCCTATAGGGTTGCTGGAATTCCCCTTGCGGATAGAACCCCGAGGCTCTATCTAAAATATTTGACCAGACCGCTGCGCGCTGTGTTTGACTTCTCCGTTTCCTGTCTGGGTCCCCTCTGTCGGTCCTTGGTCATCTTTCCCCTCGCTGGCACACACCACGATTCGATTTCCCATGAGCTGAACCGAGTTTTTCTCGAACAACAAATTAAACACTTGTACGATCCGCAAACAGCGCGCAATTCAGACCGGAAAGTGTAAAGATAGCAAGGTATCTTGCAAAAACGAGGGATTGGCGCCGTTAATGGCTGGTTTCAATTGCTAACGACTAAACAACAAAGTCGAAAACAAAACCGTAGAAAAGTCGTAATATTCGCGACTTTCGCTTTAAGAATCGCTTCGAAACTCGCCGTTTCAAATATTTAGCGCGTGCACCACGGAATGTGCGACCAATTGTGAGCCTTGTCAGGACCCAGCGGGCCTCGATGAGAAAGTTCCTGCGGAACCAATTATTCAAAAGCAACCATTTCCCCGGTAACCACCGTTAATTGGACGGCGCTGGTAATATTTCTTTCTTACAATTTTGCTTTCGTGAGAATATGCAGCTCCGGCTCTCTCTCTCTCTCTCTCTGCGTCTCTTTCTCTTGTTGGTTGTCTTCTGCAAAGGAACGGTATACACCGTTATCTCGCGAATCGATGTTTACTTTCGTCTCGAGGATTTCATTAAGACGTACGAGACGTCGTCGATCGCGAGACCGTGCGCCGACGACCCTTTTTTTCGGAAACAATGGACGCCGATGAAAGCTTCGTATAAATCCGGCGGCCTTCGTGAGAACCCGGCAAACGCAATTAACGAGCGGCGAGCATTAACGCCGGGGTCCTGCGTTCGCCGTAACGGGAACCGAACGACGCGACGCTCTGGAAAAAACGGATTTATGGGTCCACTTTCAGAAAGCCGGTCGCAGCATCCTCTTCCACTCCGAAATTCGATGATCTTGTTCCACCTTAAAGTCTAGTCATTCTGGTTAATAGTCTCGCCGTGGTCGTCGATCCTCCGTGACCATCGAAAGCAAAATCGATTTACGGCGATGCCTCGGCACATGCCAAACAGTTTAGGACACGTGGAATATCATACAATGCCGGATATAACAACATGTTTTTTTTTAAATTTCAGATGGCGTCCATCGTATCGTAAACGTAATAAGAAACTTGACTTGTACCTTGACTGACACAGTAACTTGTGTACCGGCACTGAAACAACATGTGCTTGTACATATATTCCTGTCTCTAATTTTTTCATAAAGCAGACGCAGTTGTTTTCTCTTTCTTGAAAAGGATCCATATTGGATCCATAATTTAATACTGATCGAACCTTTGCGCCGATATCATCTAGACTTCTTATAATAAATTACATTACGATCGATAATCAACAAACATAATCGTAATAAGAAAGTTCGCCACAGTTTTGGAAAAGCCCGGTGCTCGGCCGAGAGTGTCCGATCGGCCGATGGAGGTGAAACCGTGTGCGCTTTCGAGAGAAACGCGAATGATCGTTCTATCGGGGACCGTCTATCGCGAGCAGTTCATTTGTAGCGTAATTACTAGTCCACGAGCGAGGCCATTACGTCTAGCCACGGTGCTATTACACGGCACAGTCGAGGTGTTGTTCTGATTGGTGGGGCAACACACAATGTTGGTAGCTTTACGGGCTCGCGCTGCGTCGCGCGATCCGCGCGCGATTATATAGAAATTAATGGCCGATTATGTTGCAACGCGTCCCGAGCCGCGGAATTTCTTCGCGTGCTCGTAACACACAGCTCGCTTGTATAAATACAACCGATTAGCCGGCGTTTCTAACGAAGCTAAACGCTCCAACCGTTTCTAATTCGCGTCGATCCTCTACTCTTACTTTTCTCTGCGTTGGTCCCGGCACGCGGAGTTTCCAAGCCGATCCCCTCGCGCGTGAACACACATTCTTTTCAATGTTTCGATTTTCACTAGGATCGCAGGATCGTAGACCGTCCGTACACGCAATCTGTTCTGGTGTGTGAAGTCGCGACGTGATGAAACGCGCCGATTGCTCGGTGTCGTGCAGTCTAGATCCATTTTATAGCAATTAACCCGATTCGATATGCTTCACTGTATCTAATTTGCCTCGTTCGGTTACCAATTAACATTCCTTTCGGTTTTTCGCAATTACTTCGAAATTCTTCGTAATACTTTAACGATTTAATCTCGCTCAAATAAATAACATCAACTCTCGCTCCAATAAAATTCCGAAAACTCGAGGGACGACACTTCTATTACATGTTTTAGAAGTTTTTAGAAGAAAATTCAGAAGAATAAAATTTCTGAAAGGATTCGGAAGAAAATTAGGAAATAAAGTCCTCTTATCTGGGACGCATAATGGCGTGGAATCGAGTGCGCGATTGACTCGGAGTCATCGCACGTGCGCAGTGTGGACAAAAGGTTTCCAAAGTTCTCGATGTGCGTAAGGAGAAAGAAGTTTTCGTACGACAGACCCAGATTTCACGCGTTCACCCTACCACGGTTACGCGTTCCTGATTTTTTCCCCGGACAATCTACATCTCGTTCCTTTTCAAACAAAGTCTCTGTGTTACGGTTGCGGACAGATAAGATCGGTAGCGATCCCGAACACGCGTCACGTTCGCCACGGTTTAAATCTCTTCGTAATCTGCGAGACGCATTGCGAGACGCATTGCGAGAAGCTGCCGGAGAAGCAGCCAACTCTCGTCCTGTCTGTTAGCTGCAATGTCTAACTGTACACCGCTGGCTGCACTCCCAGTTGCACTCCTTGCTGCGTAAGCGCTCCTGCGCCGATCCTACGAGACGCTCATCCTTAACGCGATCGCCCCTCTCGTTGAGGAAACTAGAAATAAATAAATAAATCGAGAATAATTATGGAAGAATTTTGACCGAGATCCGAAGGACTCGGGTCCGTTATTAATCCTCGACGAGATTCTAGAAATCTTTTTGTCCGGTCGACGCATCAACGAGCCCGAGGGTCAATTTGAGTCGTGATCATCGATCCGATACTTTCACTGAATCGTGCTGATATCGATCGAACAGGATCTACGCGTGACGCGGGTCCCTCACCGTCAATTACACGCTCGGTAGCTCGATCACGGGCATGAAATTAATACCATTAGGAGAAAGTACATACTCGCATGCTGGTATTTGCATTTGTCGTGAAATGGAGCACGGATCGTTGTATCAACGGTAATCTGCGGTTCGAACAATAAGACAAACCTGTACGACCTAGATCCGACGCAACGCGCAGCGCCGAGTTGATCGTCGATCGTTTGCTATCGAACGTCGCGTCGCATCGCATCGACAGGATCCACTTGCGTGTCGCTTATGGTCGCTTAGACTCGGTTATGCTGGAAAGGCAATGAAAAGGACTTCTCTCTCTCTCCCTCGCTCTCTATCGATGATCCCGAGCAATCGGGAAGTGACTCAGTCGCTGATCGATCGCGGTCTAGCCGCGGAAGCAAGAAACGATTCTTCCCTGAATCGGTCGATCGACAAAGAACCATGGAATCTTGTCGCCGAGACTCTTTGGAGCGGTGACGATTGCACGATCGGGACCGGTTGCGATTCCAGGAAGGACTCCCACGTGTTGCAAACGAAAGTAGCCAGTTGCATGAGACGAACATTTCCTGGTACCCCTTTTGTTTCGCGAAACGGTGAACTAACTATTCGTCTGCGACGAATAGCTAGAAAACTTTCTCAGACTCCAAGAATTACGATAATAAATGAGAATGATTTTATCCCCGCAAAGGTTCGATCATATTCTACACACAATGGCAAATTTGTAAGATTTGCAACTCCAAGAATTACAGTCGGAGTGGACACCTTTTAAGAATTAATCGGAACATATATAACAGGAATTCAGAATTGAAATAACGACGGATAGCGAGAAAAGTGTGAAATAAAAAAATGTAGGTATAACGGTCGCGAAATGGGTAATCGCCGCAATCGGTCTATATCCCGTTTCGCTCGGGATTCCTTAGAAAGGGGTAACTTTCTCGTTACGATTTCTGACCGGTGTCGATTCAATTACGCGCGGTTCCATTCGCGGAACGGCCCGACAACGTCCGGCAGAAGGAGATCGGACGAGAAATGGGTTAATTGTCTTCTAAAAGACGCCTCTTGTACCCGACGCGAACTAGTCATTACGTTCCCCGTGTGGATAAATAAATTGGGTGTTGCCGGAGAGCCTCGTTTGCCCGTTCCGCGGACCTGTCTCGCTTGTTACTTTTAACAGTTGTAACGCACAGTTCTTCCACGTCTTCCACGTTTTTCGGCGAAAGCGTACTCTCGTTAGCGTACCAACGCGGGACACGGAACCCTAAACACCTGGAATTCCTTCTTCTTTAACGATTCGGCTACTGTTAACGAGCCCAGCGATAATTACTGCAGGTTCTGGGAATCAGCGTTCCTGCAAACGTTTTTCACTTTTTCAAATTTCTCTACGTACATGTGATAATAAAAAAAAACGACTAAATTCTTGGAAAAGCGAGATCGCGCGACTTTCAAAATTTCTCGGATCCATTCAAAACGATGGATCGCGTGGGTCCTTGTCGGTTTCGCACCCGTTGCACCGGGACACGGCGAATTTCTTTAGGGGCCGACGAAAGTATTCGAAAGTCGGCGATCCCTGGGCAGAAAAGTTAACCTAAAAATCGTGAAAGTTTTCACGCGATGGGTCTGTCGGCTCCGATTTGTCAGGCCGGCAACGAGATCCACGTGCAACGGACGAAGCCCACCGTGACGATCCCGACGAATCGCCGCGATCCGTTTTCCTTTTTCCCCCCGTTTAACTCGATCGTTCCGCCGGTTTTTCACGGCTCGAGTCTCCTCGACGAGGATTTTCGGATTAAAGGGGGCCGCGCTGCATACATCTACAGCAAGAAATGATTGTTCTTGCCGGCGTGGTGCGGCGTGATCCATTACATTACGATCACGGTGGGTGGACCGGTGGAAAGCGAATCGAACGAATAAACTTAAGTGGCCGAGTTTTTTTCGGGTTTGCCCGGGCTTCTATTTAAAAAGCCCGGGAAAAAACTAATTCTACCGATCGACCGTAATTACAATCCTAATCGAGTGTGACCAGCCGCTGGACCATTTACCCGAGAACTAGATCAAAGTCTCCTTTCCCCTGTTCCATATCCGCGCGGCACTCTTTTGAATATTCAGCATTCGATATCGAGCAGCAAAGTTTCTCGCGAATATTCCGTCGTGTCTCAATCCCCGTGATTCCCGAAAAAATTGCCCGATTCCTACGGAGTATCAAGTATGAAGTCAATCGTCTAGTTTAATCGAGCGAGGACTCGTAATTATCGGAACCAATCAGATCCTGCTCGGATAACGTACGACCACGGTTGCTGCAATTCTACGGACTTTTATGCGTGCGGAATATAAGAGACCCTCTTCGGTGGCTTTCGTTGCTAATTTGTTCCAGCTAGGAACATGCTCGTCGACGTCTCCGTAAGGAGGAGTGTTGTTTATGTTTCCCGATTGGACATCCGAGACAGTAGGCCGCAGGGAGAAACTCCGATGAAAAATTAATCAATTCGCTTCCACGGTGAAAATACATTTGGCGATCTTCTGTACGCTTGTCTGGAAAAATTCTAGGTGCGATCGACGTTTAGGATTCATTAAGACAAAGAAATATTACCGACTCGGTAATTTTTCCAGAAGGAGCAATCAGAAGCCGCGACCGCTCACGTAGCAGCCCGCGAAACAATAAATTTCGCCGCAGCTAACGGCTGCCCGAGATTGAATTAAACAAAAGACAGCCTCGAGCGCCCTATGAAAGAATCAACTCACGTTGTCGCTGTATTTCACGCAGGAACAGGAAAAAGTAACGGAGGCAGACAGAGACACGTGTACGTGCGGGGAAAGTGATCTTTTCGCGAAATCCTGCCAATCGATCTCACCGATGGCACGGTGTCAAGACCGTTCGACGGCTAGACAGATTATCTTGACAAGGAAGTCGACCGAATGAGTAAACAGTTGAAGCGATCGTCGTGGTTTTCCTTTAATTAGCGAGTAGCTGGATGTTCTTTTAAGGGGATTTTCAAATGAACTTTGTCAGAACATCGTTTAAAGTCTTAATTAAAACCATTATCTAAAAATGCTTAACAGGGAACTTATGCTACGAAGACAAATATTAGTTTGACACTGTTTGAAGATGTGTTATCTTCCACGTTTTTTTGTTCGTTGCGCGCGCGTTTCTTTAATGGATTACTCAAGGGAAAATTTGAGAATTCTAAGAATTCAGGCAAATAATGTTGAAGGAACAAACAGCAGAATAGAAAAGAGCGTGGTCGAGTACTTATTTATGTTTCACCCCTGGATCTCACGGATAAAAAAGACTAGAACTCTGTTTATCGACTTCCAAACATTCCCAACGTTATCCACCGGAGGTAAAGACCGCTCAGATTACAACCTTTTATTTCTAAACGCGTTGATAATAATAATAATAATAATAATAATAATAATAATTATAATATAAATTTACATTACCTTGAACAAAAATACGTTCCTTATCTTGGAATCCGTATAGCCGAAACTAGAACTCCATCTTCTCGTCTGCAAAATAACGAAGATATTGCGGATGTAATTTGACATTTAATTAACAACATAACGGGATACGTACCGCTTTCTTTAATTTTCTGCCCCTTTCTCTCATTCTCCAGGTTCCAGATGAATTCCTGAAAGAGTCGGAGAGATTTATTCAGACTAGTCTTCTTGTAGTCTTTAATTCTCTTTGCAGTTAAGTCGTAGGTCTCCTGCTCCGCTTTATCTTTTGCATCGAACTCGTTTATTTCTTCTATCAACGTTGTGATGGTTGGAACATTGTCTGGTTGGAATTTGTCGACTGTGTTCGCTGTGAATGGTATGCAAACCTTGCCGGTTTTTGGATGTACGCAGAATGGAGATTTTAGAAGATGGTTCATCCCTTTACTGACGTGTATGTCCAGCCTTGGATAGGAGTACTGTATCATTATTTCTTCGATTAGGTGACGGTACTGGAACCACTTTTTGTCCCCCTAAAAATAGACTTTAAAATGTATTTACATAACTTATATGTATATATCGTAATGGTATATGTAGCGATCGTTATTTACCCCTGTTTTCTTGCCATGAATATACTTCACAAAGATGTTCCACCTGTCCTTGCTAGTGCTGCATTGACCAAAAAGAGCCTTCAGCTCCTGTCTGTCTTCGTCGTCTACGATAATCTGCAGGAACTTGTTCATGCCGTCTTCCGTGCCTAATATATTCTGTTCTTCTACGCAAAAAGGCACAAAGATAGCTTCTATCGTCTCCAGCGCGCGTCTGGAAAACATACAAGAACAATTTCTGCAACAAACTATTATTAAATAAAAGAAAACTCCATTGGATTCTACTTTACGTACTTAATAGAGTGGTGAATTTTATCTCCGGGTAGATTCACTTTCTTTTTCATATACTCTCCACCCTCTATGATCTGCAGATACTCTGCCACAGCACCACGCTCATAGGAAGACAGACTACGTGCTCCAGGATCACATACCCAACAATGTATACCTCTTCTGCCAGAGAAGATCCACAGAATATGTTTGTATCCAAAATCCACTGAAGAAATCAAGTTCTATTATAATCAAACAATTTTAGTAAACATCACAAAAGTTGTTGTCGCTTTATTTTACTTACATCTTAGAGCACTGTCCAAAATTTTACAAGCAATTGCCATAAACTTCCAACACTTGGAACAAATATCTGCGCCGCTGCAACAGGTTCTGACTTCGTCGTAGTCTGTCATATCTATGTCGAAAACAAGTTCTCTTTCCACTGGCTGAAAATTAGAGCCCTTTCGCTGGTCCTTTGGACTGAACACGAAACAATTAACAACTTATCCAGTATCAACGTCATCGATATCTAGACTACAGATCTTTATGCGTTTATAGCATATATACATTTTTAACATACAAGAAAAGATATATAAATATTAACGAACATTAATGACATCTTAATGATGATTAATGACATAAACCATGGAAATTATGGAAATGTAGAATTTGTATAAAACTTTACCAGTAGTTGTACACAGCACCGATATCGATCTTAAAAGGAATCAATCTCTTGATTTCATGTTCCAAGTCCTTGACACCCTTGAAAGACTGGAATCTGATGTAAACATCATCTTGCAGAGTAAAAGAAAATTCTCTGCGAGTAAATATGCTTACTGGAAGAAGAATCCGTTCGTTAATCTTTTTACCACAGTTTTGTTTATACTGTTTATAAAATAAAGTGACTGACATACCATTGCCATAACTCAGCCATCGATAGTAGTCATGGAACGGAAACAATCTAGCGTAGTAGGTCGGCAGTAAGTCAGCTAAGTTTGCCAAATCTCCCATCTTGCCAATTTATTTAATTGTCTTTTAATTTTGATTGAAAATTCAAAGTTCGAAACACTCGATTGCACTCGATCGTGGAGTGAAAATGGCGGGAAAATTGCGTTGGCATGAATCATACAGTTTGGAGATAGTGGTTCTGGCTCACTGATGTACTCAGTGGCAGATGGTGGCAGACGGAAATAGAAAGTTACCGACGGCATTTTGTCGGTGCAGAAGACCACCGAGGAGATTTTTATTCTCGTTGGTAAGAAGTGGTAAGAAGTAAGAAGGCGAATGAATGCATGAAATGTTACATTCTCCGACAAAATTCGAAGTAAAACTAAATGAAGAGTATTTTATTTGAATTTTTTAAAAATCTATACTGTGTTCAAGTATCGACAAGATACTGTTACAAGTGGTAACAAGTAACAACTGATAATAACCGTCGCACGCCTCTTACCGAGCGGTGCCGCTAGATGACGCTACAAGAGTACAGCCGTTACTAACTTTCAAACACGCAGTTTGGACCACTGGCCACTAGGATCGTCACGCGTAAATTTTTCGCACTTTTTCGCCAAAATCTACAGAATTACACCCGAAAGAGGCAACAATTTCTGCTTTCCAGAGGTAAAGTGTAATCTTATTTAATTTTCATTGATTTCAATCTATTCTCGAACCGTGTTGCATTCTCGCGATGATTTTCTCTTATATTGTGACGACCGAACCTATTTAAATTCTATTAAATCCGTGACATGCTACACGGATCTTCGTGGAATGTGTGTAGTATTTTTCTGAATTCGCTGAAAACTGAAAACAAAGTATTCAAAATGACGCATAATTCAATTGATAATCAATTAATTATTAACAAATAGAATTAACAAATAAACTATCGTTTCGTAATGACTGTCAGTCGATCTCAGGAAACGTGGTACGTACAGTAGAATGTGAATGTGATTTGAACCTTAGGGTGTTGGAGGCGTCCCGGGACGTTCTCTCTAGATGTTAGGTTATTACACAAATATGTTTGAGAGCTTATGTGTTTTGGCATTTCTTAAATATAGGGGTAGGTAAATGTATTGTGATTATCGATCGCAAGATTGTTAATCTCGGCGCAAAGGTTCGATCGGAGATATAAATTAATGCAATTTTGCTAGTTTGATTAAACTTTCTACGTTTCGATCCTAATATGGATCCTTTTCAAGAAAGAAGAAAAACTGTGCCTGCCAATTTTAATAGAGCTTTCAGTATTAATGTACTGAACAACGGATTTAAATACAGAATTCAAAATACAGTAATGCGAAGTTAATAGAAACAGAAACAAAGGGGGGTAGGTTAGGTTAGGTTAGGTTTTAAGTCGAACTTGTAGCAATGTGGTATTTCTTCAGATCACTGTAAGTTTCACTTTATATTTCCTCGATGCCCGCGATCATTTCGCCCATTTTTCGGTATCGCTGAATAGCACAGGCTCTAGGCATTAGAAGTCTTCGGTGCTGCCCCCGATTACTCGCAACCGGTGTGGCAGCCCCTGATTACTCGCAGCCGGTGTAGCTGCCCCTGATTACTCGCAGCCGGTGTACTTGCCCCTGAATACTCTTAGCCATTGCTTTCCCGTTAGAATTGCGTAAAAGGAAATTGAAGAGAACGGGAGTATTTTCTATATCGAATTTAACTAATTAGCGTCGCGACAAATAATGCACTGCTCGCGTTTTCATCGTGATATTTATTATTTGTAGATTAGCGTTGCAAAAGAATGATCCGTGGTTGGGTTCCTTCTCATTTTAAATGGCTACTATCGCGTTTTCATTTAGAGTTGCGCAAAGAGAAACAAAAGTGCACAGGAGTTTTCGATAATGCATTGCTCGCTTTATTTTCAGATGTTGATTGTACACTAAGGCACAGTTAAGGAACAACAAAGCTAGAGCATATCTTCGCAGGAAGTAATCCACTGTGCAGATGTTCCAACAGAAATTCAAGTCGCACATTCCACTCATCACATCTCAATTCATCAATCAAAATCCCCAAGCAAGAATCAAGTTCTGTTAGAACCAATCTTGAGCATAAAAGATAAGTGTCGCGTGAGATTCTTCAACCGACCAACTTATTAAGCAAGAATCTTAACGATTAATCAAAGCGTCGATAAAGTAGGTGGCTCAAATGAAACGCGACGGGATCGTGAAAGGCTTTTAACAAGACGTAATAACTTCATAAACCAGCCGATCTTCACACTCTTTTCCACGCGGTTTCGTGAATAGAAAATCTGCACCGTGTGCTACAGCCTAGAGACATTTTCCGCAACGTACATCGATGAATGGAAAAGAAAAGTTCGCGGCGAGGTGAAATGAGAATCGGCATGAGCGTAGGCGAAATATGTTTCCGCGGCATGTATATACATATATGTATATAATATAACGGTATATAATAGATGGGCGTAGACTCTTGCTAACCATTTCACGGTGCTGTAACATGCGACTCTGTCTGTGCAAAATTAACCAATCTCTCTTCAAAAATCAGAGTTGGATCAGTCAAGAGTGAAACTATCTAAACATTCCAATGTTTACAAGTTGGTATATTTATGATAAACACTCTGTACATTTATAACAATTGTAGACCTGGTGGTGACTGTTTATCATAAATATATCAACTTGTAATCATTTGAATGTTTTGATAGTTTCACTCTTGGCTGATTGAACTCTGTACATTGATAACAATTATAGAATTGTTTCTTCTAATCTCGAATATCCGCATATGAAATCGATACTAGTTTTCTTCGCAGTATTTTAGTCATTGGTGCAATGCTGGAATTCTTGGCAAGAACCGCATTTTGCAGCGAAGCCTCGTGCACTTGAAAATGCACGCAGTTCTTTCTCTTTCTCTCTCTCTCTCTCTCTCTCTCTCGGAATGGGGATCGGGATCCGCAGGTTGCATCGATCTCATATGGCGAACTAGACCGGCGAGAGCCGCTCGCCGGCTTTTTCGTGACCCTAACTGTAGATAACCGTGATTGCATCTGTCGGTACATATCTGGAAAACGTGTTTTATCACCGAGGGATCCACCTAGGGATTTCGATCATGCTTTGCACCGTTCACCATCTCCCGATGCGACCCGCGACGTCGCGATGCTCTGTCTTCACTGCCTTTCTCGTCGACTTCGAACGCATCACGGATACTAATAACATTAATTTTCTTTGATAAATTCCCTGGCAACGGCTCGACGGACGTTCACTCCTCGTCCCGCGAATAAAGGCGAATCAGCTGCGGAATTCGCTTAAGTAAGTAATTTGCCGATATCGACGCTGAGCAGACACGCTCGCACGAACAAAAAACACCGTGTACAGTTATCACCTAATAACACGGTGATTCCGCGTTCTACCGAACGATTGAGACATCAGACATCTTTTTGGGACGACGCTCGGTCGCGTAACAGGAAACGCGAGAGAGACCCCAGACTTTCCTCGATAAAAAGTACCTCCGCGGCCGTGATTCTGTTGTAACCGCGTGTGTTCTTGCGAGCTGAGTTTGCGCGCGTGTGTGCGCGCGTTACGATGAAAAATAAATTACACAACTGCGATCGAGGGCAATGCTCGGGTATGGTAATTCCCGTGATTGGAGTGCGGATATTTGCGCGGGAACGCGATTTTGAGAATAGATCGATGAGAACGGGAAATAGACGGGATCTATGTGAGTACTGAAGTTAGGTGCTCGTTCACGATGGGCAGAGAAAGGGATCGAACGTGGTAACAGTTCTTTTTCGTTCGCTGATTAGACATCTTATTTAGGTGGTCTGAAAAGCGTGGAGAGGCTGGCAAACAGTTTTCGTTGTCACGGTATGAACAGACAAAATCAATTCTGACAGGAGTAACAGAAGGCTGAATAATGGGAATTATGCTACAATTAACTTGCGAAAAAAGCGAAGATATTGCGGTAGATCAAGAACAGATTAAATATTAAATATCTCCATTAAATACTAAATATTATTTTTCTTACTATTAAATATTTTTAATAACAAACGTGATGATTTACATCCGTATCGACACTTTTGGGTATGCTTATAAACTTGTCAGTGTGTAGAAATTGATCGTACCGGGCGCCGCAAAATTAATTCTAATTAATTAAATATTAAATTTTTATTACAGGTTAAATATCAGCAGGACTTGAGCCGATCGTTCCCGAATAGTGAATATTTCGTGCGAGATTGTCGTCAAACGGAAGCCTCGCGAACCGGTATCGAGGTCTGGGATTGTTTACGCGAAGGTTGAGAGGTGATCCACTTTTATCGGAACGGTGCTGTGGTTCGAACGCACGCTCGATTCCGGACCACACGATGAAAGGTTCGAGGCGTTAACGGCGTATACGAATTACCATTAAGCATTCTACGGACCGTTTCACGTTTTCGTGAGGTCAAGCATTATCGGTCGAAGACACAGAAATCTCATAGAATTTTCGAGTCCGCCGCGCGCCGGTAGGTTTTACGGGTCACTCGGTGAGTGATGCGGGGCGGCACCTTGTCCCACTTAACGGCGATCCTGGTCCGTCCACTTTTTAACTCTTGTCTAATTAGTCGCCTTCGGCGAGGGACGACACGTTAACCGTTCGCTCGTCTGGTCTTCGAATTATCCAGTCCCACTAGAAACTACTGGCACAACCGATAAACTGGAAATTGATTAGCCATTGCACAACTGCTTAATTCCTCGCTCGCTGCAAGCTCGAAGCTTCTCAAGCTTTTTTAGCGCATCATCTTAATTTTTATTTTTAATTAAGCTCTGGAATTTGCAACATGAAATAAACGAGCATCCAGGGTATCTTCTAATTAACACGCCAATTATAATTATTCAAACAACAACAATTTAATGTTTTAACACGATCTCGATTCACTCACCGGGAGCACGTTAATAAATTCTCTAAAAGCTGTGTTACGTTTAAAAGAAGTTCCGTAACTCTGTTCCAACTAAAAGTTCTATTCACTTTTAATAGTAAGTTTACTATATTACTTGAAGACAAAGATGGTTGGTTTACGCGAACGAAATTCATTCTATAAATTGTTACGAGACGAGTGAAATAGTGAAAGAAATAGCTTCGCTTCCAGCAGAAGGAAAGATCGAGCAAGATCGTAAAACGGGAGGCAACGAAATGATATGATAATGTAACGAATAATTATCCTCCGTCCGCCCTCGATTCTACAACTCTTTAGCTGCGTTTTCCAACGATGCTAGATTGGAGCACAGCGGAAAAACAATCAATACGATGCGAAGATACATAATTAATAAGGCAATTTCTCTTTGCGAAAATAAAGAACTGGTGCACAACATACTGTATCACCGCTTCTTCTGTACAAAGTGGAACAAATTGGAGTAACTCGGTGGCAGACTCCAAACGAAGATTAATTGGTAAGACGAACCTTGTGCACAGAATTATTTCATTTGGTACATAAATTAACTCGTGAAACTTTCTTCGTGACCCCAGCGCAATTCTATACAATCAACGTAGCTTATCGAATGAGATAAAACTTGATTTGATCGCGCATAGTGAGCCAAGGTAAAATATGTTGGCAAGCGAGCATAATAAATAGAATTCTGGCCTGTTGGGAACGGGTGCATCGCGAATCCGATTCTTTCGCGGAGTTTCGCAGAGTTTCGCGCAGTCCCAGGCCTTCGGTTCACCGGTCTCGGAAAAAAGGGAGGTAAAAACACAGTCGGATTGCCGCATTGACATGCTTTCTACTAGACGATCTTTCTCCTTCCCTCGGGTTGCGTAATCGTCGACTACGGAGTCTCGTCGCGCACGGTAGGCACAGAGGGGCACAACGTACGTATATCTCGGTTTCTCGATGCGAAAACCGCGGTCACACGAGTATTATAGGTATTACGCACGGTTCACGCGTCCCCTACCGGACGATTTTTCCTTTTGCCACGAATCTGCTCGCATCTGCTCGCATCTGCTTTTCTCATGGAACGTTCTGTCCGGTTCACGTGTAAGATCGCCTCGGTGTGCTTTCTACGCGATTGCCGCGTCGAGGGAAGAAGCACATACAACGCACGCATGCACGCACACACACACACACACACCGTCTATCGAACTGAACCTACTCCGGCCCCGAGCACTGTAATTTCAGAACAATATCTTTTTATGCGGCCCGCAGCCGTCTCTCTCTCGCTCTCGCAGCTTCTTCCGGTGTACGGGGAAGCTTGTAATCTTCGAATTCCCGGCGCGGTGTGCGCGCGATGTGCGCGTGATCCACCTATGCCACTCGTAATAATCGCAAGCGTTTCCAAAGAGGTTGCACGATCCGATGCCCAGGGAATACACGAAACATCCGTGAAACGCCTTAATCGCTCGTTCCGATACACGAAACCAGAGACGGCAGATCGACGCTTGATCGACGCTTGATCGACGCTTGGCCGACGCTGGATCAACGCTTGGTCCACGCTTGATCGACGCTCGATCGATCACCGATCCCACACCGACCGCATCGCAAGCGAACCGGTATAACAAGTCGACGTGTTACAGTTTTTCAGGGATATTTTATTGTATTTTCTCTTTATACCGATCGTAAATATTAAGATAATAACTGGAAATGATTTTATACACGTAAAGGTTCGATCAAATTCTACACACTATAGCTAATTTGTAAGAATACCCAAACGTTTCGATTCGGATTTAAATCATTTCGGTTCGAGACCACGTTTGCTATTAAGTATTTCTAATAGTAGAGGAAAAGAAAGGTGGTTTTTCGTCGATAAAATCAAATGTTATCTTAATATTGTATTGTATAGTAGAGTTTGCGTGAAAGCCCTGTACTCGGAGAATTTTTCAGAAGAAATTTGACAGCGCAAAGGGTCGACGAACGTTGAGAAATTTCTTAGAGAATACGAACAAGTAGACATAGATGAATATAGAGGAATGCTAGTGGTGCACGCGTTAAATTAGACGCTGTGCCCCACGGTCCACCGAGCCCCGAACGGCCGCGATTTCTTCGTAGGCGAACAGTCGAATAATTATGTTTTTTTTTTTAGATGGCTTCCTGGTTACCGGGCGTTGCGCAAGCATCCGGAAGCACCGGTATTCTTGCCGATACACGGTTACACCAGGTATCCGTTCGGCCCAGGTCAAGCGTGAATCTGACCCAGTGGAATCGCGGCACTCGCGCTCGGATGGATATCCATATTATTCAACCTAACCTAACGCGAATGGCGAGGCGGCACAGGATTAACCGGCAGCCGGCAGCTCATCGTTTCGCGTGCCCGCCACCCGCCACCCCCGACCCGCAACACACGAACGCGCCAACTCGGATACACACATAGAGGGGCCGAGAGAAGATCGAGAGACTAAGAGGATCGATCGACGATCCTCCGCGTCCATCGAAAGGTCACTGCCTCGCGTGAAAGGATCGCGCTTTCATTCATTACGCTATTACGCAAAGGTTACTGTAATGCGAGGTGATATCGAGACGCGTCCGTGAGCGCGCGCTACACTTGCGGTTTAATGGATAGAGGATCTTCATGGTGATTTAGGTTTTTATAGCGCGCGCGCGCGCCGGCACGGAGAAATCGAAATCAAATCAAATGAAGTTTCGTTTTCGTCGATGACGATTAGTAGACTGAGCGAATTTTACGCATCAGTTGCGGCAAACGGGAATTTAAACAGAATGTGCCTGCGCTTCTCGAACATGATTATATGATAGGTGTATATGGACAAATTTTAGTCTTTCTCGGAACCGTTCACGCATAACGAATTGTTCCGTATTTTCGTGAGACTTTGTTATCGTGTAACGTAGTCGGTACGTCGCACACTGGGTGTGTAGAAATGATGGAAAATTGCGTTGTTCCGATGATTTGACTATTTTACCAAGATTTTGTACACATAATTCGCGTTATCATTCTTCTCATAAATGCATCAGATCCACAGTCTAGTTATTAGACTGCGAATCTTCGTGCGCTTCTGGCATGTTCGAATTTGTAGAATGCAACGTTCGCAGTCTAATAATTATTTTCGTAGGAGGTGAAACAGCGCATCTCAATTTCTATATAAACTATCTAACTAAATAATTACATGAAAATTCGCATGAAGATCCTCGATCCAGCGACCTATCGATAACATTTGTTGCACTCCGGTACTCGACTGAAAACGCAGCCGGCATTCTACTTGAACCCGAACAGGTACTTGCCGCAGATCTGCACGGTTTGAATTTGTTAAATTACCGATCTAACTGGTTATTTAACGTCGAGGTTCCTCCGAGGAATCAAATGCTACACTGTGATTTTATCGTCCGTGCTAGAAGAAATTCTACGACTCCCGTATTCGAAGGGCGCTCTAATTGCCAAGAAAAAAGGAATCCAAATTATTATCCTAGCAACAAATTAAAGCCCGTATCATGCGAATAGAACAATCGTACACGTGCGAAGAAGATGCGATCTTGGCTGAACAAACTCGGCTATCTTTTCTCTTCTTTTCTCTGTAAAATATCTCCGATCACCGCTCCACGCCGGAGAGGCTTAAAACTAGGAAGAATTTACTCGGTGATCGGGCGCCAGCCTATCGTAGCGTTTCCTTGTTCCCGATGTTGCGCAAGAAGCCGGAAGCAACCTTGGTTTCTTTCCGAGAGCGTATGATGCACGAGTGCAATCACTTATCTCTCGCCGCTGCGTACACCTAATCCGTTTTGGCTGAGGAGATTTGCTAGCTAACACGCCGAGGAACCGACCCACAATTCCCACAACACACAAACAAGCCTTCCGAGAGCGCTCTATGCTCGACCTTTAATTTGTTAAGACGTTCAGCGAGCTCCCGTGCTGCGAAACGCTGCGCTAAAACCACAAACCTGTTCCCCTGTTACACGCTGCGCACGAAACATCGAAAAATTCGAACCTCCGCGATTTCAAGACCTCAAAACCGAGCGAAACTCGGTCCACAAAACCACAGTTATTTCGTTCGACACGGAATCAAAAATTGGATCTTCAGAGCCAGAATGGTTTGCAGAAGAAGAACGTAACATTTTCATGTTTGTCGCATGAACAGCCTACTGTGCGAGCGGCAGGCAGACAATTTACAGTGGCCATTAGAGCTCGTTTATGTCATAGGTCAGACGCGAAACATGATCATGACCCACCGCACCGGTGCGACCGGCTGGCTGCACGAGTCTCGGCGACTTGAGCGATGACGTTAATTTTATTAGCCGCGATTGCCAGCAGCTAGCGTACAATACAGAGGTTCGCGTCCTCTGGAAAAAATGTGTCCCCGACTGTGAGCGATTAACGCGTCGCGTCGCTCGAGAGAAAAGTCGTTAGAAACGTTGAAAAGACTCGGTGGTGTTCGTCGGCTCGTTCGACAGCGGACGATAAAGCAAGCTGTTCGGTAACGTTATAGTCGATCCGATGATGAACGATGAAAGATTAACTCGTTAAAAGTCGCGAGGATCATTCGCAGATTAAACGGTATATTACCCGGCGGTTCATCAACGGGCTTCGTGAAAGGAGAACGACTATGATGGATGTTATATGGCCGCTTAAAATCTGAGAGCGAGCGGCGACTGGCAGTAACGGCGGCAACGTGCGACAAAAGTGTAACAATAAATTGTTGGCAGAATGAAAGGTTTTTCTTCGGTTTTCCCTGGTCCGCTGATTAAACGGGTCTTGACGTGCGTCTGTTGCGCCGCAAGGAGAACTGCAGACCCATTTTCAGACACGAAAACCGTGGTTTCTTGCGAGTCCTACGCCGCGCCGCAGCACACCGGTACTTGATTACCTTTCATTATGGAATCACAGTGAAATGAGTGAACCGACCTAACGGCGTTCGTATTGCGCGCGGCGCGGTGAAAAATCGGCGCGAACGAACAAAAAATGAATGAAAAGAGAGTCCCGGTGAAAAGCGTTTTGCCCGGTAAAGCCTCGTTCTCGTCGAATAATCGCTTCGCTTATTAAACGAGATCCGAATAAAGCGAACGAACCGTAGGCCTCGCGTCTCTCCGCAGAGAGAGAGAGAGAGACTCTACACGCTGTAGACTCTATACTCTAGACTGTAGACTCTAGAGTCTAGTGTGTGCGAGGAGCGGGGCTCAGGATGCAGATTACAGGCGAAGGGAAGTATCTATTTTGCGAGGCGTCTTATTAATGCCACGGATGAGGTTTTACGAAGAAGGCTTGTCTGGTATTTCACCTTTTACCTCGATGACTGAGGCGATCCAGGCGGAGTAGTCCGTGGATCGGCCAGGAGAACTTCATCCGGCACCGTGGGACGCGTGTAAAATCGAAACGACTTCCCGTTTAAATAAGTGGCAGGCAACAAAGCTCGTGTTCGAGTCGGAAACGTCTTGTTCGATGAAAATCAACGGCGTTGATCCCGGTTCGACGAAGATTACCACCACGCGAAATCAGATAATTTATCGTTCGGCATCTATCATCGGAGCGAGCGAGCTGCGAGCAAACTGGGAGCACGCGGGACGGTCGAAAAAAAATTGTTGGGCGGAGCCGAGAATTTATGGAACTGGAGAAAGTTTGTGGAAAAACGGGAAAAGATAGTACAACACGTGATGCAAAAATATGCGTGCACAGAGAACCTAGGAAAATGTTCAAACGAGGCTAAAAATAATAATAAAGCTTGAAAAAGTGTGTGTGCAATGAAATCTCTTTAACGAGCGAGGACCGAAAGAAGAGGTTGGAGGGAATGGAAGAGCGATTTAGAAAGCACAGCTATTTACATCACACGAAGAGTGTCTCGAAAACGAGGCTAAAAATAATAAGAAAACTTGAAAAAGTGTGTGCGTGCAAAGATTGACGAAAAATGAAGGAGAATCAATGAAATCTCTCAAACGAGGGAGGACCAAAAGAGAAGAGTTTGGAGGGGATGGAAGAGCGACGTAGAAAGCACAGCCAATTACATCGCGCGAAGAGTGACTCGGCTTCTGCAGCGAACAGTAAAGGGACTTTTGAAAAGATTTTTTCGCTTGGAGAGAAAAGCATTGACCTTAGTGGTAGACCAATGATAGGATCTCTAGATTAGTGGGCGGTACCGGACACACCCATTTCTCGGTTTTTGCCTCGTGTACGCGTTGCGGAGTCGCCGGGTTCGTTCGACGCAACAGAAACGGTCTTCTAGATCCTTATCGAGCTCACGATCTGCTCGCGAATCGATCATCTAGACAGGTTCGGTCAGAATCGGTCCAGGATCCAGACACTCGAACCTGACCTACTGAATTAATCTGTCGCGTCGCGCGTCGGTCGGTCGGTCGGGTCCCTCGTATTTGGTGCGAGGCTCATAGAACACCGAGCACCGGGGGAGCAACTCAGGTCGCGGCTTGACCCAGAGCCTCTCGGATAGTCTCGGCATCCTCTGTTGGACGGCTGTTGGAGGAGCCAACCGCGAGGCGAGATCTAGAGGAGAAGAGTCGTCGGCTGGGAGAGAGGCGATGCTCACACGTGCACCTCGGGGCATTCACGAGTTGGCAGTCGGCTCTTGAAACCCGCCCGGTGAATGCCTCTCGAGGCTCTCGTGCACGCGTTTTTACCGACCTTTCAATGCACCCAAGGGGGTTCGTGTGCACGCAGGAATTTCGCGCTTAGGGCCGCATTATCTTAAGAAAATTCGCTTCGCCTCGGTCTCCGCGAGTTCCGCTGGGTTGGGTTCGGTTCGGATCGGTTCGGTTCGTTTCGCGTCGCCGCTGTCACGCGACGTTTCGCCGATATATTTCGCGTACCTGTGCCTCTCTACCTGTGCCTGTTGTGCCTGTTGTGTACCGTCTCTCTCTCTGTATCTGTGTGTTGTGCGCGGCGTCCGAGCAGCGTTCACGCGTGACAGACACTTTGAAGAAAGTGAAATGCGACGACGTCCACCGAACCAGCCAGGAAGTTGATTAATTGCCTCGAAATTGCTCTCGGAGATTTCACCTGGTTTCACGGGAACCACCGGCGGGTCGCGTCGATGATTCGTTTCTATCGGAGGGCAGGAAAGCGATCCGATTCCAGCGAAAACAGTATCGAATGGAAATTTCGTGTGCGCGCGCCAAACGGTATGTTTACATCGGGTCGAGCGTGTCGGTTCGTTCGACTTTCGTGGTCTCCGGTATGATACTCGATTCGTAAATATTCCGCAAATAACAGAGCGACCGCACAGCGCCGAGAAACCGTGATCGATCATCGTCCAACAAGTCGTCCAACCGTCGTCTATCCGAAACTTGTGAAACTTCGCTCAGCAAATTGTACACCCGGAGAAACATCAGTGATTCTCTCGCCGATGGAAATTATAGAATCGGCCGGGCAATTTAAGTGAAAAGGCGGGCCGCGTAACAGTTCCACGAAAGGCGCAAGAAATCCGACTGCCATAAACGGGAGGAAAACACGGACAGGCGAAGGAGGCAGCCCCGCGAGAGTTCTCGTAACGCGGCGTAATAACGGTTTCAAGAATTTTTCACGTGTCAGTGGATCACTGGGTTTTCTAACCGCGCCGACGTCTGGCTCAGTTTTTTTCGAAACGTTCGCACGGATCCATCCTAATTCGCGCGGCACCGCTGCGCCGGTCGAACCGTGTCGAATGGTATTACTCGTCGTTGAAAAAGTTCCGCGAGACGCAAGACGAATCGTTCGAACGATTAGGCGTTCGAGGAGACGGAAATTGTTCGAAGATCCTCGCCACAGGCACAGATTTTCACTGTACGAGGACACGATGGATCGCTGCTAGACGAGGCGACGCGACGACGACAACCGCTGACATTCGAGACAGGATGCGCGCAGGAGCGTTTCGAAGACAGTTCTTTTCCATGCGAGTGCGCGAACGGTCGCAGGACACCGCGAACGAGTGTGGGAATTCTCGGGACACCGGCGACAACACCGACTCCGACTACATCAACGACACTGTACAATCAAGAGAGTCGCGATAAGTCGCGTGGAACCCAGTGGAACCCGAGGACTCCAGCTGTCGGAAACGAGAAAAGGATCCACTAACTCGATTTTAATCGCAAAACCGCGGTCGGGCTTCTAACGATCGTTGGCAGCGAAGGAAAACGCAAGCTCTGCAACGCGTTTGCATTTAAACAGTGTTAGAAAATGAAAATGCGGTCTCGGCCGGCCAGTTCGCAAATAAACGATATCGGCCAGAGTCGTGGAACGGCAACAGACGATAAAACGAACCCACGTAGAGATCTTAAGGACAATTTATGAATCTGCGTACGCCGCGATATCTTAATAAAGCCGCGTCGTAAAGGCCTCGCTCGGTTTTAATCCTTTCGCCACTCGAGAAAGCACGTACCCCGTGCACGTTTCCCGGGGCCCGCTTTTATAATAAATGCTCCGTTCTGTTCCGTTCCGTTCCGCACCGTTCGGGACGTCGTCTTCGTCGTCGTCGTTGCCGCGAACTCGTAATTACGCAAGCCTTAAAGACAATCGCGGGGGCAAAGACAATGCCGGAGATACGGCGATATCGGTGAGACATCGCGCGAGAAAAATTCCTCATTGTCCGAGGAATGTGGGCGTATCGAGCCAGATATCTGCACGATAATGAGATCTCGCGGTTAGAACGTGATTGCGAATGCTGTCTGAACGATACAAATTATAGCCGTTTTTTAATCGGCGAAACGGATCTAGCGATGCAAATACGTGCAACAGGTTTGTTGGGATTGCTGCGTTCAACGAATTTTAATCTCCGCGTGGACAGAAGCTAATTAGTGGAGTGATTAACGGTTTGCGCGCCTGGGACGCGTTTTGGAACGGTGCTTGAGGAGATTAGGTCTCTATAGGCTTAATTGGAAGACGGAAGATGGGCAACGCGAAATCCCAACCATGCCGACGAGGCAAACAGCTTTACCTGTTCTACCTTATCCATCGAACGTGGAGCATCGTGGCGGAACATCGGAAAGATCGAGATGGTTCCTACGATACCGATCCAGAAACTGACTTATCGTCGAGGTGCAGCGGCTGCCATGGATGCGATTTCCGACAGGACAGCCTTACCTTCGACAGGTATGTAGAACATGATCTATTAACGGTAACATATCGACGAACACCGACGAATGCCAGTTTAGCCTTTTCGCCACTCGCCACTTCTCGGTCCCTCGCGGGAAATGGATATTTGGTTGTCGTAGAGTAAATAATATTAATTATTAAACTAGGGTGCTCCGCCCTCCGCTTTGCTTCGCACGCTCTTTGAAAAATACACAATGTCACGTCGCTCAATTTTTTGGTTCCCCTTAGGAGGCAACCCGCTCCTCAATTTTCGGTTCCCCTTCAGAGAGCAACCCGCTTGGCGTTTTAGCGTGACAGAAATTACAAAACTTTTTTATATAATAGAAAGATTATTATATTGATAGCTCTAAATCCTTGCTTGGGACGTTTGTTTGGAATGGTCATCATCTAGTTCAGCATAACAGGACCAATTCGTAATCCAACGTAGTATCCGAATATGATACTGCTGGTATCAAATTTCAAAGTCAATTAGGTTTGCTATGAGCTATTATGAGCATAGTACAATATGAAATCATTTCCAGAACGCTTCGAAAGGGAACATTGGCCGCGCGCCGTGCAATAACTGTTGCCGTGTTACCACCGGTTACCACCCTGTTGCAGCGGTCTCGCGTCACTGGTTGAGGATTGAATATTCCGAAAGCTAGTTCTACCACTCGATGTCCGCTCCGTGCTCATTCTACATGCTTACATATCAGAAGATCGCTGATTACATAGTACCGCAAATTTCAACCTTTTTCTCGAATTTCTAACCTGGTGATCCGAGATCGAAATAGTTTGAAAAATAGACTTTTTTTAAAATAATTTTATCAATATTACATTGTCACCTAGTTCTGAGCTATGTTTCCAATTTCATGTCACTAGCTCGTCTCGGGAAGTTAGTTTAAAATCAATTGCAAGATTTGCACCGAACAAACAGACGAACAAGAAAGCGAGCTAATAAACGCGAGATAATAAGCGAGATAATAACTGTTTCCTATGTAAATTATGAACACTGATCATCGTTTAAAAATAATTAAGCACATAGACGATCTTTCATAAGCAAAAAAACGTGGTAATAAATCGTCAAGCGAGTCAGGTATTTTTGAAAGATTCTTCCTTCTTAAGAAATAACATGATACTAAACTATACTCTATAAACTATATGATCTTGTTCAGGATAATGCTAATTAGAGCTTCATATTTATGGTATTCGCCAGTGTTGGAGCAGGAGATAGTTTGAAAGATGGGCAGGGGTATCGTATAGAAATCAGAGAAAACGTAGTAAAATCGTAGAGGAGGGATAATCATAGTAAGAAATCGAAATGTGTGCTGAACAGTGTTACTGACCACGGGCTTCCCGGGTTTGTCCTTTCTGCCCCTCTACGTGACGCATCGCAGGATAAACTGAAGCCTGGCTTACATTACGAGCAGGTGGAGGCGCCGGTGTCAGTAAACCTCCGGTCGTCTCGAGGTGCGGATCGCCTCGGCGGATGCACGCTTTTCCATCGCGAGATCTCGCTCGCCTGCGTGACAGTTCTCGATTTTTTACAATGAACATCGATCCCGTCCGCTCGTGTCAGTTCGTGTATTAATCCAATTCCATGTGAGCCTCGAATCATGCGGGATAGCTGAACTTGGATCACGCGTGGACTTTGAAACAACACAGGTAACAACACCTTCGCTTAATACGCTTCATTCCCTATGCACTCCCTACGGAAACTTAGCGAAAAACGTAATTAGAAGTCTTGATATTTCAAAATAGAAATTCTGCAGTTTCTTACTTTTTCAAAATAACAGGAAAGTAATTTTCGTGTTTTTCATTTCTTAGACAGAAAAGGAAAGTAAAATTAGAGACACCGTAATTTGACACCGTAGACATTTCACGGTTTAGTATTTTTCTAGAAAAGAAAATTTCTATCGATCGTGTTTCTATATTTTTTAGAGGAATAGCAAAATACTGAGATACTGGGTAGATTTTTTTAGCGAACAGGTATTGAATAGATACCGAAGAACAGCTTCGAGACACTGGATATTGCCGCGTTCGCACCCGGCAGATCGGAAACAATGGGAGAAATTGTTCGAGAAGTTGACTGAAACAATCGGCGAATGCTTATGAATTATGATACGCTTGAGATCTCGGCGCGGCGCATTCTAGAAGTCAGACGCGCTAACGAGTTTGCTCGGTTCAGTGTGCCGTTGAGAGCCTACGATTTGACTAATTGCAGGAATGTACGCTTTATTAGGCAATAGAAAACACCATCGAAAATAGCCTTTCTCTCCGGCAAGATTTTACCTTTAGACAGAGTCAACGGTCCCAAAAATAATTTCATTCCTACATTAACCGTTTGCACTC
>CM052337.1:12804784-12880845 GCA_028455595.1 Lasioglossum vierecki
AATACCTTGATATCGATATATTTTTTAAGAAAAATGTCATTAAAGTAACCAACATAAATAAAATAGGAAAGCAATTTTCCAGCCCACCGTGTCGCAGTATGCGGCAGCGAAAGCCGATCGTTGATTGAGTGAAATTTCGTGTAACGTCGATCCGTGGTCATGGCCCGTGACATTTCCCTGCGCGTATCAAACTATGCGTGTAATAGCGACTCTGACTGGCGTACGGCACGTGTTACGTCCTCGTTCGGACGGTTTATATTTTATACACACACGAAGCGACAGCATTTCGCCAAAGAATAATATATTCGAACGGAAGATTAATTGCGCAACTAACAGCGACGTAGAACGAGGTCCATCCTTTAGACCGTGGCATTAACCTTCATCGTTTTTTCGAGGCGGATTTAATAGAAACATGCTGTAGACGAGTACACGTGGCCGAACATTCTTCCTGTCAGGCTGAAACGAGCCAACTTTTATTTCCTCCGGTGCGGATGATTAATCGAAACCATTCTTTATCCGTTACAACTGTAAAAGTCGCTTCTTTAGTTCGAAGATTCAGTTCTAACAGCAATTAGAATGATTAATTCGAAACTTAAAAACATCGTTAAGTTGACTTAAGAAATAACTAAAAAATTGCACGAGTAAACGTTTGGTTCTCGAGTGAAAATAGTTCAGAGTGCAAAGAGTCAACATTTTTCCTCGGCACACTGATTGTTGGAAACAGGCTATTATTTTATAAAATGGAACATAATGTTTTCCTTCCTCGCAGTAACTTGTGTACCGGCACTGAAACAACATGTGCTTATACATATACTCCTGTCTCTAATTTTTTTCATAAAGCAGACGCAGTTGTTTCCTCTTTCTTGAAAAGGATCCATATTGGGATCGAAACGTTGAAAGTTTAACCTGATCGAACCTTTGCGCCGATATCATCTAGACTCCTTGTTATAATCTACACTATGATCGATAATCAACAAACACAATTATAATGTTTTCCTTGTTGAATAGAGGTTCGTCCAGTATCCGCTAAAGCGTTAATTGCGAGGAAGGATGAAAGAAGGATCGATGTAGTTTAAAATTTGGTCAGTCGTTTCACGGAGGTATAAAGTTGCCGATAATTGGCACTCTTACCATTCGACGAAATCAGCCTCCGTTCGTTCGGCTCTCGTTGCCAATGTTCCCGATGGACATAACGGTGCTTGGATTTCGTGCCCATAGATTCTCCGTCTTGACGTAATGATTTTATTATCCTCTGCTTATACGCGCCAATTTACGTAAATACTCGCGAGATCACCACTTTTTTTCTCGGTCTTCTGTCGAAGGCGTTGAGGCTGCTCTTACAGTGGACCGCGTAATCGTGTAATCCGTTTCCTTGGACACGACGCGACGTGGTCCCGGCATCGACGGGGACTCGTTAAACGAAAACTTGTAACTCGGTACCAATTTAACGTTGTATCCGATGTTCCGAGCGATTTAATGGCTTCTGATGCTAATAAACCGTTTCCGTGGCCAGCGAGCGGCGCAAGAGCGATAATCGCGCGACGCTGCACGACTTGGAACAGTTCGAACCGGGCCATGGGTTACGTCCGGCATGGTCGATCGATTAAAAGGGCCCCGATCGAGCTGGGTCCGAGGTGAATCGCGAGGCGCATCGAGTCCCGCGGCGAACAAGGGCTGCTCGAACGAACGATCCAACGGACTGGCAACTTGAAGCCCCCCCACTCCTCCGATATCTGAATCGTTATCGCTTGTAAAAGAGTTTGCTATTACACGATATAATGCCCGAGAATCGCTAGTTCTATTAGACCGAGAGCTGTTCCGTTCACCGACTAACGAACCAATATTAATCGACCTCTTTGTACCGTGCCTAATTACAGCCAAGCAAACGGGAGATGCGGCTCGCATCGATCGAAACGGTCTTACAAAGTGCCAACTTTGAATTGCAAAGCAGGCTTCGGTCAGTTGGATTTGGTTCCAGTGCAGTTCTACCCTCGGGATCTATCTCTCTTGATCGGTAAACAAGCGTTCTTTTCAAAGGCAGCATCTTAGATTCCCTGTGGGATGAAATACTGGGCGTGGCTTGGCCTCGAGAGGCGTGGCCAGTTCGAAGCGGGCGTGTCTTCGCAGCTCCTTATAGCAACAAAGTCCGTTAGTCCCTCGTGGAACAATCGGTATTTCCTATACTATATGTATGTAGATTTCCCTAGGCCGTGACGCCAAGCTGCAGGCTTGCAGAAAACGAACGGGTAATAATTTTAAGAGGTCGGATTGTTTGCCTGAGAACTTCCGGCATGCTCCTGCGTAGCGTGCTAATAAAGATACATAGTTAGAGGATCAGCCAACTCGGCTGCTTTATCACTGAGACCGATGCTACGTCGCGTGGCTCGTTAATCACGGACGCCGCGCCGCGGAGAGCCAGCGGAGATGCAGCAGAGTTGCAAAACAGATTGAAATTGCAGAAAAACCGGGTTGAATAGTCCCGATACTAATTAGATAACCGGTGGCAAGCCTAGAAACATGTTTTACTTTTGATCGCGGGGCAATCGGGCTGATTAAGCGACCCGGGGGCAACGTGGAATCGTGAATGATGATTCGGATCGACGTAGTACGACAAACTTTAATCGCGCCGACCGAAACGAGTCCCGCGAAACGCGTTCGCGTAGAAAATGAAAAAGGAACGGGACGCCGAATAGAGGGAGAGAGAGAGAATCGTCGTTCCATTAAACTGTTGCAACCAGCGGAGCGATCGGGATCTAGGAATGTAAATTATTGCGCGCCGGTTAATGAACACGCATCGATTACGTTTATAATAATCCGGTTATGAAATAACGGGTGTAACGAAGATAAATTTCTGCGGATGGTTCCGAGCTAGATTAGAATCAGTTAACAGGCAACTTGAACTTTTCCCGCGATATCACCTTCCATAGATTTGTGCAATTAAACCGGGGACAAACTTATTCTTCCTTTTTGGAAATCCGACTTGTCTTCCCACGATGCTAGTCCACCGACTCTCAATTAAACCGCTTCACGCTTACATCATTTCACAAATGTGCTCCGTTTGCTTTTGGTCTACTTCCAGACCAGTTTTGCGGCGAGGTTTACTAACTAGCTTTTCAGTGTTTATCGAAGCAATCTGCTATTATAATTGCAAATCGTTGGACAACAATTTCACACGGAATTATTTCTCCATTTTCGTAAACGAGTTTTAATTCTTAGTAACGAGTCCCGTTAATTTCACGGCGATTCCACCGAGCTAATAATCGTGTGCAACGTTAGAAAGTAGTTCAGGGACATCTCGTCGAATTAACCGTTTCAGTCTTGGTTAATTCTGCTGACTTAACGATCCGCGACGGTATCGTTCAATGGGCCGAGCACTTTTCCGTGACGCGGTCGAGTCATCGAAAGTATTCGATACGATAACCGCGAATCAAAGGGAACTCGCGATTACGACGGGGCCTATTTCGATCAGAAATGAAAATCAAAACGTTACGATCTAGACCGTGACGGATCTAGTCGCTGCTAGACACGCGACAATTTCTCTTTCTCTCTCTCTCTCGTTATTCTTCGCTGATGCGTGCGCACGGGTTTCACCTGGATCTGGATGGGGGCAGCTCCTCCTTCGATGAAAGTTGCCAAGAAAGTATTTTCCATTAATTGCCGCGACAATCGCGCGTTCACCTGGACAAACTGCGGGACATTTCGAAAATTGGATAATAGCAGCTCATTGTAGTCGAAACAGTGAACGTTGCATTTGACTAGTGAATGAAACAAAGAGATTTTCTAGTTACACGGAAATAATAGAGCTTTTCAGCTACTGTCACTCGCGTTTAACATTAGAAAGACTGAAACTAAGTATTTACCTATGTTGCCTCAAAGCAGAAATTTGTTTAAAATTAATTTTTAATATTTCTTATATTATTTACAGTCATACAACAAGCTATTAGTAAGTTCGCGGTCTTCCCACTCTATCGAAGCGTATCGATTACCGTAAGTGATCCTACAATCAGTGATTCTCCTTCCCCCCTGAACTACGTCATCGCGCGTTCAAGGGGAATGAGGTGCGTGGGCAGGCCTGGCATAAAGATTGGAATAACAAGTCACGTACAAGTGACGGTAATCAAAAAATATATAAACTGTTATGCGAATTCGGAACCGATGTGGTTATATAAGAAATTTACTCAATTCAATAATAAAAATCATTTGATTATTTAAAATTTCCCAAGTAGTCAAGATGACTGCTTTTGGGCAATACACGTATAACACATATATATACCGGAATAAACGCATTTATATGTTGCAGAAAAAGTCACAAAATTCTAAGAAGCTGCATCATTATACATATACACAATTGTTTTTCTAATTGAAATTGAAAAGCAGTCAAAATGACTTCCTTAGGCAATCTAGTGTTAATTTTTTATCCTGTTTCGCAAACAACCATGCGCTGTTAATTTTTGGGAATTTTCAAAAGGGTTAAGTTTTGTAAGTTTATCGACTAGTGTTATCGAAAAACGCGTTGATCGTGCAGATAACACGGTGAAATCGCGAATTGATCTGTCGGGGATGATCGAGGACGGTAACCCTTGCGTTTTAGTCTAGTTTTAGAGTTCCCAAGCAGGTTGACGCGATGTTTATTTCCGATAGCCGGTAGCAGTGGTTGCAACGCGGCATCGGTAGAATTTTCTCGGTGCAAAACGCGCGCAAGTCTGGCGAACAGAGAACGGGTTCCCAGATCCGTCGGAGACCCTGGCGCAGGAAGAAGAAAAAATGAATCCGCGACACGGTAGTCATAAATTAGTTGATTGACTGAAAGAAATGTGAGAAACGCCGGCGCGCGGCACGGCGATTTGCTTGTAAATTTTCCTGGCGTGGGGGCATAATACCGCGATACCCGAGCATTATCGTCGTCATCGGCGTAATCATTATGTTGATTATCATTCGTTAATTACCGGCGTCCAATTACCAGGCCGCGGTTGGTTTTTAACCATTACATTTTTCTCTCGCCGCGGGGGGAACGCTTATTTTCGATTCCATTCACCGTTACCGTTTCTGTTGCGAGAATCGCGAGACGCGAATCTCCCGGCGAGTCGCGCACCGCCGTGACGGGATCCATTATTAAACACACGAGCTCTGATTGTATTTATTTCCGCGTTTCCTGCCAACAGGAATCGCGAAACGAAAATCCACGGGAAACAGGAACAGGTACGCCGCCGAACAGATTAATTGGAAGAAAGTCGAGCGTGCCGCACGGCTTTCACCCATTTGTTTGGTCCCTGTCCGTCAACCGAGATGATTTAATTAAACAGGATTACTTCAGCGAGCCTGTGATTACGGTTCTATGCAAATAAGCGACGCGGTTGTTTGCACGCTTGAACGTGCACGACTCCGCGACGACTGTGTGATACGTACCGGAGCAATTCGTTGCGAATCTAGATGCGCGGTAGTGCACCAGCCAAGTTCTCGCATTACCTCCTTTTACGCGAAACAACTTAGCCGTTTTTAGAGGCTTGTAACTCGGAACTAGAGGCAGATGGAGATATTTAATTTCGTACATTTGTTAAATACTGGCATGTCTCAAAATTGGCTCAACATTAATCTTCCAACATTAGTAGGTTTCGAGATATGGGACCTCAAAAATCGCTAAATTTATCACTGACTGACTGACTGATCGTCAAAATTTTTGGGTACTTCCCATTGATCTACAAGCTTGACATTTGGTACATAGGTCCACCATAACAAACCGTCGAAGGAATAATTATTAGAAGTTGAAATTTTACACCTTGAAAAAAAAGGAAAATGGCAATATCTCGGGAACAGTGAAAAAATGTTCATGATTTAATGAATCAGCAATAAGAGCAATATCTACTTGATAATTAATAAAATTTCACAAAAATTGATGAAATCCCAACAAAAACAACATGTAAACAGGAGCCAAGTTCTCTATGACTGTAAAAATGTGTGAGATAAATCAATTAGTAAATCACTGAATCAATCACTAAATCATTAAAACTTGTCCGCTACCTAACACCTTTCATGGCCATTGGTTTAAAAAGTAGGGGCCAAGTTTGAATGATTTAGCCCTCCATGTAACTCTTTAAAAATTAAATAGCTTTATTTTAAACTAATTTTTACAAACGCTTTTTTTAGTATTGCACGAGTATTTTGTTTGATCACACACCTTTTTACGACCATAGAAAACTTGGCTTCTGTTTGGAGGATGTTTTTGTTGGGAACATTATTTTATTTGCGAAGCGTCGCGTCTCAACGACGAATTACCAAAAAAATGTGGTAATTCTCAAAGATTTCAAGCGCAGTGAAACAATTATAATCGAAACGGTGGATTCCATTGCCGTGACGATTTCAATTATTCCACGTGAAACCGAGCGCAAATGAATGCGAAAATTGACCGTGAAATTGCGGGCGCGGACGACGAGCAAAAACCGGCTCGTTGCACATTGTTCCAACTTGAGGCGATCGGGTAGGAGCGCATTGTTCTTTGCGTCTCGAGGAAGGTAAAACGATCGAAATGGCTGGCAATCGGGGGCCCGTTTTTACGGGGCGTTATTCATCCGGCGCGATGCTCGGCCAGTTTCCGGGAGGTTGTCGGCGAACGAAACGCAAGAAGCGGACGACGAGGGCCGATCTCGCAGTAACCGAGCAAACGGTCCGCGAACGGCCCATTAAATCGAACCGTGAACGATCGAGAACCGGCAATGAGATAACGATTCGTTCACGCTAACTCGCCGGCTACCGCATAAACGATTCATTGTACCGAGGCTGCTGCTGCTGCTTCTGTTGTGCAACAATCCTCGGTACCGTTTCCCATCGACTCGCATGTTCGATTCGGCATACTACGATGAGAACGATGCTACACGAGATTACAGATCCAGGTGATTCGATCTACGAATGTCGATCACTGGAATGTGCGTCTTTCTAGTAAGTAATTCTTCAACACAAAATCCACGTTACTGCTGTAAAAAAATGTTCGCTTTTACGCACCATAGAAACTATTCCATCAAAGTCGTCCACTTTGAAGAAATCGTTTTTATCTTACCCATCGAGCCATCGAGAGTCGTAAACGTTCTCTGACTTCTAAAAAAAAGAACGAATTGTAAGCAGAATCGAATGAAAAAGTTTCTCGCTGCCAACCATAAATTCATCGTAGATCGAGCGGAAAGATGGAAGCAATCTGGAGAATTCGAGACATAAAACCAACAGCATTTCAATACCCTACTTGCGCCCAGAGCATAACGATCCCAAGCAAGCGGATCTCTCGAAGCTCGCCCCATAGAGGTGTTAAAAAGACATAGTGAAGATTGAAGTATGCCATTGTATAGGTGGTCGTAGCTAGAACATGCTAGACCAAAAAGGAATCAATCGGAACGACGATTAATCACGGTACTAGGACCACCTTTGGACGTGTACGAACGTATCTGAACGGTTCCGTAATAAAGGTCGCTACATACATTTATTTATGCTACATACACATGATTATTGAACGTATTATTCGATATGGCTAATGAGTGAATGTATTTGACAGTAAATCTTATAAAATCTATTCAAAACTCCCGCCTGTTAAAATTCAACCAATTTAGTCGATAGTTTAAAAAATCAGTCTACTGAAAATAGTAGTTGGCTACTATCGACTAAATTGATATTTTTAATCGATGGTGCCCATCACTAACGACGAGTCTTAGGCTTGGCCCGGCCGTAGCCGATGCGGTGCGGTGCAGCGTGTAAACGCGTCACGTGGGTGTGAGCACGTGTCGCGATGCCGCGCTGGTCCTTTTCTCCTTGCTGCATCGGGAATGATCGGGACTCCGGCTGCACGTCCGAATGCAGCAGCATGTCTGAATTTCAGTCTCTCGGATCGAACGTGAATTTCTGGCGAGCAAGCCATCGACTCGACTTCCTCTCTCGCGCATTCCATGCCCGTTACACACGGCGACTCGGCATTCCAAGACACACCGAACTTTCTTAAGCCCCGTACACAACGCCGCGTGTGTACCGTAAACTAGGGGAAACAGTGCCAAGTTTCGCAACTGTTGTCCCCGGCATTGCACCGCGCTGCCTCCCTCCTTTGTTCCTTCGTTACTGTTAAGAAAATGCGTGGGTGTTTCTCGTTGAACCGAGATACACAATGGAAAAATACTAGGATATCAAAGCGTTCTCTTCCTTGTCTAGTCTGTTGCTTCCTTGAAATTCTTCTTTGGAATTTCGAAGGTCTTTGCTGTTGCATCGACGGTGAAGAACCTGAAGAAATCCAGGCGTGGATATGTCGAAACATATTAAACCAAAGAAAAACGTGGTAAAAATAAAATTGTCCAAGAAAGATCCGAACATCTCTCGATCCCCGCAAACGCCGCAAACCATAAAACTCTGAAACCCGTCGCGTCGGCCGCAAAGTGCCTTCAGCCCTGCAAGCAACAACGTATGTACGCCACTTCATCTTCTGAAACCACACTCGTATACGTACTCCTATTCCTGTTCCTATTCCTTTGTCTGCGACCCGAGACAATGGTGGTACGACACATCGTGCGTGGTTCGCGAAGCGGAAGTGTCGATTTTGTTCGTAAAATCGTATCCTCCCGCCGCGAGTTTCTCACGAAGACTTCTCCGTGAGCAATTTACCGAGGGACATACGATCGTTGGCAACGAGCTTCTCCGATCTTCGAGCAGAATTTTCGAGCGCGTAGGGATGCGTTCTGCCGACACAGTAGAGGAAGCCGTGGAATGACTTTCCATTACTTCTAGGAAGCCGGTGGAAGCAAGTAGCGTGCAAAAAGTTGCGGGGAAGAGAGAGGTAACGCGGACGGAAGTCTAATAACTCGGACACCTGTCGTCTGCCGAACGGAATCGTCGAATCCATCGAACCCTTGGGAAGATTCCCCTTGCGCGTCCTTACCCCGCGAGTTTCCTCCGTTCAGGCGAGTCGAATCGAGCTGGAAGAGCTCTGCTGCTCTTTCTGCTCTCTCTGTCTTCTCTCCGCTCTTATGGAGACAGAGTTGCCGCCGTGCCGCGCCGCGGAAATAAACGTTCGCCGTGCGAAACGCCCGGGAATCGAAGCACGTAACGGTGCAACAGTCGTAGGTACGCCGCACCGCGCCGCGCCGCGCCGGCTGCAGGGCATTTTATAGAGAGCTGTAAATTAGATTTCTCTGTGGTCCCGAGACCGGCGAACGTCATTCCGGATTCGTTCCCTTCTTCTGCTCTATTCTGCTTCTTCTTCTTCTTCTTCGTACTCGTCTGTTTCTTCGCCGTCCTCGTCTCGCGATGGGCCGTTTCTATAAAGCAAATGGAATTCATTAAAAAATTGTCAATCTACAGTAATCGTAATTGTTTTTTACTTAACGGCACGAAAACAGAATTTCATTTGTCTAATTAGGGTAACTGCCACTAGTGAATAAACGGGCACCAGTAAATGTATGCTTTTGTATATTTACGATAATGACTCTTGGGCCAATAATTATTATTAATAGTTATTATTAATAAATATGAATAATAATAATTATTACCAATAATTACTAGAATGTAGTGTTCATTAACTAGTATTTTTATATTTTTTATTTAACGTTTAATAAAGAAAAATAATAATAGTATTCATTTTATTTGTGTTCATTTATTTTTGACAAATGAAATATACTGAGCCATTTGGCATATTCGAGATTCCTTTAATTCATTTTTTTTTAAATAAAAATATATACAAATAATAGTCATAATAAATATATATTCATAAATATATATATAGTCATAATAAATAATTTTCCTGAACAATTTCGTAAATGTTCATTCACTGGTGCAGTTACCCTAACACGTGTATACGTGAAACATTGTCCACGATGTTAACAATGTATAATCAACGGAGACACTAATTTTCTCCAGTGTTTTATGATTCTGGCCCAATGCGTGCTTCTTCCTATTCTTTTTTTTTGTCTTCGCAGTCCCCTTTATCGCTTGCCGCAGAACTTACTTCTTCGCTCCGGACGACGACGACGACACGTTCGGGTGCACGTGTGCTCGTCCAAAGGGTACAGTTATGCGCTTTACGGAGAGAGATGGGACCCAGCCGGAGACGAGAGATCCGTTTTATAACTAGAGATTCATAACGGCACCGCGCTCTTACAATGGACACTAGCTGCCAGCCAGAGACAGACCCAATGGCTACGGCCAAACGAATCGATGTCTTTCACGAACCACTGGCCGCCAAGAATCGTGCATACTCGGTGTCCCACGCGACCGCCACCCTCCACCATTATGCTAGCCTAATTGCCGGCTTACGGCGCTTCCGTGAAACTGTACACTGTATACTGCATATTGTACACGATGGGGACAATTTACGGAAATTAGCTAGTATCGCGTCAAGTCGAGTAAGCGGCAGCAGCACCGTTTCTAATGCGAGTCACCCGGTATAGCGATATGGATGGAGGCGAGACCACGTCGTGGACGCGGAATAGAGTGATTTCCTACATAGTACGTTTCACTCCAAGTCTCCTCGCAGCTCACGGGCGAGGCACAATTAACCGAAATAACGTCTAAATTATGGTACCGTAGATCTCGACTCGGACACCGGTAAATCGCACTCCGTTCTGCAATCTTGTCTCGCTTTTTCCGGACGGCAGTCGTACAACGAGCATTCACTTAATTTTGCAAACGGTCTGATGGTTCGATAGACATTGAAATACCTCTAAGGGCAAGTCTCATCATCTTAATCAGCTTGGAACCTATTTCCTGTTTGTTGAATAATGAACAGAGCTTGTTTCCAAAGCGAGAAAAAAATATTTATTTAAATAATAATAATAATAAAGTATAAGTGTAACTGACTCTTAACTGGCAACTTAACTGTTTGCTCAAAGTGCTCGTATAGAACTGAGCTGCGGACTCCTGCTCCTTTCACTATTTTTCATTTATTTAATTTTTTTATTAAGATCTTTTATTTAATTATTTTGCCGCAGCAAGTATGTGTTTTTATAATTTTTTCGTTTAAGATATGTTTACACGGCTGTGCTTTTTTTCGCAATTTTTTTTGTTTCTATTTTTTTACTATAAATATATTAATTTTCAGACGCAAGAATTTCTCTCTTGAAGATGATCCATACAGGGATGGAAACGTCGAGTTAAATTAATTTGCAAATTTGCTGTTACCAATGATTGAACCTTGCACTGAAATCACTTTATTGTATATTACATTTTCGATCGATAAGAATTTCATTTATAAACTCATAATTCATTCAAGAATCCAACACAGTTGAAAAACAGTGGAAACGTATTGCCGATAGCAATCTCGAAGGGCGTTTTCCCGAACCGATACGCATGCAAGGACTCGTTCTCTCCGCAAAGAGAATTACGTAAAGTCCCCCGGTCGATGATAACGCCCAGGACGTGGACTTAATTGACGGCGCAAACCGGTCACGCCGCGGACACAATTCATTCGAACGCTGTTCCGCAGTTTTTCCCCGGTCCTGGAATGCTGACGGACTGTTTAAATTTAAACAGCCCGGGATCATGTCCCGCCACGATCCTCGCGTGACTCGATCGCTATTGTAAATCAAATCTCCCGGTGCGGCGCGGCGCGGCGAGACTGCGATCTAACGAACTCGTTTCTAACGAGATTCACTGAGTTCCTGGAAGCTGGGCTGATCTATGGCAATCGGTGGGTGGACTGGGATCGTGTTCGAGTATTCTAGAAGGATTACTGGGATCCTGTTGCCCTTGCCGAGTGATGGAATCCGTTTGGTTTTCACTTTTATCTGTCGGTGAATAACGTTTTCGCTTTTATCTGTCACTGGAGATAGCGATGTGTGTAAATTCGTTTCTATTGGTCAGGGTTAGAAGAGTCAGAATATTGTGAAACTTTTTCTGGAAATAGAGCAACATGTTCTTACACTACAAGGTCCTTGCAAGGTCGACAATTTGTGTCAATACAAATTAATCCCATTAATACAGTGATATCCCATTTACATGGAGTTATCAATTTAGAATTCAGGTCTCTCGGAGGGTAAAAGCCAAGAACATGTAAATTCCCTACCACAAAATAATGCGAAGAGCAATCCGGTGGTGGGGGTAGCATGTTACTAGACTGAGGAAAAGGTCCCTCAGAGGCCCTGGGCCTGCCAATGATAATCCCCCAATTTCATCCGAAGGGGAAGCCGAGTCCGACACTACCCTCCCCAATCGTCACCGTAGGGAAGGGTGTCCATAAAGGACTCCCCCACCGCCTTTAAACAAAAAAAGGGCTCTTGGAGGGTAATGGGAACTCGGGCTAATGGATGATAATGAGAGAATATAGAAAAAAGGCTGAAAATATTTTCGCTGGCATTATTGTATGGTAGAGCAGATGATGGTCCCGACGCACGCTCGTCGCATCGCATCGCAGTGCGTCGTCGTTGACGAGGCTCGGTGTCAATGGCACTAACCACACGCTCGACAGCCAGCAAATAAATAAGCTTCGATATTTAAATAATATACGGGGCCGGGGTTAATGAACCAGGAATATTCAGAAGGAGGCGAGATCACCGTTTTGGAATGCATAATTTATCAGGGCGGAGGGGAGTGTTTACGCGGGTTCAGCGTCGACTCGACAGCATTACCATGGTAAAAATCCAGTTAGCGCTCTGCTCTATGTTTAGACAGGTCCACGGTTCTAACCACGACCGTAATTCTTCTCGTGTCTCTGTTGCACGCTGACGAACAACGTATCATTTCGCGTTGCGCGGACTCTTGCCCGCGTCATGTTTAATGCGATAACAACTAACAATCAGCCGGCTGGGTCTACGCACGCGCGTATGAAAATCACCGACGCGGCACGGCGAACAAACTGTTGTGCTTGTTACCTTACCTTGCCATACGCTATGGGCCCATACCTTCCTTTACCTTGCCTTACCTTGCTGGCTACGTGGAATTGCGCCTCCAGTGCCGGAATCGCTTCGACAACCATCACAGTCTCGAAACCGTCTGCCAACATTTTTGCTAACATCGGATACCGGACACCGAGTCGGTCAAGTCTTCATATAAAATGTTTCGTCAGGTTTTTAAGTTCCTGAAGATTCGAAAGAATTTATGAATTTCTTCAATTGTCAGGAGTTAGCGTAATTTTCTTGAGCAAAGTTTAACGGACTACGAAGCGATTGCTACAGGAATATAATGGAAATGGGTATTGATAATTTAACAACGCGAGTCTGCCCATACACGATTTATTTATTTAAAGCGGAAGACGTCTGTACTAACTAAATGTAGAACGCAGTTAGCATCGGGGAAGTTTTTGAAAGTCCTCGACGACAATAAATTGTACATCAGTTACGTTTGTAGATCCGTGCTCGAGGAAAAATGAAAGGAAAGTAGATCGGAGATATCGCGCGAGCAGTGTGCAAAAAAGTTGGAGACCTCTCGTGCTAATTTCAGGGAGATCATCCCTCGGGCATTATTTTCACCTGGATAGGTTCGCGTGGTTTTGGTGTGCCAGCGCCTCTCTCGTCAGCATGCAAATTATGGGGGCTCGGCGCGGCGTGTACACTTTCGATTACATCCGGTGCACGCGCACAATCGCTATCGGATCGACGCGCGACGAAACTTTTTCCTCATTGAGGAAGAAGTAACGGGAACAGAGTACCGCTGGTAATTAGGCAAATAATGTGTTCAGATAGAAAACTGTTATTCCCGGAAAATCAAACATTCCTTCGCCATTACTTCACAATTATCTCGCAAGTATGCGCAATCGAATGTCTCCCCTTTTTTTGCTTTAGATTCCTACAGTTGAAAAAATTTCATACACTCCTCCGTTCTCTTAATACTATTTTAGTGCCACCTGTAATTAGGCGATTATAAGCTATGTCTATACTTGGTGAGGAGAATCGCGGTTCTCGTTGGTCGAGCGGTTTCAAGCGGAAGAACGCCGTCCCCGGTGATTTCGATCGTCAACCGCGTTACGGCTGTTTAAAACTGTCGTTTCCAGTCGGACGAGCGAGCATTTACGGAACGATATTCAAATAATCTCGATGGGCTGCTCGCTCGAGCGAGTCGGAGCCAGTAAGATCACCGGCGAGATCCAATTTTGCATTTATTATTAACGACGCGGCGCGGCGGCGGCACGGCGGCAGTTCGAGCCGTTTTTCCTCTGATCTCTACGAGCCTCCCTCTGTTTTCTTCTCTTGGCGATGTTCACGGCCGTGTGCTCGCGACCGACCCTGGCGAACGCATGGAAGCCACGGGATCCACGTTCCATACCCCCCGGATCATTCTCCGGCTCGTGTTCATCCTAGATCGAGGTCATCGAGAATTTTTCAAGGGGCTCGTCACGCGTGACGGCTCCGCGAAAACCAGCCACGAGCAGAATCACGCCGAGATACAAGCGACCAGCGGTATAACATTTTTCCGACGAGCGAGGACGTTAAGCAGGGTACGGAGCAGCTGTGGCAGTCTTTGGCTTTTTAATCAGCTTTTGACAGACTGCGATGCTCGCGTCACGGCATCCTCTATTAGGATTAATCGCGAGAAATTGCAAGACGTTTACTGTTAATGTTGCACGACCACCGCAACCTATCTGGAACTCGTTGAGAATCCGTTGAGAGAGACTCCATTATGCGTTTGCAAAGAAACTGTCTCAACTTCGGCCGCGAATCTAACATCTGTCTCTAGAAATCTAAGAGAGAGCTTGGAGAGTAAAATAACTGCCGTCTGACCTGATTCGACGAGCCCTATAAATTGTCGAAATAGCACATTTTTCCTGAAAGAACTCGAAGAGGAAAATTTTTTTTTAATAGTATATTAATAGTATATTTTTTATAGTAATATTTTAATTTTTTTTAATAAAATCTCATATGAGATTTATTTCAACATAATTACAAAACCGAAATACACCATATACAGAACAGAATATAAAAATTACAACAGAGGAAAAATGTTGTGATCAAAAATATTGAGCAGGTTGTGAAATGTTGATCGCGAGTTTGGTTAGGTAAAGTGGCAAAGGTTAAAGAGATTGCGGAGGCGGTTACTCGGTGACGGCTGGACCGAAAGATTGGTAGAAAGCGGAAATTACGGTAACGAAGATGCGCAACTCGCACACGGTGAAGGTACACAGAGGCAAGACCTGGATTCGCAGATAGCGGATCGCAAAAAATGCAAACAATTACCGCGGGTGCAGCGCGTGCATTATACTCGCGGCCGCGCGGTCGCGAGTAAAAAAATGGCTGGGTTAATCGCGTGGATTAGCCTTTTACGCCAAAGAGAGTTGTTGCCGGGCTAATTATCATCCAGGAAGGATCTGCTTGTTCTTTTCTTGCTGGAACGCGAACCTACGAACACTTCTCCGCGCCATTTTGGTCTCCCTCCAGGGAGAATGGAACTCGACGGAAGGCTCCCTCGGCCTCTCTGTTTACAGTTTACTTAATTCCAGCAATTATCGTGTTTCGCGGAACGAGCCATTCGTCCGTCCTCTATGGAAAAATCTCACGTTCGTATATGTTCATTCTTCGGACTCGTATTATGGATTTCTTTCGAGCGTGTACGGCTAGAGGCTCTCCGATAATTGCCGCGGAATTCTTTCGCGGTTTTCACCGTTCCTAATCCGTATAAAATACAACGCGACTACTCGAATGGAGACCGATATCTCGATCGAGAAACGTTTAATATACCGATCCCGTAAAATCAGCTGCTTAAAGCGCGATCGTGCCACCAGCCCATGGATAGGATTATTATGTACATGGTTCGTGGGGATACTTCGATGGTACTTGTTATTCGATTGCTTCAACATCAGCAAAATACTTCCTCGTATTTCGTCGCGTGCTACCGGTTATTAACGCGACATTAGCATAGAATGGGTCGTCGATCGGCGACGAATCGCTTCTCACGAAAAGCGAGCGCGCCGGTATCGGCCAGACTGGGAAAAATCACGGGCGCAGGAAGGAGGAAAAAAAGTGAACAAGTTGCGCAAGAAGCGCTAGGAGTTTCACGAAACAACACGGTACCGAAACCAAACGGCTCGGTAAACATCCGACTGGAGTGTTTTTCCGGGCCGGCGCGGTAAGCTAGAGGGGCTAGGGGAATGCGAATTGACTTCTTTCTCGGTCGCCCGGAGGATCAGGTATGGAAGATCAACTGCACTTCCGGGCGTCGGTTAGCATTCCACCGGCCTTGGAGAGCAAGCCGGCAGAAAGCCAATGGCGGAAAAATCTCCTCCGGAGGAGTCCCGTGTAGTCCGCTAATGGTCGTCAAGATCGACGATCCGGGGCTCTCGATCGACGCCATTTTTCAATCGGGGGGATTCAAAGCGCAAAGCGGATAGGTAACCGCACAGAGTAGTGGCGCCTATTCGACGATCTCGACGATTGCTTCGAGAAGCTCGTTTTCTCAAAGAGAATCCATATAACTTGTGAACCTTTGCGCACTGTCCGAACTAATTAGGGAGAGTGTTCGGACAGTGAGACGGTCCGCTTAGACTCGGTGGCTAGATCCAAATCTGTTACCGACTCTCAAATTATCATACTTAATCACACATAAGCAAGTGAGTGAAAAATTGTGAATATGTTTTTCCCTTATATTTAAACATTTAATAGTTAACACTTTTGAAAATTGTATGTTTTCGTATTTTTTTATTTTATTTTTTTTCTTACAAACGCAATTTTAAGTTAATCTTGAAAATGGTCCAAATCAGTGACCGAAAGGTTGATTATTTAAAATAATTAGCAAAACTGCTTAGTTAAGTTTGTTTTTTACGAACGAACCGTAGCGCCGAGATCATTTAACAATTGTTATTAGAGTTGTTAATATATTTTTTTTTATTTATTTATAAAGGTCGCATTATCATCTAGGTCATTAGCGACTACAGTAATATTGTGACTTCGAATTAGTGAAGTATGTTGCACAAGCGAATATAATCGAAAGAAATTAGGTGCTTGGTCGCGAAGCGGTGCAAAGCGGAGCAGAACGATACGAGGCGTTCTCTCTTCATCCGTGTGGCGAGATAACCGATACACCTCGAGCAAACAGCCCGACGGGAAGCATTACGTGTACCGTGATGCTTCCAATGCTCGCGCCGCGCTATGGATTCAACTGTACTTCCCCAGTTCGTGCGACCTTCGCCGTAATAGCACCCGAAGCCCCCAGGGGAACAGGGAACAAGCACCGAATGGACTTGATTTCGCGATGTAATTGCTGGAAATCGTTCGAAACGCTCAGACGCGCCGCTCGACAGCTACAACTCTACAAGTACCCCGGCTAATAATAATAACACCGACGCGGTCGGCCGCCCTCCCCTTCCCCACAACATGCTACACTTTTTTTGACGGAGTCACTTTACTCCACGAGTTCGCCTCACCACATGTCTTATAACCATGTTTTTATTATTGTGTATTTATTGTGCCAAGGCTGCGCAGGATACGATGTAAATACAAGCTACAAGTCAACGTTACGCGATTCGCGTTTCCATCCTTGAGAAACGGCGATCATGCGTTAAAGTTGTAGCTTGGCATTCGATCACATATCCGTACGTTTGATTAAAACTCTGACATCGAGAGTTGCAAGGACGTGGTCCAGGCGGAATTTGATCACAACCATGACCCACAATAGTTGAATCTAGTAAATTGTACGATACAATAGAGAAGAAGAAACAAAAGAGATTTACACATGAGATAAACGTCCACAGAAAATTTTCGTGAGATATTTGACCATCGTAGTCCGCAGACCAGAATCAAAATCCAATTTCATCTCCGTTGCGAAGCTAATCGTCGCTTTTTCACCATCGAAAAGTGGCTTGAAACTGGGGGAGCACCCTCGAGGAGGTCCATCATGGTAGTCCGACGAATCACACGATGCGTTCAGCCGCAAATTGCATAATTATCTTTTCTTTGGCGAGGCTGACCGCCGATTCTCATTTAAGCTCGTCAACGAAGGGCGGCGAAGATCGAACAAAAGAAGCTGGAGGGCTCGATTTCGCAAAAATACTGAATAATCGCAGCACGAGGACGACGCGGGTAGAGGAAGGTCGTGTAATGGCATAATTGGTGAAAGATTCGGTGGCTAGTCGTCCTCGCGAGCGCAATCGATGCGTAATGCGTATACGATATCGTAAAGACAGGCGAGAGGGGATGTAGCTCACGGAACGGCAGAAATTCCGTGCTCTCGCATATCCCACTAATGGCCTGCTCGAAGATCAACGGCACTGCATCGACGATCGCCGGATTTTTCGCGGTGCGAAACCCACGGCAAAGCAGTAGAGACACCGGCTGCACCGCTGCAACGAGTCATGGCGCCTGTTCGAGCATTGCATTACCTATTCACGGGCGGAACGCGCGCTGTTCGCCGCGGTCCCGCGTGCACGCGACTGTCTTCCACTATGCAACCGTGCAACAACCGTGCAATAATCGTGCACACACCGATACGCCGCGCCGATACAATTTTACGCGAGACCACAATAGCCGAGGTATGCCCGGAGACAGTGTTTTCGAAGCCGAGAGACTGGCTGCGTTTGCTATGCTTCCAAAGATTCGTATCGGGCGTTAACCTCTTGCCACATAACGCGATAATTCCTAATAATAGACAAACGTCTCCCTGATGCAAAAATGGAGAAAGTAGCCGTGCAATTTCATCCGCGGCCAAATTGCGACACGACGCCGCGTCAGGTTCAATGACATCCAGCTTCTCGAACTGGCCCAAGTTCGGTCGAGACGCGTTCGATGCAACGACTGCACCGTATAGCCAATGTTGCATCGCTCCGGTGCATGCCATCCGGCGCGCGCTCGTCCGTTCGCGGAACGTTCCTGGAAATCGGGTCAAGTTGCGAAGTGGCTGAGATCACTGAATCATTCAGCGCCGGTTTTTTTTTCTCAGCGAGCGGTGAGAAGTTTTTATCCTTGGATGCGTTACAGTCCTGCGCATTCCTCGGAGGAAACCATTGCGATTGTAGAGGACCTTTGGGAAAGACGTTGGAAATAACCGTTTGTTATCTCGAAAGAGAACGAAGGATCTTTCCACAGCGTCCAATAAATTATACTTCGTTATAACCCGGAGTTTCGCTCTGCTTCATCCTCCTCGGATGAATACAAAGTTTGATGTGGAATTTTAGTATCAGCATCCAGAAAAAGTTGAAGACGAGATCACTTTTTCTTATCCGTTCTCATTTCTACAACTTTCCCATCGCATTTTAGAAAAACATAACTAGAGTGCAGCTGTTTATACATTCACGCTACTTTCTAAATAGTGAGATACATATAAAAACGTGCGTACACCACCAATCATAGATGTCATTCTTACTTGAATTTTACAGTGATCACGGTGAACAGTGTTTCAGTCGGCTGAGTACTTTCCTTGCTCCAGATTTTATTGAAAAAGTTGCATGCAAAAATTTCCAAATGGAACAGACGGTGATCGTGAACCTTTCAAGGGTGCAAAGGCAGTCGTATTCTGTCTCTCTCTTCGTCGAAACAGATTTCTTTGGAGCGCGTTGCACCGCGTTTGTACCGCGTTTGTACCGCGTTTGCACAGTCTGCCGCGCCGCGCGCCGGTACGTATAGAGGCGTGCAAAAGTGCGTGTGCACGCGTGACTAACCGCTCGCGCGCGGGTCAATGCCTCGGTTGTCCTCCTCGAGTAAGTATCTACCTACTCCGGCCGGCTGGCTACCTTCTACCTTCGCTACTACTACGTTATGCTCGTGCTGCGTTCGGTGAGATCGCGGATCTGACGAGCACAAGGCTCTCTCTCTCCTAAGTCCCCAGTCACAGCCGTCCCATCCCGTCCCATCCCGTATCCACGTCCACGCACGTTTGACATTTCCGCGAGGCGGCCCTTTTTGACACGCGAGGAATCACCGTGACCGCTCGCTCCGATCGGCCGCAAGACGTTCCGCGAGATTAATGCTGATGACCGGGACACATTCGATTCGGTGCGATTCGTTGCGTATCCGAGGATTCTAATGGCCAGGGGCTTCGATCGAGATCGTAGGAGGATCCCTTGGGACCCTCCTTTATTTTCTTCTTCTTCTTCTTGTCCCCTCTTCTTGTCGCAGTTTGTCTTCGAAGTAGACGCTTGCTCGTGGTCTGACGGTCGTATACTGACTCCGTCGAAATCGAGAGCCGTAAAGCCACGCCCACCGATGGCAGACCACGCCTATCATAGGCGATTTATTTTTCTTCTTGTTCCCTCTTCTTGTTGCAGTTTGTCTTCGAAGTAGACGCTTGTTCGTGGTCTTACGGTTGTGTACTGGCTCCATCGAAATCGAGAGCCGCGAAGCCACGCCCACCGATGCCGAACCACGCCTACCATAGGCGATGAAAGTAAAGGGGATCTTCTATCGATGACGATGGCAAATTCTTGGAATCGAGATAGCCTTTCTCTAGGTTTATGGTCTTCGGAGTTGCTCCAGCATCGGAACCACCTGTTGCTTATCGGTTTCAACGAGAATTTCTACGTCACATGAATAAATTGAAATATTTATTGATAGAAAGCACATAATCGTGAATAACAATATACAAGTACTCTGGACACACCTTCCTCCCCTTCTATGATACCTAATTACGTCCAACTCTGATAAAAACGAAAGAGAAAGAGGGGATGGATGGAGACGAAGTAAATAAATCGCTCGATCCCGTTGGAACTGGCAGTTAAACGTTTCACGACCACTCTTGTATAATACAATCGAAAAAAACGAGGATCGTTTGATATGTTGGTACCATTGCTTTGTGGATCTGGTTAATCGCTTGGATCGCCGCGCTGCGCCGCGCCGGCTCCGTTCCTCCAAGCGGAGAATCCTGCCCGCGCAATAAATGGTAAAATGGCGTTCATTAATGGCATCGCCGACGACTGCCAGCTCTTAAAATACGTTAAACAGCCGGCTACTTGGATGGCTTTTACGTTACGGGTTTATGTTGGCCTTAAACGAGATGCTGCGAGGTGGATAAATAATTTCCAACGCATTACTGTAACGCGCGACAATTATTGCTAAACGTTGTGCAAACAGTCGCGACATTTTATTACCCTTATTATAGGCGCGACACGGTCGATTCCGTTCTGCTTTAATTTAGGGTCACGCCACCGTCCCGGGACACTGGAATATTTGTTCCGAAAAATATCTTGCCGTGTAACGTATAACAAGGTCGTGAGATATTTAGAAACGTTTCATTTTTTACCACGTTTTTATTAGTTCGCTTTCTTGTTTGTTTGTTTGTCTGTCTGTTCGGTGACAAATTTTGCAATTGATTTTAAATTAACTTTCCGATGAGCTAGAGACTTGAAATTGGATACATGGCTCAGAACTGGATAACAATGCATTATTCAAAACAATTTTTTTTAAGTTTATCCGTTTCGGAGAAAATAATAATTAAATATTTACTTTTTCAACCCTCCGCGAAACGCTATCGCGTTCAACGATCCCCACTCCGCACGACAACGCTGTCTACTTTGCTATGCGGGCGCACTCTGACTCGTCCCCACTCCACGGGCCCAATCCACGGACCCATTTCGCCCCGACGGAGCTCAGTATATTGATAGTACGTCGCCGCGCGACGATCGGTAGTTCATCATCGTTTTGTTTACCAAGTGAAATTTACAGTGAGCTTAGTGAATATAAATGTTATAAGTGAGTACAAGTATTAATAAAGTATTAACACAAGACTAAAAAGCAGAAAATAATAATTTAAATAAAAATAATTTAATTATTTAATTTTCAGGATTATCTGCGCGAAGTTAGGAATCTGTATGGTACTAGGAAAAATTATTTTATACTTTTTAGTCCGTTTTTAAAAAGTGGTATTTTTCAAGAGAACTGACCTCGCCGCGAAACCGAACGTTTTCCTAACGCCGCCAATATCGCGATTTATGTCCAATAAATTTTAACCACACAGCGCAATCCTCGTTTCCTCGGCCAAGGCATTTCTGACGTGTTAATCGGCCGATCAAACGCGTCAGTGCCGGATTAAAGCGCGAGCAACACCATAGGCGTCTCTGATTGGCAGACGTTGATCCGCGGTATGCGCTGGCTATATCCTCTGAATTATATCTGATCGATTATCGCGATCTAGCTTCCTAGATCACGGAAGGAAAATTTAAGATAATCCTCGCGAAACTTTTTTCTCGACGCGGACGCGTTTTCTCCGAACTCTCCCCAGACTTCGGTTCATGCTTCGGTTGTTCCTGTATGCCGCGTTAAATGGCCTGTAAGAGCTCTTTTCTTTTTTCAAGTTTTTTGAAAAAACTTGAGAACATCTAATCATTCTCAAACAGTTTTCTCATTTTCGGTCAGGATTTCGGCTTAGCTTGAGACTGCGAAGCGGCTGCGGAAAAGAATTCCGTTTAGTTAGTCCCGTGATTTCTGCTTATTACGGGGGCTAATGTAAGAGGCTAGTACACCGCGGCGTGTACGATGAACCGGCAATTAATGTTGCGGACGATTCCCTCGTTATTGTCTTCGGTTTCCCTCGGCGCGTTCCCGGTTACAACTCTTTCAGCGGGATTACGCCCCTGAAAAAGCTTTAAACGATCCGGCACGGAGTGGCGCGCGAGAGCCCATAGCCGTAAATTTGTCCTATTTACCCGTTCGGCGAAACACAGGCTACACGATCCAGCTGTTAGCGTATTTCAACGAATACCTGTGGCTACGTATGAACAACCGCGTGGAGTAGGAAAGTGAGAGAGAGAACAGCGGCAACAAGAATAAGCCGCGGGGACCGCGACACATACCCGTACCGAAGTCATCGAAAACCAATTCCTACCGGCTCGATTATAATATTTTCGAGTCATTATCGCTGATAGCTGTACTTACGAGCCAGGGGATTACCTGAATCGACAGGGATTCGTTGAAGGGGCCCCGGGTAAGGTCACGAGCCGAGAGAGCCGAGCATTACCAGAATATTTTCGATCGAGAGTCGGCGACGCAGCGAGATCGAGAAGGAGTAGCACAGGCACCCCTTTTCGATCAGTCGATACACGATCCATACGCCGCAACGGCGCGGCGCGCGGCGAGTCGTGACCAGCTCGATGTTCGTGACTCCTATTATTATACGAGCCTGCCCACGAAATCGACTTTTGCCAAGCCGACAAGCTGCATCTACGTTCTTTCGTCCTCCCGCTGATGCAAGTCCTTTCGGTGCAGTCCTCTTCTCCAACCGTGAAAACGCAACGGATTAACCGGACGGAGACGCGAGCGATCGGTATCGTTCATCGGAGCATCGCTGATGACGTTTATTAAATAATTATGCCGTGACAGCCGCTCTGGTAATTATACTATTATACCATCGCTGCGAGTTTACCTTTGACGAGGGGATTCGAGGGAACACTGAATTTTGCTGGAAATTGTTTTCTACTAATTTATTTATTCAGTACGATGCCATGTACTGAAATGTTAAAAATTTATTCGGGACACTGTTGTAGGAGCGAGATTCTGTAAATATGTGTTCAATTGTATTTGTATATATTGTATATATTTAATATATATTGTGTGTACATATTTAATATACAGGGTGTCCCAAAATTCGTGTACTTTCCGGAAATGGGAAGTTCTTTGGGTCATTTGAAGCGACATTTTCCTTTTCAAAAATGGCGCCAGCGGCTTTGTTTAGGAGTTATTCACGAAAAACACGGACCAATCAGAGCACGGCTACGGCGGATTGATTCTGGCTCGGCCAATGGCGCCGCCACGCTAAGCGGGACCTGTCGCTGAGTCGGACTCCGTTCGCTATAGCCTCGCTCTGATTGGTCCGTGTTTTTTGTTAATAACTCCTAAACAAAGCCGCTGACGCCATTTTTGGAAAGGAAAATGTCACTTCAAATGATCCAAGGAACCTCCCATTTCCGGGAACTACACGAATTTTGGGACACCCTGTATATTGTGTGATATCCGTTACGTGATAGCTTCCGTTAATAAATATCGACAGTCTAAAGATCTTTACTCTTACACTATGTTCGAGTACTGTCGAATCGTATAAATTTAATCCAATGTGTATGCTCTTCCATCTTCACAGCTCTCCGCAGGAAAAATATTACGTACGCGAGCGACCGAAAAATATCTCCGTGGCCCTAAAAATAATAAAAAAAAGGAAATACAGTTTGCGCAACGATGAACATCCGAGATCCATCACCGAGTATCGCGAGCATACGCATGCAAGTCTAACCAGCTCTATTCCTTTTAATTGCCGAGCAGATCAGCGAGATACTGCAGTTTCTCGTGGTGCTACAACAATATTTCCGCGATCATCGACCAGACCGTGACGGAGTTTCAATGTTAAAAGGGAAAAGTGTAAAGCAGTTTCGCGTGCGTTCTCTTTGTTTTGTCTCGCGTTGAAAAGAAGAAGCGAGCGACCCACACAGTATAACGCGTACAAGCGGCGCGTTTCCTGTTCTCGTGCTCTCCTGCTCTCCTCGGTAGAGGAATTCCAAGTTCTCCTTAACGCGACTATTAATTGCACAGTTGACCAGCCATTACTCGTTCCGGGGAAACGTTTCTGGTTCCTCGTATCGCGGCGTTACGTTCATTTGCATCCCGTCCGGCCGCTTCGCGAGCCTCGGGCATGAATATTCCATCGCAACATTGTACGATTTAATGCAGCCGGCGCCTAATCAGCCGGCGAGTATACTCGGGCCAGGTGTGAAAGTCATTAATTAATAAAATTGTTATTGTAAACTCGTTAGACTAATTGGCGCTGTTTAAAGCGTGCGGCGCATGATCAGCCGAGAGGCAAGGATTCTCGCATTATCCTTATACTCGAACGCTTCTCACACGGTGCACGCTGCACACAACACGGTATGCAGGCTTTACTCGGACCGTGTAATCTCCGCTGATCCGCCGGAACTGAATTTTAGGCCCCCGCCTAACCACCGAGGCTGATCCTATCGGAATATATCGAATGCAAGACGAAACACCTTGTTGCAACTGGCCGCGCTCGTCTCCGTTGCGGCGGAACGGAACGAAACGAGCGAGCACACCGAGGTACCGTTTGAAAATTCCACGCAGCAAATTCCCCGGAGTCGTTCCACAAACTGGACGAGTGCACCTGACGCGATGCGACAAGATGCGACGCGTGCAACTTCCTAATTAACTGCATCGCTGCGCCGCGCCGCTGCGTTTCGACCGCGAAAGCACGGGCTACGCACGAGCTTCTTCTTCTTCGTGTTCTTCTTCTTCTTGCACCTCGTCGCTGAATATCGGCGAGGCGTCGAGCGATTAATCGCTGGAATCTGGACCAAAAAACTCGCACACCAATTTTAACGATCCGTTTCGCCCGTGGCTCTTTTTACGTTTTACACGCTGATCGCAATTCTAACGTGCCTTTTTTAAAACTTTATTTAACGCTTTTTGAATTCTTCTGTGAGAATTATTTCGCGACGGGACCTACCCCTAGTAGCACAAAATATTATATACACATTCATATAATATTAAAAAGAGATTCAATCTCTTCTTAATATTTAAATATACATACAATATTTATTTTATATTAAGTAAGAAATATTTCTTTTTAAATTTGCAGGAAATATCTATTTCATATTACGAGAAAAATATTTGTTTCTTATTATAAAATAAATCTTTATGTAATATCAGAAATTATATAAAATTATATAATTTAATATAAAAATTTCTTAACTGTAATAAGGTCCTTTGGAAGATAAAATGGAATATTCCTTCAAGCAGTGCACAGAAAGTAATAGATTTTCATAGTTTCTAATTTTTGTTATAACTTTTTCTTGCATTTGAAAATTTTTATTGAACGTTATTTAAATATTGAATTTATATTTTTCAAATATTGGATTCACATTTACTTTATATTTTTTAAATATCTAGTTTATATTCTCTGAATATTTAGCTTATATTTTTTAAACATTCAATTTATACTTCTTGTACATGTATACAATATTCGGATCCAATATTTTTCTCATATGAAAAAATGTGGCTTAAAAAATATTTCACCTTGGGCACCACAGTATTTAGTATTTGGCGTTGGGAAATCTAATATACCTTCTCAACATTTCTTCACTTCTTTTCCGACATGAAGAGCATTCGAATGTTTGGAAATTCTTCATAAAAATCGGTGCGCGAGTGAGCGAGAGGCAACAAGAGCGAAGCGACAGGAACAGCTCCTAATCGCTGTTGAATCATTCAGTGGCTTCGCACACGTTGGCCCGACACTTGCTCGCGCCTCGGATTGAATATTCATAGAACGCCGACTCATTAATCATTATTAAAACCGTTCGTTTTTGTCTTTCAGCGAGTCGGACATGGCGCCGAACGCGGAGGAGGAGCTGCTGGTAGTGAAGCCGTGGGGATTGCAACCGGAAAAGGTCAGTATAAGCTAAACGAGTTCGCCGACGTGGAAGGCAGAGGTGATATCGAAAGGATCGTTGCACGATAGGAAAAGAAGGAAAATCGCGTCAAGTTAGATGCCGGTGAGACAAGCGAGTTCGCGCGAGGTATTCATGCTTAGCCAGGATGTTTTCGATTTGCATATCTTCCAGTATTTCAGTCAATATACATAGAGAGTGTACCGAGGCGGTCAGGTAGGTGTGCGCGAGTGTCCGGCTAGTCGTTTTTGTCGACGACGATGTCGTGAGAACCAAGTCGCCTCCAGGAGGTTCGATAAACGGGCCAGAAATGTGTTAAAGGAAGAAAATTACAGGCAGTTAACCGCTTAGAATAGGCTTGTTCTCTATCATAATCTCGCCAGTTCTAATCTATTTATCGCAACCGCCGCGAAAATTGTCGCATTATGCGATCGGATCCATTTGCGCTATTTTGCGCTGCGGACACGACTTAAGCCGACCAAGATCGCCAAGTTCCGGGAAGGATCTTCAATACCCCTACTCCATCGTACGTTTGGTAGATACATCAAACCGATCGTCCCACCCTAAGATACAAGGGATAGCATGTGACATAACTAGAAAGTAACTAGAATCTTACTAGATTTTGTATCGAAACATGCACAAGGATTCATTCGATAGAGTTAACTGCACCACGCTGAGCCCCATCATAGAGAATCATTGAGAAACCAGCAGGTTCCGATATATTTTTTATTATATAATTGTTATATAATTTATATAATTTTACGAATATTCATTGGAATATTGTGGGCTTGGAAATCAGTAGGTGGGAAGAGAAGATACATTAATATTTGAAAGCACGTAGAAGCATTTAATGAATCAGTTTTGAATGATTTAAAAAAAAAATTGAAAAGAATTCCATGATCGCGCGTTCCAGAAGAAAATTCTCGATAGCAAACCACTCTGTTCGCGTGCCAAATAAATCGTGCGAGACATCGGAAAACAGACGATTCAAATTCCTTGGAGTGTTGCTACGGCAATTTCTTCCATCGTCGGAAGCAATCGGGAGCCATCGATCCAAAGAAGGATCCGGATTCTGAAAATCAGCCGGCGATCTAGTTACCAAATGAATTGTCCACGTCGTTAAAACCGAATCGGCTGAGATTCTTCCAAGTTTTGTCGGCGCGGTAATTTCCTCCGGCAGCGGAAGTTCTAGGAAGGAACTCGTCGATCCACTTACCAAACGAATCGTGTTCAATTCTTCGCACAAAGAAGAAGAAGGAGGAAGGTGGAAAAGAGGAAGAAGAAAGAAGAAAAAGTAGATAAAAAAAGGAAGAATCGAAGCATTTAGGAATTTGCTCCGGGTAGAGCGCGGCGCACAAATGAAACGGTCCGCGGCTGACCAACTCATGAATACCTGTTCGCATAATTCCGCCGATTAATTATGCATGCCGCATACCATTCGACCGCTCAATTTATAAAGCGCTGCTTTGTCCCAGCGCTGTCTCGCAGGCCCTAGGGAAAGAATCGTGTGTTGTCCAGGACATTTAAACGGACTATACGGATTTAATATCCGGACGTGCATTAACGTGGATCCAAGGATGCATCGAATTCTACGGCCCCCGATCGCCCTGAACGCATTTGTACAAGTCGCCGGCCTGCGAGGGAGGCGATTCGTCAACGGCCCCGGTGATTAACGCCGCAAATCATCCACGGTGCAGACTATTAACCCCTTGCGCTATCATCTGTTTCATGGGCGCGCCGATTATGGTTTCTTCGACGTCCGAAACATTGGACGTTGCTTCGAGACGATGCTGTTTCGTTCATGAACACCTTTGCAAATTCCGGAATGTCTGCAATTTCGGTTTCCCGTTTTTCCAAAACAACACAAGAGACTTTGTTCCTTTCATTATTATAGTCCAAGATCCAGCGTACATTTTTACAATTGATTACTAGTGGTAATTTATCTTGAGATTTAACAAAAAAAACCTGTTAGTAATAAATTTTTAAGAATCGTCAAATCGACATATTTTCGACAATTATCTAAATTATTCGAAGAAATATTTGTCCTACAAAATTTATGGTTTGATCAAAGAGTCCCTCCTTCTAACATGTGTCGATAACGAGGTCAACAAAAATGATTACTAACTAGCTGATTTTTTTACTGTCGCTTAATTAATATTTATATAATTTAACAGCCACATTGTCCTACAAATTGCGTGGCACGTTATCATAAAAATGTATCATAAATATGTAGTATATCGTAAAAATGTACGCTGGATCCTGGACTATTACCGCAAAGGTAAAAATGTTGAAATATTCGAATATCGCTGGAATTTTCACGGCTGGAGGAAAGAAATCTCCGACAGATTTATGCTCGCGGTTAATGAAACGGAATGCGCATTGACAAGCGACACCGCACCGGTTACCGGTTCGCGATGCTGATCGTCCGTGAAAGTCGGCACTTTTACCGAACACATACTTTGTTTTAACCGACTCGAAGTAGGCGCAAACACCGATATGAAATTAGATCAACCGTAGCAGCGCGGCATCCTGGCCGTGTCCCCAATCTGAAAACAAATAATCTCTTCTTTTCCGTAGACGAGCAGCTAAGCTCGTTTCTCTCAGATAAACGACACCAACGGTGACAAATCGATGACCAGGTTCTGACCATTCGCGAGCAACGCAAGAAAGCGTGACGTTCCGCGTATGTGGAATGTGGGTTGGCTGAGAGTTTGTTTTGTTTCGCATTTCGCACGAATCCTCTTCGACGATGGATCGGGGAGGATCTTCTTTCTCTCCACTGGCTACGGCTCGCGAGCAACGTTATTTTCGTCGACAGGCTGCCTAATTACCTGCATAATTACAACGGTTACGTCCGAACCCTTCTCGACCTAACGATTTCCTGTAGCGAAGATACCGTTCCGCGAACGCCTCGAATGAAAAACCGCGGGACTACGAAACATGATTGATCTGAGTGCGAGTCCACTCTATCCACGCCATTAGACAATTTACGGACGTGTCCGCGATATCGCACATCCCGGAAAGGGACTGTAATTAACTTGGTCCTTTTTCAGAAGGAAACCGTTAATCGAGGATGGTGTCCGCACTCCGCGCGCGACGACGGGTTACTTCCTTCTGTCGATAATGGACATGTATGTACTAGAGCTCGGACTTTTACCCGGGTAGAGCAAAACTACCCGGGTATATCATGAGACATAAATCATAAATGATTTTGTGCAATTTAAAACAATAATGAAATAAAAAGAACACGTTGATATATTAATTTAAATTTATTAAAATCGTTCAAGAGATCAAGTAATCGTAATATATCGTCAGCTTTTTCCTATTGATGCAAACGATTTTTATTTTGCATAAAGATCCGCAGTGTATTCATGAGATACCCGGGTACTCGAGTAATTTTTGTTTACATGAATACTATCATCTTGTTTTTTCTCTGGCTCGCATTGGATTTATTGAAAATGCTGATTGTAGCTGCAAGGAGGGTGACGAATCGCTGAACCATGTTTTATGGCAATGCAACTTGTACAACGAGGAAAGACTCAAATTAATTAATAAACTCAGTAATATAAATTTCCAGCTTCCAATGGATGTCTCAATATTAATAGCTAAACCAAATATCAAAGCTTGTCACTACATATTATTATTTTTTAAGAGCTGTAGTATAAGTTTTGTCTATACTGTTCCAACTAATCATATGTGTGTATTAAAATATTTGTGTATCTTTAATAACCACATTCTATTTTGTAATTTTTTCCTTTTTTGGTAATTATGTTGAAGTAAATCTCATGTGCGATTTTCTATTTAAAAAAACGTGAGAAGAAGGTTACTTCCTTCTGTCGATACTGGACATGTATATACTACGAAGGCAGCGAAACTTACACGGTTACAACGATACTTACAGATTTTTCACGAGGATTCTCGTACAATGTGAAATGAGAAAAACGAAAAGAAAGAATCAAGAAGATACGAAACAAATAAGAATATCCTGAGGAAACCGCAATCGTCCAAAGTCCAAGCGATCCTGCGTCAGATATTCGTGTGTATCCTCGATCAGTTTAGAAAGCTGTTACGGGATCTTCGTGGTAAATGGATCGTTAAATTCCTGAATTCGCTCGATAGCAGCGAATTTACGCGATAAATCATCCCTGCTCGTCCCAGATCAGCAAAGATTCGCCGATTAAACGGCGAACTCGTTTCTCCGATAACTGTTCCAGCTTCTGTGTTCCCGCAATCGTTAAACAAGCCTACGGACGATCAATTAATTTCCAGGATCGATCGGGACGTTTCGACGCGGAATCAATCGAAGCGACGCGACGCGACTCGACGAGATGCAGCGAAACAGCGCTGAACCGCGCGAGCGTGAACCGGACCGCCATGCGCCATCACGCGATAAGCACTATAATTCTGCCGATTTATGGTAGGAAGCGCCGTGAAATTAACTTCGCGCTACCTCCCACTCTATCGCGTGCATATTTCATAGTCCGGTACGACTGTAATTCACGCGATTCAACCGATACGGAACGTTATTACGAGCTGAACGTACTCGGTGTTGCGGTATCCGTCGATCGGTTTTTCATACTTCTTGTCGTGCCCCAGTGCGAATCGGTTTTTCACCGCAATGTTCTCCAACCTTTTTCATCAAATTGATACTTCCTTCTACGGTAACCAGGAAGCCCGTCAGCCTTACCTCCAGTATCTTCCTTACAAAATATTCTTATTAAAGAAAAAATATTTAAGATTATTTATTTCTCTCTACAGTGTATAGTGTAACAACTGTTTTCATTGATCACGATCGCCAATTGTAAATAAATAGATTGATATTTACGGCACACAGGTTCGATCCTATGTTAGTAACTAAGCAGTGTTGCAAATTATGTTGCGAATTAAACGTTGAAAAAAGTTATATTAATTTGCAAAACTGCTTAGTTAGTAACATAGAATCGAACCTGTGTCTCGAATTTTACTACGTACATTTTTAAGGACAATCTTTAGGGGGAATATTACTAGATTTAAGGGTGAAAACAGTATTTTCTGGGTTCTTCAATTGTTTGTCCTTATACGAGCATATTAGGAGTTGTGTGAGGGCTAACTATAAAAAGAAGGTTAATTGTAGGGCGCTCTCCTCATTATTAAAGTAAAAAAGGTCGTTTTGTATTAAAAAAATACATGGGAACCTGAGGGTGGTTGTCTCGACTTTTTCCCCCTACTTTAAATTCAGCGTGAATCGAAGTCTGATTTTTTTTAAATTTAATCTAATTGTAAGCAAGCTTGATTGCTGCCAGGTTTCCGGTCTCCAAGTCGTTTCGTTAATGTATAATGTACAATACACGTATGTAGGAGTATGTATAGAATGGTATCGAGCGATAGCCTGACCATTACCAGGCCATTACCAGGCCATTACCACTGACAACGAGTGTCCTTGTTCTGTTCGTAGGAGCGATTGAGACCACCTACGTACAACGCGGAGGACTATGCTATCGCGCTCAGACGATGGGGAAGGCGTCCATTAGGAAGCGTCCAGGATTCTCAAGGCACCCTCCCCTCGACGACCAGCTCCAGTTCCGGTTATGCTTCCGGAAGCGGCGAGATGACCTTGAGACAATTCACCTCGGTCAGCGAGCTACTGAACAAGCTTAGAACAGACCTGAGACTAGCATTTCCAAGGTTGGTGAACCGTGACACTACTATTATTATCCGTAAAAGGTATTTCCGATTCGCTTCGTCACCTAATCTTTTTGCGGCATCAACCCTAAGTAGATCATCGAGGCTCTAGTAGCTCTAAACTACTAGGGTCCCATGGAAATAACCGACACTTTTCGCAACATGGTTTTCACCGGCATCAGATTGGACCAAAGACTACTTTGGCCGACAACTACTTTGACCGTCAACGCCTTTAACCGTCAACGATTTTGACCGACAACAAAATTATTACAAATGCATGGGAGCTAATAATAGTATTATACATTTGGTCATCATTAATTCATTTTCCAGGGGCACTTAGTTCTATTCGAATAATTATTCTTAGGGAAGCTCCGCTTATTCCTGTCTAAAATCGTTGTCGGTTAAAAACGTTGTCGGCTAAAGTAATTGTCGGTCAAATTTGTGGTTGGTGAAATGTTGTCGGTGAAAACCGTGTCGGGGAAAGTGTCGATGATTTCCATGGAACTCAAACTACTATTGTGGTTTATGCACAATTAGGACAGTAATTCGCAACTCGAGTGCAAACAGTTAATTCCGACAGCACGGAAATGTTAGGAATTTCGAAATTTCTCCGTTTGCATGCTCGCATGTTTGCATAACAATACCAGAAGGAGTGTTGCACTCAACTCCGCTACACTTCACTTTCGAAGAAGACTAAACGGAGGCATATATCGATGGCCTCCCGGAAGAACAACCATACTTGATTATCCGTGAACAATTAGAGCAAGCGATCGCTCCAGTAGAATTTACGCTCTCCCACCGGAACTAACGACCCGTACACCTCGAAAGTCCCCGATGCTAATCGAACAGGAATATCGGGCCGGCTTTAACAGTTACTTTTTACGAGAGAACGTGGTCCAAACATGCTCGTCCGTTGGGCTCGTAAAAAATGATTTCCCGATTCGACTGAAGATAATCGCTTGTTATTGCAGGATTATCTCTAAATTCGCTAAAGGTTATTAACCTGTTGTCCTGGAATCATGTTTTGAAATATCATTTTTAAATATCAGTTCCTTAATTCCACGGTCTTGCGAAAGAAAAATGTTGTGCGCCAACTGTTTTTTTTTCTTTTCTTGTTGTGAGAAGCATGAGCCAAATAAAAAGTGTTTTCGTTGTGTTTGAGAAAACGGGGACTCATAAATTGAAAAATCTAATTTTAATTCGTAGACGAATGCATAAAATCAGACACAGTCTACCGACTCGTTATTACTCCTCTCAATTCCAGTTTTTCGCAGTCACTGGACCTGAAGGAGGAAAAATTTCACGGCTAAACGCACGATCGGGAACGATGTTATCCGCGCTCTCCCGCCACGCTAAACTTTCTTAATTGCAGTGCATCCGACCTGTTGCATTAAACATCTCCGCTCTCTCGCTGGACCGGAGGATCGTCCCGGAGTGCCGTTGGCTTCCGGTGCGTTTCAATCTGCCTGTCCACACGTCAGCGATCGCATTAACTCTTTAACAGTGATAAAAGGCGAACGATACGTTGAATCCGTGCTCGCGCGCGTTTCAATCGGTAATCCGAGGCGATTCGCAAAAACCGATCTCCATTTCCTGTAATAAGATTCTTCTTGCTGGCTAGTGATCGTGGCAACAAAGAAACTAGATCGGTCCGTGACTCTGTCGCGGGCAAAAACCGAGATCCGAGCGATCGGAGCGAGTTCCTCGGATATCCCGGCCGGCCAAGGGCAAACTAATAGTCTCTCGTCCCCGTTAGGCGCCGCACCGCACCGCGCCGCGCCGCGATGATTAAGGATCGAGCCGTAAACGCGCGCAGATTCGATTGCTGGCTGACCACCGACGAGAGATCGACGCTGTTTGTCTCTCGAATCGCCCCCGGAGGCGAACGACCGTTGTTGTTTATTCATGACGCGTAAAATCGCGATCGTTAGACACTGTTTAGACACGCCGCTAATTGACCGACGGACATTGGGACATTTTGAGCAAAATGCTGGTGTTTTGTTACAAAATTACATCTTTCCTTTTGTTTGAATATATCAGGTGTATTGCTAAATTGAAACAGTATTTACATACACTAAATTTAATTTATTTAAAACTTTTCTTCACCGCTGTATAAAGAAGATACAATTTCTTCGACTTTCGTCTCATGCCATAATTAAATAATTTTAAGAACTATTATATTAATTTATTATTTAAACGTTACAATTCCATTAACCTCTCATAAATATAGGAGTTATAGATCCATTGAGCCAATCATGATTGTTTTTTTCAAATACGGTTTTTTTTATGCGCTGCTAGCCATCTGAGTTTAAATTGATGCTTTACCATAGAAAATGCTTCAAATCTTCTCGTTGTTCTTTGTCCAAACAATACTCATCAAGAAGATATTTTTGCATATATTCCAATTTTTTGCCAAAACTTGACTCCTTTGACTCGACAATTAAATTGTATATATGCCTTCGAATTATAACCGTGACATCTGAAGGTCCTGGAAGAGACACCCAACAGTAATTGCATTTTCATATATTTCAAAAAATACCACTTGCTACAGAAAAAAGTTACAAAAAATACATCCGCTTGCACCCCGGCGAAAACGTTAATTTCCTCGGCCATCGAAAACATGCCGTTTTTGCGAAACTAAACAGACCCAAGGCGAACTAATTGCACAGAGGATGGTTCGAGACAGGAGGAATTATAAATTAAATAAATTTCCACGGTGCACGCGGCATATCGAACCTAACCCAGACCACCCAGTTGAAAGGCTGCGGATCTCACGCAACCACGCGATAAGCCTCGATCGAAAATCCCCTCGCCGCAAGCCATTTAACCGCGATCGGTTACGAAAATAGGCGATTCGATTCGACGGGCCGAGGGAGCCCGAACGAAATTCCAGGGACCAGAAACCACAGATCAGAGCCGATGCCCTCGAATTAATTCCAGCTCGATCGGTGCGCTCGCGCTCGTTCGCTCTTATTAAGCGCAATTTAGTCGCGAGCGGACGCATCGGCGAACAATTTGCGGCGAACGGGATGCCATGCCGTCCAGTCCGAGCCGTAAGAAATCGCGAACCAAAAACTGCATCGAACGCGAAATATTATTTTTCGTTCGAGTTGGTGGCCCTTGGAAGGCCAGTCGATTGCTTATTCAGCTTGGAATAGGCGTGACTGTACCGAATGGGCGTGGTTTCTTCGCTCTCTACAATGTACACATTACGGCTTGGTGGACCTTATCGGTGCTTCACAGGACAATTCATTCTCAAATCTAGTCTGTAGTCTGTATTCTCTAAAAATTCGATTCTAAAGATCACTATTCACATTGAATTTTTCTCTCTCCATTGGAACGAGACTCTAGTCTACTCTTAACGAACCTTCTTCTTCGGATGTGGAGGAACCGGTAGAACCCGGGACTCCGGTGGTAATCCGTTCTGCAAGTACCACCATAATGGAGTCCCGGGGGTATCGTAAACTTCCACACCCAAGGGTGCCAGTAGACTGGGCCCTTTTTTGTCAAACTAAATTGAAATCACCCTCCCCACGACCCGCTTTCCGCATACTGAAGGGGAGCAAAAATGCTCTTAACGAACCCTTGGTTTCCAGACGAACCTAGAGTCTCAGAAGACAAATAAATAAAACGAGCTCCTTCGTGCTCGAAATAGGCGTGTCTTGCGGATTAGGCGTGGCCTCGCTGCTCCCAATTTTTCCTCAAGTAAGGGAATTGTAGTGAAAGACGAGCAAAAAGGATGAATACATGTAAAAACGTATGTCTCGTCATGCTCGTAAAATGCATGCGCAGGAATAACAGTGCGTTGAATGCGCTGAACCACGCGACTACCGCGTAATTTGTGAGCCGTTGGCCGGCGGCCATTCTAAAATTAAAGTTGGAATCGCGACCCGAGGCGATTTCGCTACGAGAGCGCATTATAAACGCTTTAGAGAGCGAGAGAGAAAGAAAGCTCGATCTTGATGGAAGATCTCGCGGCGCCGCGCCGTTATACACGCGACGAACGATTAAGGACGACCGTTTGAGACTCGACGACCGTTTCTTTCGCGACTCGTCACCTCGTCCTGGAGATTTTCTACGATCCCAGGTGTCTAGCAACGCGCCGCCATATGGCAGACGCGATTGTCCCACATACCGACGATCACACAGTTTATAACGCGAAGAGACCGGATAATCGGGCAAACCACCGCTCCGGTTCCAGGATAAATGAATACCGATATATCGTGGATAACTGTATCGGGCCGGCATGCATTCCTCATCTGTAAATCGATCTGGATGAGGCGCATTCTCGATCACGGAAGACTCGGGGGCCAGATATCACTCACCACGATCTTTTCAGATTTTTCGAAGAAACCCGCTCTCAGTCTTGAATACTTTCAGAAAAAAAACTGGATATTAGGTGTGGTCTTCTCTGAATGGCAGTGCCGGATTAAAACCCGTAAAATTGACCTAAAATTTGGTCGATACCGTTCCCAAATACTTTTGCTTAAAAAAAAGGTTTTTCATCGTGTTTTATTATATTATCGTGCAAAACGTAGGGCCCCCTGGTAACATTATTTGCTAGGGGCCCCGGGCTTGCAGCAGAAAATTGACCTAAAATTTGGTCGATACCGTTCCCAGCTAGTTTTGCTAAAAAAAAGATCATTCATCGTATTTCATTACATTATCATATAAAACGTAGGGTCCACTAATAACATTATTTGCTACGGGCCCCGCGCTTGCAGCAGAAAATTGACCTAAAATTTGTTCGATACCGTTCCCAGATATTTTTGCTAAAAAAAAGATTATTCATCGTGTTTTATTATATTATCGTGCAAAACGTAGGGCCCCTGGTAACATTTACGACGGGCCCCACGCTGACTTAATCCGGCACTGCTGAATGGGCGTGACGTTGCTGCTTCCTAACGAGAGGAAGCCAAAAAGGTTAACAAACTTTTTTCGCCCTGATCGTAGATGTTCCTTGGAACAAACTGTCACAGAGATTTTAATTCTTGAAGAAAGAGAAGCAAAATTATTATCCGATACCGCGGATAACTGTATCCGATGTGCAAATCGATCTGTACGAGACGTATCCTCGATCCCAGGCGCGATCCAGGGGCCGTGTATCACTCGCCGAGATCTTATTAGAGCGTTTAGAGGCGGTTTTTGCCGGCCACCGCACCGCGCCGTCTTCTGCCCGCCTCCGTGCCACCTGACGGAATCGATTTATTTTCGAGCCGAGCCTAATAATTGCCTGTCGGGATTGATTACGTCGTCGAACGATCACATCCAACAGAGCTCGAGCGGATCGCTGCTGGTATCTGGAGCGGATGCACGAGGATTCGACGCATGGAAAAACGGGCCTCACCGAGGCGCTAGGCGCGGCCACGCTAAATAATAGTAATCATAATAACGAATCGTCTTTACTGCGCGCATTCGCCATTAGGAGATGATAAATCCGCAAATAGTACAAACAGTCCAGAGTGCCTCTGAAACTGCCTTGGAAACTGGTGCACGCGATGCCGAGAACAAATATGAGAACCGGCGAGATTCGACGCTTTCGAATGACTCTCTGTCTCTACCGTCTCCACGTGCAACCTTTATGCGACAGATTGTCAATTTTTCAATCCTACAGAGCCGTGAAGTTAGTGCGTTCTTTTGTGGTATCTGGGAAAGTAGAATGTTTCCTTTCTAAATCATGTAGCTTTCAATCCAGAATTAAGTAGCGTAAACTATGTTAAAAACTATTTTGAAAAACTGCGTAACTAGTTGGAAAAAAATCTGTACCCCTTCACACCAACGAACGTCAATGGTTTTTGCTCACTAGCCTGAGGATTTCATGGATTTATGTGTAAAACACAATTGCAAATAATAAATATTTAATGTTCTCGGCGCTACGGTTCGATCAATTACTACTGAGAAATCAAAAAACAATTTTGCAGATTATCATCGAATTTTTCGATTCTAGTTTGAATCCTTTTCAAGATGTATTTGCATTGCATCTATAAAAATATATTTTTTTCAAAATATACTATTAAACTGCTTGAATGTAACAACAAATATTTTTTCTAAATATTGTTCATAAAATACAATTGCAAATACATCGAAAGCACTTAGAAACGTTTACATGTACACTTTTCTTTCATTGATTGGTCCTGACAATCGTAGAAATTGCAAACCCAATTATGCATTTATTACCCGCTCAAAGGGTACCGTAAATCTTCTCGTCTTCTGCCATTGCAAAACGAAACCTGCAGATTTCGAGTAATCGACGACCCAGAGACCCCGAACGATCGAATCGGAAATTGCAGCATCTTCGAGCAATCGAAAAGAGAAATAATGACAGATACTGAAATGTGTAATTCCCGGTGATGGTCGTAGATTACACGAAATCGTCGGTGAATTAGAGACGAGCGTCGCTTTCCCTCGCTGCGGCGACTGGCGCACTTTCTTCGGACAAGGATCGATCTCGATCCTGGGGGATCGCTCATCTTCGCATTCGCGTGCCCACCTGGGACCAGAGTGACTAGACGGTCGATGAAAACTGACGTGTTATTAAACCGTGCGCCGATCCAGCGAAGCAAGAAACAACGAAAGGAACGCCGAGACGCACCGAGACGAGCAAACGCCGCGCCACAGCGAGTTGTTATCGACTATTAACTCCGGGCACATTTAATTAGACACCCGTGTGCCTTTCCAATTAAAGCTTCGCGGATTCGCTGGGGAAACGATTCGTGCTCGGCGGGAAGGTGTCGAAAGAATTACGGAAAGAGCAGCACGCGAACATGTTCCCTGTTGTAGTCCCGAGGTTTCTGTTATGCTCGTGTTGTACACACAGTACCGGCCGCGAGCACACCTTCATTTTTATTTCACACGTAGTGCAGACTGTTTAATTTTTAGTCAATCCTTATTATTATTATTTATCATAGACGGGCAGAAGCCCTTTTTACATAAATATTTACAAAGAAAAGAAAAAAAACAAAATAATACTGGTACAATCGATAGGTATTATCATATAATCTTGTATAGTTGCATTTTAAAATTTTGCAAGGATTCAATGAAAAAATCAATACTGTCATAAATAGTGCATGCACAAAGAAAAAAAACGAAATAATACTGGTACAATCGATAGGTATTACCATATAATCTTGCATAGTTGCATTTTAAAATTTTGCAAGTATTCAATGAAAAAATCAATACTCTTATAAGTAGTGCATGTTTAACACTTATGAATAGGCGTAATCTTCGTCTCCAGTGTTATTGTTATTTATTTTTCTCGAATGTAATGACAGGAAAATGAAAAATATTTCACACGTGCACCGAAACTTTTGGCGGAACGTGTACGCGTGTTCCTCGCACGCGAGTGTGTTACGCAGTCGGCCGTTGTCATGCGAATCAGGCGTCGCATCGCTTTCATTGATATTCCGCGTCGACCTGTGTCTTTTGTCAATCATTGCTCCTTTAAAATCTCTTCTCCCTCGATTGACGCGCCCGCCTCAATGGATTCCTTCATCCATTCACCTGAGCAGCTTTGTATGCCCGGAGCGAATTTCACCTGACTCACAATGGAACACGTAACGAAACGAACTTGCCATTACCGTCGTTATTATGCCGTCTTTATTACACGCCCGGGCAGGAGCACGGGGAAATACAATGTACAGGATGGACCTGCATTCCCACAGGATAACGAAATATTTTTATGTCTACGGTGGGGGTGGCGTGCTCTTTCAGCAAGGTCTCTTTCTTACGAATACTATTACATGTGGCGAAGTGGGACAGACATTGACGCGTTCGCTGCTACAGCGACGTACACCATCTCAACGATACGTTGCATTTAGTTAAACCATGTAATAATTTTAGCCATGAAAAAATATTCAAAAACTAACTAACTCGACAGACGTTGTCCTGTCGAAATGTCAATTTATTTGCTTGCGATCATTTTGTGAATTTGTGAAAAGCTATTGGTAATTTAAAGTTGTAATTAATTTCAAAGTAATAATGAGAAAAAAACGTATTTCTGAGTGATCAACGGTCAAGCTACTCTACTTGTACCGTTTCAAATATTGTAATTTTTGCAGTTTTTCTGAATTTTCCGACTTTCCTTCATAATTGTCTTGAATTTTTTTCAGGACCATAACAAACAAAACAAAAAAAAGTATTAAGCATATTCGTCGTTCGAATCGTGAGTTATGGTCTGGAGTTTATAGAAAAATCCCAAAGAAAAAACCACTTTCATTTTCTACAGCGAACATTTAAAAAAAAAATTAGCTAAATCGGTCCAGCCCCATTCGCATGTGATGTCGTGACCAACGAACAGCATTTGATTTTTATTATATAGATAACGCTATGGAAATAATATAACTGTCCACCGCAGATATTGATGGTTATCACAAGTTAATCATTCCCACAGGATAACGAAATATTTTTATGTCTACGGTGGAGGTGGCGTGCTCTTTCAGCGAAGTGGGACAGACATTAACGCGTTCACTGCCACAGCGACGTCCACGACCTCAATGATACGTTGCATTTAGTTAAACCATGTAATAATTTCAACCATGAAGGTGAGCAATGAAGTAAATGCTGGTTTGCAAAAACTTACAAAATATATTCTAAAATAACGCTATGGGAATAATATAACTGTCCACTGCAGATATTGATGGTTATCACAAGTGATGAGCAGTCGTGTCTGCTGCAACTCTGAATGCGTTCGCAAGGTAATGCGCACAATGAAATCCCTTGCGGCGTGCCGTGAAGCGGGACACGCAGTTACAGGCGGAAGATTTTAATTAATGTGAACCTTGAACCGAGTAATTACAACGCCGACTGCGGAAAAACACGTTTGCAGAGTTAACGCGCTTATTTTATAGACAGCCAGGCCCCGTTTCCCCGTTTTCCTGTTTTTTTCCCTGTCTCGAGAGAGGCAGTGTGGAATATCAACACCGGCCAAGAGAAGAAGCCTCGACCGGCCACCGAACCCGCGATACCCCACGATGCTTCCGCTTCGCCTAACAGCGAACGCGTAACCGCTTCCTACCTAATGGAAACCGAGGAAGTCTCGTTTCTTTTTTCGCGCGATTATCTGATCCCGTTTCTGTGTTTCTAGCCGCGCCATCGACCACGCTTTCGATATCGGTTTCGATTGAACATCCAACAGCTCAAATTACGCTACGAAACCTTTCGAAAGAGAGCACATTATACGGATTGCCAACCGTCAATCGACAGTCCCAGGATCGTAAGATCAATGATAATTGAATCACAAGTCCCGCTGACTCCACCCTTCCTGAATCGAGACGCTGGTTTAATTAATTTTAATTATTTCTAGTCTTCATTTAACATTCACTTTTATTCGTCTCGACTGGAAAGTGAGACGATACCTAGCTCGAGCCCCCGCGGCGAATGCAGTTCGCTTCCGGCACCATTTCCGTTCATTGGCAATTAGTACACTGATTAACATGTAATCGTTAATGGCTTAGATGAACTCGTAATCATTACAGATCGAGGCGTTGTCCTTTTGCAGCGGAGTTACTAAAAACAGTCTTACCTAGTAACATACTGTTAAACTCTGCATGCACAAGTCGAATAAAACATATTCTTTCGAAAGTAAATTCCATTGGATTCTTCAGAATTAATTATTTTCGGAATATTCCAGCTTGCTTAAATGAATAATTAAAAAGAGAACTAAATGTGTACGCAGCTCTTGTACCATGCAACGAATGCAGATTTTATTTCGCAGAAATATCCGCAGTCTAGTAAAACGAAAAAATTCGGCGGCCTACAGGCTTCAATTTCATTTGCAAGGCCCAGCACAAAGCGGCAATAAATAAACCTCGCCTGTGGTTCGATTAAACACATTTTCCTCGATGCATCGTGACAGGATTCAATTCGTTCTGCGTCATTTATGGTAGGACTGCGAGAAGATGCGACGAATGCAGTAAATTATACAATTCATTTACGGCGGAGGCCGCAAGTATCGCGTGAAAGAGGAACACACGTCGTTGCATCCTTTCGTTTTCTTGGGTCGCGTCGTCCGTCGCTTTGTGCATTTTAGGGTGTGCCCACACAGAGTCGGACAATAACGAACGCTTGATATTCATGTCCCGTCTGCCGAACGCATTCTTACGTGCGCGACGTGGTCTGCATAATGCAGGGTGTAATATGTAATATAATGCACCCATGCCAGTCAGAGCCCGGCCGAGGAGGGTTAGGCTAGCAGGAGACATCGCATGACGTCTCCAGGAAAGCGTGTTTTCGATAGCGGAGTCGCTCGCCTTGGAACAAAATTTCCTCTTTGTTCTCGTCGAATCCGGCACGCGATTTTTCATTGGCCTACGGACACGTTCGTACACGCGATCCCCGTGAAATCTCAAAGCCGGGGACTAGACACCTTGACTACTCACCTTGACTACACACCTCGGGGCTTCAAATTTAAATAGAAACGATCATTCGCCGTGTAGTGGCGCAGTGTAGTACCTTGGAGCGGTCAGCTTTATTTGTTCGATCCCACGAGCCACCACTTCACACCAATCAAGACGTCCGCTGTCAGGCGTCATTTTTTACACCCTTGTCTCGGGAGAGAACGCATTTTGCTTTCGTTGGAAGGGGAGCTGCGGTGCTAATGCGTCCGCTCACGATTTCCAATAAAAATTCTGTGGAACAGGCGATTTTCTAACAGCATAATTTGTTTCATTGTCCAGCATGATTTTTAAGGTGTGTCCAACAAAAGCGAACCACGGTGCTAATGCGTCCGCTCACGATTTCCAATAAAAATTCTGTGGAACAGGCGATTTTCTAACAGCATAATTTGTTTCATTGTCCAGCATGATTTTTAAGGTGTGTCCAACAAAAGCGAACCACGGAGCTAATTGCGTCTGCTCACGATTTCCCCTAAAAATTTTGTAAAATAGGCGATCATTTAGTAGAGAGACCTTGTTTCTTCCTCTAACGTCTAATACCCCAAAGGGCAATTTAATTTGCTCTCGGTGCAATACTCACCATACCCCTCGCTGTCTGCTCTCTACAGTTTTCATTTTCTAACAGCATGATTTCTTTCATGATCCAGCATCATTTTTCAGGTGTGTCCAACAAAAGCGAACCATGGTGCTAATGCGTTCGCTCACGATTTCCCCAAAAATTCTGTGAAATAGGAGATCATTTAGTAGAGAGACCTTGTTTCTTCCTCTAACGTCTAATGGCCCAAATTGCTCCCGGTGCAATACTCACTGGTCTCTATAGCTTTCATTTTCTAACGACGTGCTTTCTTTCATGGTCCAACATAATTTTTAAAGCGAGCCCAACAAAAGCGAACTACGGTGCTAATGCGTCCGCTCATGATTTGCCTTAAAAATTCTCTGAAACAGGCGATCATTTAGTAGAGAGAGTTTGTGTCTTCCTCTAATGTCTAACGGCCCTAAAGGGCAATTTAAATTGCTCGTGGTACAATACTTACCATACCCTCGCTGTCTGGTCTCTACAGCTTTCATTTTCTAACAGCATGATTTCTTTCATGGTCCAGGATAATTTCTTTCATGGTCCAGCATAATTTCTTTCATGGTCCAGCATGATTTTTAAGGCGCGTCGTAAGGCGCGTCCAACAAAAGCGAACCACGGTGTGAATCGCGACACAGCCGTGTATTTCGCGCACGCACACAGCCTCGCACCGACAGCCGGCAGCCAGCCATCACGATACCTCTAGCACGGTATGCATAATACGGCCGGCAACATAATGCGTCTATTGTTAGAAGCGAACTCTCTCTTTCTCTCTCCTTCTCTCTTTCCCTCTTTCTGCTTCCGCGGCTGTTTACCCGCGGGCCGCAGGTAAATACTGTAAATAGGCGACGAGTACATAGGCGGCCCGGGTACATAGAAAACGTTTTAATACTCATTTGCATGCATTCAACCCGCGTGCACGGCGCTTATACACGGTGTTTATAGAGTCGACGTCTGGCCGAACGTCTCTCCGAATACCATTTACTTTTTCCATCTATGTATTCCTTTCTTCGTACCGGGGCACAGGCGAGCATGATTTATCATGGTTGTTTGTCCAAGCGAACGGCAAAAATTTTCGAGGCACTACACACCAACGATTCCCTGACGAACTACGCGTGTCCTGGCGATATTAGTTTTTAACTATGATTCATTTTCGTACTTGAGCCCTTGTACCATGATTTATTTTATAGTTGCGGAGATTGTTAGTTTTTTGTTGCACGGTACCTCCTGGAAGAAGAGAAACACATTTTCTTTCTTTGTTTTATTCGTAAGCGATTGTTTAGAGTTTAGGAGATTGAAATCTTTATATTTATCACGATTCTGACACATCATTACAAGCCATATTAATCGAGTCACGTTTACCACGATGTATTCGGAGTGAATATTGAACTCCGATATGCATGCATAGGAAACACGTGGCTCGATCGGTCGTTGACTGCTTATCGTTGTTAAATGTTATTACCACGTTTTTATTAGCTCGCTTTCTTGTTTGTTTGTTTGTCTGTCTGTTCGGTGAAAAATTTTGCAATTGATTTTAAACTAACTTCTTCGTGTACTAGAGCATTATTCAAAAAAAATTTTTTTTAAAGTCTATCCATTTCAGAGAAAATAACAATTAAATATTTACTGTCTCTGTTATAATTTCATCACATACACAAGACTAAAAAGCAGAAAACAATTATATAAATAAAAATAAATTTTTTAAAAATACCACGTTTTTAAAAACGGACTAAAATGTATAAAATAATTTTCCCTAGTCGCATACCGATTTCTAACTTCGTACAGATAGTGGAGAAAATTTGTGATTGTGAATTTAGAATTGCTATGAAAATATTTGAAAGATTTCAAACGAAAAACGTAGGGCGCATGAAATAGATAATCGATACATCTTGCGCCTCAAGTTTTTCGTTTGAAATCTTACAAATATTTTTATACCAATTCAAAATTCATAATCACAAATTTTCACCACCATCTGTACGAGGTTAGAAATCGGTATGAGACTAGGAAAAATTATGTTGTACTTTTTAAGTCCTTTTTTCTGTTATGATACTCGCACGTGAACGGTCGATGAGAGATTAAAAATATTATGTTAGAGATTGAGGAACGTACCGAAAACCCGGATTGGCTTTTATCAAGACAGTTTATAGTGCGAAATATAGTCTGCCACAGATTAGATAAAACATACCGAGCTGAATACACAAATATTGTGAGCAGAAACTTGGGCCACTTGTCCTAGTCGATGAGTCATAGTTGGAGCTACTTGTTTGTCGACTAACTCCACCAAAACAAATCTAAGAACAGAAAACAAGAAAGTCTGAAAGTTTTTCGAAAGAGGAAATCGACGAATGACGGGGCTGGCAAAACGAGACCAGTTCTCGAAGTGGATTGCATAAGGCATAAGGCAACAAAGGTGATTCTAGAAAGTGACAAAAGGCCTCTCGGCAAGAAGATTCTCACGGCTCCGATCAGAGAGAGATTACTGCGAGGCGTACGACGCTGACAGACCGGCTGGTGCACCATGCTACACGTGTTTCAGCTGTATAATTAAGGAAACTAACGTGACGCGATCGAAGATAGCACTCGTCCATTACGGGCGCGGACTCGTTGTCCGGAGAAGAAACTCGCGGCCAGCATTGAAACAAACTTCTTCGTCCCGTGGACGCGTCACTCCCTTTGACAGTCATAATATCCATTTCCTCGTCCTTGCACCCGTCCGCGAATGCCTAAAGACCCGTCGCATCGTGTGTCGCAGGTGTACTGCACGCACACGCACGCAAAGAGAGAGAGAGAGAGAGAGAGAGAGAAAGGTAAACGAAAGGAAACGATCGTGTTATTCGTCTTGCCGGTCGCGAACGATCGATGAATACGATATATCTGGTAAAGCGATATCGTAACGCGGAGACTCAGTTGCTGGAACAATCGCGCATAAAACGGCAATAACGACGTCGATAGACATCCGAGACTCTCGCTGACAATCGAACATCGATATCCGACGCGACGGACAAACGATGGAATTTTCATTTATCGATCGGCGTCGGATTATTCGTATTTCACCGATGATCTACCGCTATCGTATTCACAAGTTTCCCTGCAATCCTGGTCAAAAGTAATATCTTCGTACAGTTTGTCCCGATAATATCAGAAATATAAGAACAGTTTTATAATTGGATACATTTTTCAAAACTGGACCGTACAACTCGGATCCTTTTTGTAAAATAAAAAATAAAATACGTTTTGTAAACTTTTCTGGAGTACGCGTTCAAGTTTCTGTGTTGGTGTTGAAACTAAAATGGTTTTAAAAAAAACTTGAAAATGGTCTTAAACTAGACCGAAACGTCGGAAAAAGTTATATTAATTTGCAAAACTGCTTAGTTAGTAAACTTTTATTTTTATTAGAAAATCTCATATGAGATTTATTTGAACATAATTACAAAAAAAAACGAAATACGCCACATACAAAACAGAATATAATAATTACAAAATAGAATGTGGTATATTAGAGATACACAGATATTTTAATACAAACATATGATTAGTTGAAACAGTATCGACAAAACTTAAACTTTAAGACCACAACTCTTGAAAAATGATAACATGTAGTGACAAACTTTGATGTTTGGTTTAGCTATTAATATTGAGATACCCATTGGAAGCTGGACTTGGAAACTTAAACCTATTTAGTTAAAACTAAACATTGCAAAGAATGAAATTTCGTTGCGCGCGCGAACGTCTTCTTTCTGGGTATGTAATAATGATGTTTTCAGTGGCCGCGCGACCGTGTAATTTAATTGAACCGTACTTTCCTCTCCTCTTCCTCGGCATTAACTTCGTTAATAGTTGCCCGGTTCTTGTACCGTCACACTTATAATCGCTCCGTTGACAACCGCGCAGGAACTCGCTTACCGGTGCGCCTTATAAAACCGGATTACCCTTTTTCTGTTGATCGCGCGGTCCCATAATTATGTAATTACTGTTTTTTTTTTCTCTTTCTCTGTCAGCGGTTCAATGGCTCCTCTCCGGCGCGTTCGCGACAGCGACCGTCACGGCCACGCTTTCGTACCGTTACGGATGCTTCCGGTCCACCTCTATACAATTAGGGAATTAAGTCAATCACGCGCCACTTTGCAAAACACATACGACAACCGCACAGCCGATTTCCACGCCGATTTCAACGCAGCTTGAAATCAATTACAAAAACCTCGCGCTTCGTCCTGACAGACTCTCTTTCGACTTGACGTCTCACGTCTGAAAAAAACCCACTCACGAAGATTCCATACGAGCGACAAGGGTTCCAGGCAAGCGCTTGCCTGTCCGGTGCACCTGACAATCTCTTTTCTTCCCAACGAGAACCTCCTTCGGAGCTGTACACAATTTTGTCTCCAACTGTGATAAAAACGTAGTAAAGTAGACTATGAATTTTATATGCGTTTACGATAAAAAATTAATAGATCAAGCATTAAATGGACATAAATAAAATAAAATAATAAAATAAATATAAAATTATAAAAATAAAGTAAATAAAATAATGGTTAGGTGACTGTATGCAAAATGTTTGAAAATTTTAATGATGCCAGAGTCTAAAGCAAGTCTAGACCCAATTTTAGTTCAGTTAGTTAGACCAGATGGCGCTTAGTCAGGACTGTCAACGTGGAATCGTAACAACAAAAATATATGGGACTTTGAGTCCACTCAGATATATTAATAGCAATGAAGACATTAATAAAAAACGTGGAATCATAGCAAAATTGAAGCGTTAGTCTGATACAAATGTATGTTCATCAGTGTTACCACAAAAATAACTTTCTCCGCGCAGAGGTTGGTAACACTGATAAATACCCTAGAATAGGTATGTCACGTGGTGTACCTTGCCCCTTCTAGGTCAAGGTCAAGGTAACAACAAGTAACAAAAGAAAAAAATGATGTTTTTAATCTTTCGGATCTCATTTGACGAAAAGTTGTGTAAGAAGCGAATTGATTTTTATTGATATTTTTGATTGATATTTCGATTGATATTAATTTGCAGCTTCGTCCAGGAATTCGCCTCGCCGCCCGCCGACGGGATCACGCTGCTGTTGGAGACCCTCCGGGGTGTGCAGCTAGCTCAAAGTTCTCCACCCTCTTCCGGTCACACGGGTCCGCGTGTCGGCACCAGAAGAGCAGCTCTGGACGAGCTGGGATGCGTCGAGTGTCTGGCTGCGTGCGCCGAGAGATGTACCGATGCTCCGAGACTGCTGGTGCAGGCTCAGCCCGGTCTTCTCGCGCTGGCAGTCTGTCTGACCAGTAGCTTGAACCGGTCCCGGGTTCTAGCTCTACAGGTAACAATCGTCGCTTCCGTTCTCCGAGTGCCATGCCGCGATACTGTTAATCAAACAACATGCTAAAAAGAACATCGCACGTTCGTCGCGCTAGCGTTATCGATCGCGCATCGGCTTTAATAGATGCACAAAGATAGACGATCGTGTCCTATCACCGGACTGGCTCCAACACGCATTTTATTTTAACGCCGCTAAACCGCTTATACTCGTACGTATCTGTAGCACCGGTACGTACACCTTTACACCTCGGCCGATGGGCCGATCGCCTTATCGAGGCGCCATCGCTTCCTCGCCATCCCGCCATTCATAATAATGTTAATGCCGCGTACACGCATCGCATAACACTCCGATGTCGACTCGAAATTAGCTCTTGCTGCACCGATCGAGAGTGTTATCGAATTTAGGTATTTTAGAACAGGTAGGTGGTTAACACGTTGAGCACCACGTCAGCCATCGGTGGCTGACACTGACATTAGACCATTAGTCCTGTAATGAATCAAAATTAAGTAAATTTTAAATAAATTTTCTGTAATTCCATAAAACAGTGTACATTTTATAGTTCTATATCATGTTACACGCTGTCAGCCACCGATGGCTGACGTGGCGCTCAACATGTTAAATGGTTCTCATTTGTAATAGTAACTACGATTAAAATAATTAGACTGACGGATCTTTATGCAAATTTAAAATTTCGTGGATGATTTTATAAAAACCTGGATACGAAGAACAGGTTGAATTTGTCAAGTAAAACATTGCTTACGTCAAGGATAGAAAAAAAGCTCGATTGAGAAATTTCCATTCAAGGATTATCCCTTCTTCGGCTCGCCACGTTATTTCTGTATTTGCGAGCTGCAAACGGAGCGGTTAATTAAAGAGTTCCTGAAACGATCCGATCAAAGCCGAAGCGGATACAGACGATTTACCGCTTGTATCGATTAAATCAGAGGCGAGTCTCGCGTTATACGAAGCTCGTATTTTCGAATCTTATTTTCGAATCTTAACAGAACGGGTAGATTAGAATAAAATGTGGACCGAACGAGAGAAAAGAAGAAAAATATGGCTGTAGTTTATTCAGAAATGTAGGGTAGCCGGTTTTTGTCTGCTTATCGAATTTGGTCGACGGTTGGTCGACGACGTCCAGGAGGATGTCGCATTATTTTTGGCGGTTCCGATTCGTATTTTCAACCTGTAAACAGAACGGTTAATTAAAGAATTCTCGAAACGGCAAAGCGAGGTCTGATAGTGGGTCAATCTCCCTGTTTGTCGATCGCGGTGTATCCTGGGCATCTCTGACCCATTGGGAGGCTCGTAAACTCGGGTTTCCAGCGAACACGGTCCGCTCAATGGCCTCCGGGCCCCGTTATTTCGAGAGTGTCCGTCCTCGGAACCAGTTTTTATCATCTATCCGAACGTTATTCGGCCAGCTTCATTTGCAAACTCATGCGCGCAACGTGGCCTCGCCGCGCAACCTCTTCGTCTCTTCTCCGTTTCTCTCGCTCGTTTCCCATTTAGCTGCGAGGAAGCGCGGGCAAGCATCGCGGTTACGATCGGAGACGTTGACTAACCGAACTAACCGAACTAACCGAACTGGGGTAATTACTTCCACGGCACGTGATCACAGAAACCTGCCAGTCTCGAAGGGGGATATAATGAGAATAAAGAGATCGTTATCTTCGCCCCCGGCATCAGGAGCAACCGTTGACGGGCTTAACTGCTGGCCGGAGACCGCCATGAAAATATCCTCCTCCTCCTCCTCCTCCTCTTCCTCGCACTGCTGCTCCCGTACTCCAACCAACTCCAAGTAACTCCTGCACGAATTCATTATTGTGTTCCAGCTACTGACGAAGGTCTGCCAGGCTCCGGGTGGCCACGCAGCTGTCTCCGAAGCGGTCTCCACTTTGAGACTCAAGTACGGCGAGGGTGGACGATTCCGATTCCTTGCCGGCGCACTCCTGGCTCCCAGAGCAGCCATTGCGCTGAGAGTAGCAGGGGTCTCCTTTCTTAACGCTTTTCTCAAGTCTGCACCGCGCACGCAGACCAGGTTGTACATTCAGGTGAGTCCAACTTGAAACGGCTCAACTCGGAACTCACTCCAAATCCATTTCCTAAGGCCCTATATCCACGGAGAACCATAGAACCTAGAACCTAGGAATATAAACCTAGAACCATGGACAAAATATCGATTGCTGTACGTTTCAGTGCTGCAACCAATGTAAAATCACTGCGTACAAATACGTGGGTTAAATATTAAATATTAATTAAAACAGATAAAATAAAATAAAATAGATAAAATAAATATTAATTAAATTAAAATATTAATATTAATATTGATATTTTAATTTAATATTAATATTTGTTATTTATTCTCCGTGGACATAAGGCCTAAATCACTTTTTAGACTACTTCCCACTGGAAGACCTCCCGGAAGATCTCCTGGAACCTAGTCTATCCATCTATTTATCCTAGCGAAGCAACCGAGTTTGCCTTCCCAGTCTGTCCCGATCGATTTCCGGTCTAACTGTCGGTTTCTCGTGTGGCAGGCCGAAGCCTGCGAAGCTGGATTAGAGCCGCAGGTCCTTCAAGAATGGCTGAAAGAGTTGGACGGCAGGGAGGAGGACGCCCTGAACGAGCTTCTGCACAAGGAGGTCCAGAAGTGGACGCACAACTGCGTCGACGTCGACGCGCTGCAGCGGCGAGTGGTACGTGCCGAGGAAACTTGTAGAATTCTCAGCAAAAAGGTATCGGCCCTGCAGACCGAGCTGCAGCAGCTCCAAGTGGAGAAGCTGAACAACTACAACCTGGAGGACCGTGAGAAGGTGACGGTGCTGGGACCGAAGCTGTCGCCGAAAGTGTCCTCGAACGCCGAGGACGAGGGGATCAGTTCCTCGGAGAGGTCCAGTAGTCCTGAGAACGGTAAACACCAGCTGCGAGGTCACCAGAAGCATAGTTCGTCTCCGGACAACGATCAGGAGACAACCATCGACGACGTGATCGAGGAGCTGAGGATCATCGTGAAGGACGCCGAGCAGGAGTTCGGCAACAAGAATCGGGAGGAGAAGGAACGTTCAGGAATCGTTCAGGCTCCTTCGAAGGACTCTACGTACAAGAGCTCGGAGTCCTACTTGCTGGACAGGGTGCTGAAGAGGGACCAACAATCCGATGCGAAGCTGCCAAAGTCCAACGGTGGCTCGACTGTCTCGCAAAGTATGATGAAAGGCGAGCAGGTGACCTACTTCGGCAACGAGCGAGACTACAGCACGGACTCGGGCAGCAACAGACGACCGCGACCGAACCCTGACGCGAGGAGGATCTCGAAGTCCTCCATCGACGGCAGCGTCAAGATCGTGATAAAAGGGCCGGACATAGAGGACGCCATTGTCCCGACGATCCTGCATCCTCAACCTCCGAGAAGATCGCCGCCTTGTCTGTCGAGTATCATGGCGGTGAGGCACTGCGACTTCCCGGACCACGAAGAGACCTACAACTACCATGATGAGGAGATAGAAGAGGAAACTTTAGGAGACGGCAGCGACTCCTTGCTGAGCGCCTCCAGGCTCAAGTACAACGGGAAGAATGAAAGTTACGAGGATCAGATCAGGAGCGATCCTAATCGCTTCGAAAAGCAGTCGAGGAACATGGACGACGAGCAGGATGGGAAGTCGAAGAAGAGCTTCGACGATCTCCGACGCTTCGGCGAGGACGAGAAGGACGAGAAGAATAAGAAAACGATCCGGAATTACGAGAGCTCGTGCAGGACGAAGAACGAGTCGAAGAACGAGACGAAGAACGAGTCGAAGCCGAGGATGGTTCAGGATGGGTTCGTGCAGAGGCACAACTCCAAGTACAGGAGCGAGGTGGAGAAGAGGAAACTGCTTCGCAGATCTACGAGCCACGATTACCTCGAGTCCAGCGCCTCGAGTCCAAGGTCAAGGAGGTCCGGAAGGAGCCGGGTCGAGAGCCACATCAGGAAGTTCGAGAGCCTGAACTCGTTCGACGAGCACCGGAGTCTGCAGAGCTACGGGAGGCCGGGCAGCTCCGAGAACCTGAGCAGCAAGCAGGAGCACCAGTTCTTCGAGGATAGCTCGAGGAACAGGATGCGCAGGTCCGAGTCCTTCCATCACGTGTCTCACGTGTCTCGCGTGTCTTGCGTGGCCAACAAGGAACAACAGTGCTCGACCAGGGGAGGCAGCGACAGCGGCCTCTTCTACGTGACGGATTTCAATCTGGAACCGTTGCTGACTCGAACACCTCGATCCGTGGACGCTCCAAAATCGCCGAGCTTGTTGACCAAGTCGTTGGACAGAATCGACGAGGGTCTCGACTCCATCGTGGACATAGTGATCACGGAGGAGAACAGCGAATGGAGCTCGGGCAAGCATCAAAAGAAGAAATCGAGGGAAGAGAGACAGCTGAGCAGATCCAAGTCCAGCAGACTCGACGACTCGAGAAGCTACGAGGAGACCAAGAGCAGGAAAGGAGAATCCAGGAGCAAACATCTGAAGAACGATCAGTTTTATAATGTTGGCGTGAACAACAAGCAATTGAGGAGCGACGAGCTCTACGAGGAGCAGAGGAACCACGAGTGGAACTGTCAAAACGAATTGAATTCCGCAAAGAGGAACGAATTGGATTTTGATTACGCTCCCACGATCATGGGCAAGAGCACGCACGGGTCCAGGCACAGCTCGTCGTTCGGCCAACAGGAGAATATCGGTAACAGATTCAGATCAAACGATTCAGGTATATTCGCTGGCCGAACTTACGACACTTTCGGCCTCGGAAAGAATCGGTTCAATGCTGGAAAATACTCCGGAAACCAGCAGATCAAGGACAGCCCCGTTGGAAGAAGAAACACGACCTCGTCGGCGACCGGAAACCGCGGAAAAGTGACGGACGTCGTGTCGGGACTCTACTGAAACTACGACGAGTATGTAGGTCTCTCGTAGACCTACTAATGTAGAGTTTTCATATGAAAATAGAATATTTTCTAATCTAAACGCACTCTCGGAAACAGACTTTGAACAATCAGAACTATCTTGACGATACCAGATATTTTTGTATATACGGTTCGAGTTCGAATAGAAAAGCTTTATGAACGACATTCGTTCAGCTCTTTTTAATGATTAGTCGTGTTGGCTTATCGTGTACGAAACAAACATCGAATGTGTATCGTTCAATTCGCACCACTTATCAGGACAAGGAGCACGCTAATCGAGCGCAATGCTATCAAGTATTATCAACAAATATTCGAGTAAGTCGAGTTAAAAGCGAATGATATTTTCGAGCACCCGCGCGTTCTCTAATATCTAATTTAATATTAAACTCAGCTGTGCTCCGATAGCGTTGTTTCCACTGCAGACGTCCTGATTCGGCATGCCTCTCTTACGACATGATCATTACAAGATTATTCTAAAGATAGGAAATAACTACGGCAGTGATTCTATGTGTTTATAGGTTTCGTTGGTTTTCGTGAAAAGTATCGATGTATTGTAAATAAGCATGGGTGAATTCTCGAGAAGAATTGATCAACTAAATGTTTTTCGAATCACCCTTCGAGTCGACGCGACGCGATTTTTCCGATAATTCCGACAACCACGATCAATATGTTCGCGTTACGAAGATAGATCTTCGGTGATAGAGTGTCACGCTATTGACGAATTGTGCAATATTATTTTTCACACGTAATTACAAACCTGTAATTACATAGTTACATATTACATCACTTCGCGGACCGAGCGAAGATTGTAATTTATAAACGGCCCAAGAAAAAAAGAGTGTACAAAGCATACGCAAGGAGACAGCAACGATCATGAAATATAAGCGTGTTCTCATCTACGAGTTATCATCGTTGTAATAATCATTATCGATAAGTTCAAGCTCTCTTCTAACTTATTATAACTAATTTCTATTCGCGAAATAAATAAAAGCTGTTACCCTTATATTTAGAAGGGAATACTTGGGAAATAACATTCAAACACAACCCGTTCGAGTAAACTGAAATTATAGCATAGTATTTATTTCCGATAAACACAACAAATATATAGAAAACAAGAGATACAACAATTACAGGTTTTATGTATAGAAAAATATACATATACGTATTTACAGTTTCTTTTTCTTCGCTCTCCATCGACAGCGATCGAATCTGTTGTACGGTTTCACATTCTCAGATCGTTAGACACTGTTATTCGAGCGGGGACACTTTCAGAGTAACTTATTCCGTTGAATAAATATGTATATCGTATATGTCATTTCGCAGCAACGTACACCGAGTTACTTAATACTGTAAAACAATCGACAAAATTCTACAATGAAGACGCACTTTGTTCCTTTTATTGGGTTATATTTGAAAAGAGTGGCGTGGTCTTTGGTATATAAAATTAATATTTATTTATCCTTAAAATGGAAAAACGCGAAAGAAATAAAACACAATGTTGGTAGAACCATTTCTACCGATGAAGATAATATAATAAATAGTGAATATTTGACGCATGGAACACAAAAGTATATGTATATTGCATGATTAACACGCTCGCTCGCACGCACGCTCACACTCGCAACCGCGACGGGTTCCGACAGGCCACGTCCACAATCACGATTCGACCGAACGCACGCGCCGCTTGAGCTCCGCGTGAACCCTGCGCGAGTCCTGCGTGATGCAGCAAAGGAATGCAACCTCATATAGTTCCATTTAAGGCACAAGGAAAACATTCAGTCGATAGAAAAATATTAAATTCAACCTTTCGGATATAACAACACTGTGCCGCGTCTCGTTTTCTAACTAGCTGTAGCATGCAACAGGGTGGTCGTCACTTCATTGAGCTCCTGACACGAGCGCCCATTGCGATGGATCACTTCTGGGTTGGCCAGCATCAAAGGTTCGTGCGATTTGTCGCGCGCGATCTCCAGAAGTTGTTGCGACGTTTTCTCTGAAAAATTACTCGCAATGTAAAAATGAAATCGCAAAGATATTAGGTCGGTGCACAAAAAATGATCGGTCTTTAAACCTTGATGCGTTGACAGGAAGTACGACAGTTCCTCTTGGGTGGAAATATATTGGAATTCTTCCCCGCATGTTCCTTTCAGCACTGCAATCACGTCTGATCGAGGGTTGTAAAAATACAGGCCCTGCTTCCGATTGTTAAATTCGTTGATCAGCGTTGCAATCCCCTACGGACAAAGAATAATACAATTTTCAATACTCGAATGTATAAAAAATTTTTCGAATAGCAACATTTACCTTAGCAGCTGTGAAATCCGCTCCCAGGACATATCTGCAATCAACGACAACCGGAACATGACAGGAGCCCTGCTTTATTCCTGCGTTGCCAACTGACTTTTTAATGAAATCGACAGCGGGGAAGTAAAGACTGTTCCCCGGCGTTACCAATAGGTATTCGGCTCCAGAAGCAGTCTGAAAATGAACCAATTTTTCTCGTAAATTCGTCGAATCCGCAGTCGGATCGTGAATCATAACACGCTACTCACGGTGCATTTGTCAACGTGTATTGTCGGCCGTGCGGAGGGATACAATAAGAAAACGAGATTCGTCCCTACGCCCATCAGTATGCCATACTCCACGCCAACAGTGAGACAGAATAAAAATGTGACCAACATTGGGATCAGGTCTTTCTTGCTAGTCTTCCATATTAGCTTGACCACTTGATATTCAATCATGTATATCACTGCGCAGATAATAACTGCTGACAGGGAAGCTGTAAAGGTAATAGAATATCGTGTCAGGCGTGTCGAACGTGTCACCTAAATTCGAGATGACTTATATACGTATTGTAAATGAGAATGCATATTACCCTTCGGTATGTAGTAAAAGTACGGTGTTAACAGGCTTAGAGCTAATAATATCAGTATTCCTGTGTACAAGCCACCCATTGGCGTTTTCACGCAGCTCGCATGATTTACAGCGGACCTACTGAACGAGCCGGTGACTGGCATCGAGCTTGCACAAGAGCCAAGCACGTTGCAAATTCCTAGGGTGATTAGTTCTTGGGTGGCGTCCACCTTGTCGCCGTTCGCGAAAGCTTTCGCTATCGCCACGTTCCCAAGGACCCCGATTATGGGTACCAGTGCTATGGACGCGCCTAGTTCCGAGCACATCTCGGCGAAGCCCAGCGTGCGATTCCCAATTTGCGTGGAGAAAGGAGGCAATCGGAAATGTGGAAGACCGGACCTGACGGTGCCTGTCAGAATAAACGAAGAACCGGTCTCCGCCGAGTTCAATTTGTATGCAATAGCGGAGCACACAATCACGATAATAGCATTTCGAGCCGTAGAGATCAGCCATATTATTTTTGTGAATGTTCTATGGTACTTGTTCGGCTTCTCGTTATTACAGCCGAACTTGAATTTGACTTCTTTCAATTTCTGTGGAGTAAATGTTTAGCATTGCTTATCATTTTCAATGAAAAAATTAATCCATCATAGGCATAATTAATCGTTAATTGAAGCGAATAGATAATTATAATAATTACGTATACTTGGGGGAGATAGCAATGTACGATATAGAATATTTACAATATACATTACCCTAAACATTAACAGAACAACGATACAAGAGAGACTCATTGCGGTATCCCATAGACTAGTCTTATGAATATTTTTGAACACTTTTGTCACAGTGTCTACAAATCCTTGAGAGGAGATCTTTAATCCCAGAAGTCCTTTCAGCTGGGAGGCCACGATTATCACGGAAGTGGCAGAGGTGAAGCCGACTGTGACAGGTATCGATATGAAATCTATAAGTACTCCTGCAAAATATTGCAAATTAATTAGTAAACTACACCAGAGCCAGCAGTTACATTTTTTAATGATGTATCGACTAATCTAATCTATATATAAACTGAGCTCTCGAGCTAAAAATGGTATTACCTAAACGTAGAAAAGCCATTAAAATTTGCAGACAACCACATAGAAATGCGAGCAATATCGCAAAGTCCGCGTTTCTACCCTGAACGTATTCGTGCGTCATCAGTGCCATTAATGCAGTTGGTCCAATTGTGATGTCTTTGCATGACCCAAAAATTATGTATACCATAGCGCCCATAAATGCAGAGTAGAGTCCATACTGCGAGATCGTGATTTGATCAATTTCATTCGACCGTGTTCAATTAATAATAATAAACATGTTAGAATAGTTAATAGTTATATTAGACCTGTGGTTCTAGGCCCGCCAAAGTAGCATAGGCGAGCCCTTGTGGCATTACAGTGAGACCCACGGTAATGCCGGCGATAGCATCGTTCAAAAATTTATCCGAATCGTATGTTGGTAGCCAACGAACGATCGGTATCCTTTTCCTAACAAACTTCCTCAATTTGTTTAATTTGTCATCTTTCGACCGCCATTTTCGGTCTATGGCGTTGGAGGCCATTGCAGATCGAGAAATATGCACTTCCGAAAAAATCCAGAATATTCTCAGCCTTTCAAACAAAAAATAATCATTTAAAATGTCAATATCGACTTATCAAATTCATAAATCTATAAAACAACTACGAAAGAAATGATCAGTGTCTACTGTCTACGTGTAGAAGTGTCTGCACATAATGGAAACGAAGTTTTAGAGGCACCTTTCAAAATTTGAAATCTGCGCCGCACTGCTTCAAGCTACATTTCCCATTACTCCTTTTTTATAAGAAAATTTGTTCGGAAAAATTATTTACACTTTGCTATATATCGATATATCGATAATGTTATGAAATCAATAGAATAAAACTGGAAGTGAATTGTATGTACACCAGCTATTAAATTAATACTTGGTAATTATGATCGGTCAAAAGCGCGAAATGTTTTTACCTGTGAAAGTCTCGACTTTCACCGTAGCACCAGAGCTTCTCACGGGTGCGTTACTCTTTAATTATACTGCGGTGCCGTGAATGAAAATAAAAATAAAAAAAAAGTAAAAATAAATGATAATACCTGTCTAAATTGACAGCATTCGAATAGCATTCGCTATTCGCGTATACCGCGCAGAACTGAAAGAAACCGAAACCACTCGGTTGCTTATATACCCAGGTGGAGCGCGAATTTTATCGCAAGTTAGTGGAGGAAAAGTCGCGGCTAGCCTTCATACTTTTTGTACGAATCGCGAACAATGTGCATTCTTCGTGAACGGTAAGGATATGTGTATACACATGTAGGTACCAGCAGCGGGCAGAAATATAATCTCGATACTCCCCTCAACCGATAATTCAAATAATTCGCAAAAACAAATTTATCTTTTCAAATATATGTATGTATACGAGCATATAAAAACAGAAAAACAAAAAAAAAGAATAATCGGCAAACGTCGAACACGAGAAAAATAAGAGCAAAGACCGAAAAGTTGGCGAATCGAAATTCCTCGGTATAACAGCTCGGCCAACGCTAACGTTCTAATTTTTTTCCCAACATTCCCGACCCCTTTGGCGAGACAAAAATTGCAATTGGAACGCGCGAGTTAGCCAAGTGTGTTAACCTTCGTGTCACTCGAATAATTGCATAATCGAAACGCGTAAAATTCACCAGGTTTAATTTCGCCGGCGTTTTTAACGACAACGCCGATGGAACGTAGTCCTTTTTGCCGGTTTACGAGTCAGTGAACACTTGGTCCGTTAAAGCACGACATGTTTCTCAACAGGCCTTCGGAGTTCCGTTTCTGTTGAGCAAATTTATTAAAGGGCCATAGGCTACTTGACCCATTAACGATCGCCGCGTGTGCGACAATGTGAGTGCGCGCGCGCCTGTGTGGTTCGTGTGGTGTGTGTGCACCGCACAAGAAAAAAAAACCAGCACCACGCTTTCGGATACGGACTATGGACAAGGATTTTTCTTATCCTGCTGCTGGCGATCAAACGTCGGGGCGTCGGGCACTCACACAATCGTAGCCGGAGGAAATGCACAACCATTTTTACCGCGTAAATACGATAGCGAGCTTCCTGTTCCGATGCAAAGTATCACATAAAACGAACCATCAATTAGCTCGGAGAATTTCGCCGCTGGTACGTGTCATTTTCTTTACGGAAATATCGATCACGCTCGTCTCGACTAGCATAACCTGCTGCTACTAAAACTTAGTACGCTGCTCCGTACTGGTCGAAACTGTTTCATCGAAGGATCGTGAACAAGAATCGGAGACGAGAGAACCTGGCACCTGCCTGGCACGTTGCTCGGCAAACGAGAATAGAATGAATCAGAATGAACAAACGCGCCCCGTCCAGGTTCTCGCCATAAACTGAACTTGGAAACCGGCATTTCGCTTCTCGCTTGCTACTTGCTGCGGACTGTGGACTGTCTCGGGAGAAGCTGCAGTTCGCGCGTTTGTCAACAGAGGGACTGCACTTTTCTCGATGCAGTCGGTAATTTAGAACAAATAAATCCGATTCGTGGACTGTTGTGGACTCGTCGCTCGACCCGTTCGACCTGCCCCAAAAAATCGATGTTTACGATCTACGAAGCCGTCAAGCCGTTATGTTTTTGATTCAAAAATTCTCAAAGGCACAGGTACCAGAGAATAATTTCAGTTTTCATTTCTCGATAATACAAAGACACGCGTTAGTGACAGTGAAATTGTTATTCAAGTGCTAAAAAATGAGTTGCATGTGTGGAAGTGTACTGAAAAATCCTCTCCGTCTGTATTATACAATAAAGATAATTTATTCATGAAAAATTAGGAGAATGGAATATTTGTTACAGCAACAAGAAGGCACGAATTATTTGCTCGTCCTTTTTTTTTTATTTATTTAAAGCTTTGAGCTTTGTCAGGCGCATAAGCTGGTTTGAATAAGTACATTATACTATAGTAAATATATGTCATATAGTACATTGCACTTAAAACTTATAAACTATAACTTAATTCTAATATCTGTTTATATATATATACCCCATGTAATTTAAATACATTTGGTATTATTTATATTTGTTTGGTACTTGGCTTGTTCAAATATTTTTTTTATCACAGTTAATGTCGTAAACGTCCGTACAGCGCCAATTCGTGCAGCGACGAAACACTGAAACTGTTAGCCAAATTTAGTTCCTCTCGCCTCTCGCCTCTCGCTTATCAGTATTATGGCGACCTTTATGGTGGTCGGTTGTTAAAATATCTGTACGAGAGAAAGAGGGAAATTATTTCTGCGACAGACTTTGAATTACTTTGGATTAATATTGGCCTCACCGCACACGGTAAAAATTAACATACTCGTAGATAACCGTACTGTTCTAAGATTGCAAGAATCTTGTAAATATTTTATTCCGATATCAATTGCGTCGTAAATATATTCTATTCTATATACGTACATAATAGTTTTCGGTTATTGCGTTCATTTACTTTGGTTGCGCACTCGATCGCGAATACAGTGACAATTGCGTTGTATTTTCGTCTAATTGTTTTGACGAAACGATCCGAAAATTTCCGACGCGAGCTTCAAGAATTGATATATTATTTCGTTTGGTGGAGGCTCACCATTTTCGGTTTAACAATGTCGTTGTAAATGGTTGTAATGGTGCTCTATATTTTCATATCGTTTCGAAAGATTTCGCGTGCGTTTCGTCTGTGCTATATAGACTACATTTTCCATCTATGATAATTGTAAGTAATTGTGTTTTTTGTTCTTAAATGTGCTTAGTTTCTGTACATGCATTTGTAATAGGTAAAATGGATGCCACTAATAGAGATTTAAAAGAGAAACATGATATAGAGCAGATGGCCGTAATCGGCAAGATCTATAATATGCAGTGGCTGAAAAGTAATTCTCAGTTCTCAGGCCAGTACGTTTATATCTGTTTTCTATATGTTAGTTTACTTTCCTTTCGTTTACTATTCTCTCGTTTCATTTTGTTCTGTTTCATTTCGTTTCGTTGCGTTGCTTGGTTTTTGTTTGTTTCGCTGTAAATATTCTAATAACCAAGCACGAAAACAAGAATGTTATTCGTTATCGATTATAATTCTATCGTTTGTTACCGCTACAATCTATTCGGTCGTGAATAGGAGAATAAATCACTGAATCGTTAATTATGTTGATTCATGGTAAAGTATTCTACGTCCAAAGAAAAGATAAGATATTAGAAAATGATTTTCCAGAGGTTGTCTCTAATCTCACAAATTTACTTTTCTATTATAGCATAAAAGTATTTCCAGATGGAAATGAATTAGTATGTACTCCAGCGACGAATAAAACAAGCCAAGGATCGAAAACCTGTACCAATGTTGCGTCAGCCGAGGATGCTGCAAACTATCCTCAGCTAGAGAACGATGATCGTGTTATAAACCAGCGTGTAGACAACAATAATATCGTTACGAATAACAATACGTTTGAACCTACTTTAAAAGTTGTCGAGGAAAGTATTATGGAAACTACTTGGCATAAAAATGTTAATATAGCTAGCCCCCTATTGCCAAAGTCTCAACAAGTAAAAAAGATGAATACACAAGAGAATATCGTTAATGTTCCTCTGGAGCGTCTTAAACTCGTGGAGGAAGAGGAAATAAAATCGAACGAGTCATATAACGAATCGTCGAATAAGTGGTAAGCAAACAACTGTAATCTTAACGATAATGCTTTGTTGTTACAATTCATGTGACTTATTATGCGTATAATTATTTAAGTAGGGACACTATTCATAGTATGCCTGTTTCGACAAAGGCAGACAAAGACCAAAGTAATCAAATCAATGCGAAGCAATGCCACGACAATAATAACAACAATGCGAAATCTAAAGCTCAAACTGAGCCAGAGTTACAGAAAGGTATGCAAAAATCAACTACAAAGATTACTATTAACAAAACTAATGATCACAAGGTCAAGAGGCACCCAGGTGAGACTAACACGATTTAGAACTAACATAATAATATGATATACTTTGCTGCGGATTTTTATGCGAAATAAAAATTCAATTCAAGAATCATCAATAAACAATAGAATAGCATTTTTGAATTGATTAAATGTTTTTTCTATTTTACATTCGAGCTACTCTTTTATTATTTTAATATATAAAAATGCATAAAATCCGCAATCTAATAATTACGAAATAAAATTATGAACAATGTTTTGCTCACAGGAAATTCGATAAAGGAGTCTTGTACGAAACAGGTTTTCAAAGATCAAGACGATTCGCTTGTACGCAAAAACGAAAAAATCTCCAATACAGACTCTAGAAAAATCTCGCTACCTATATCCAAGTATGATAAATGTAATAAAGTGAACGGATATAATAGGCCATTAATTACGGGAAAAGGGACGCAAGTGAAAGACCAGCAGTTTTATACGCATAATTTTTCTAAGTATAACGATAGCGGTGACAAAAGGAAATCTACTGAAGGATTGAACGAGAAGAACAGGTCTCAGAGAAGAAACAACGAGACAGACGAACCGAGAAAATCTCACAAAGTTCAACTAAATCGTTCTCAATCGTATAATGTTCAATACAATAGAAATAAACCATTGGCAAAGTCACAGCAGCAATATTTAAGGGATACAACCAAGGAGGAAGAGAATTCCATTAATCGTTCATCTGGTTTTAACGACAACGCTACTTCAGCTAATTCAGCCGAGAATGGATCGAAGAAAAAATGTGAACTAATAATAAGTAAGAAATCGAACTATCGTTCTGATAGATCTATTAGATCAGTGAAAAAGTTGAAAATAAATTTTCATTCAAAACACGCACGAAAGAATCGGGCATTGAACTTTTCCACTGACCTAATGGAATTATTTCAAAGTACACGAGGAGAACTATAGAAAATTTGTACATTTCAGAATGCAATACGAACGAAAGAGCCACGGGAAAGCCGTCCAATTCTGTACCGTGCCGAAGAAGCTATCAAAATGTGTCTCACGCGAAAATCAGCAGCGACAAAACTTGGAAAGACGATCAAGGCTATCAAAATTTGTCTCACGCGAAAACCAGCAGCGACAAAACTTGGAAAGACGATCAAGGCTACGCGCAAAAGTTTAAAAAAGATTCTCACATTTACAGGCGTTCTTCAGGCACGTTCCAGCCTTTCTCGAAAGACACGAGCGGCAAAGAGAAGCCAGACGAACACAAGAAAGTTGTTCCGGACAGTTCGTCGAAAGATAACAGGGCGAGTCAATCCGAAGGCTCGAGGATAGCCGCATGTCCGCTTAAGGCAGCTAATGGTGCTACCAACAATAAGACTGACTCATTTGATTCAACTGTACATAACCAACAGTCCGCGAGATCGTTGAATGCTTGTTCAAACGGTACCAAAGGTTCCGCAACCACAAGCGCGCCCGTTCACATGTCGCAGGAGTCGTCGCACCTGTTGCAAGTTGCCCCTTGCAACCGAACCGAAGTACAATTCGCAAAGACTGAGCAAGAACACACTAGTAATAATAATAGCGGTAAGACGAGCTCGGAGGCGAAGTCTGTCAAGTTTTCCGACAGCATTCAGGAGATGAACACGGTGACTCGTTCAACGTCATCGTTGCATACTAATAACGCAACCCAGCAGCATAAAATCGCTACAGGCTCGTACTACTACGATCTACAATCTACTCCTAGCGTAAGCAACGCTCAACAGCTGGAGAGCGAGCAGAGTGTACAAACTAAGAGTTACTTGGACAACGGCGGTGCTCAGAGCGGCACTCAAGGCGGCGCTCAGATGTCGAATCAGAGTTCCGTTCAGAACCCTGAGAGGAACATGTATGTGATGGACATGGCCCACCAGAAATCCGATCAGTCAGGCAACTGCGGCATAGCGATGGGCAACAACATGTCCTATCACAACGTGTCCCCGGTGTACTTGAACCAGTACAGCGGCACGGTTCACAATACGCCGCGAAAAACTACCGACAGCAGCATAGTGTCCCACAGCGGGCTGGTGCCGAGCACCTCCTCCTACACCATGGAGAATCCGAGTATAATGCAAGGTGAACCCTCGAACATTTACATGCACAGCACCCAGACTTCGGTGTTGCCAGCGTCCTCGGGTTATCAGAATCATCCGGTGGCTAGCCAGCATAATCAATGGAATTTGTCACTTCCAGATATGTTGGTCTACGGAAACGCGATCAACTCGGCGCACTCGTTGAACATGCAGCTGCAGAACTCGAGACACGTATGCAACACGGACTACAACGGTATACAGCAGGGCTATATGCAGTGTCCTTTGTACTACGTGCCGCAGCTCTGCATGCAGGGCTGGAATCCAATAATGCAGTACACAACTCCGCCGCTGTACCAGAACGCAACCTACACCAACTGCAGCGCATTTCCGAGTCAAGTGATGCCTCCGAGTACCACGGCTGACTCGATCAATTGCTCTGTGGCAACGTCGATGCAGAGCAATCCTTACAAGCAGTTCCAGCACGTGCAGCAGCTCGAGAGCAATTCCAACTTCTCCGTGCCAGTCAAATTAGACAACAGCTATAACAGTTACAACGGCAGTATGCAGGCATGCAAGTCGAACGTCAAGATCAAGGACAACTGTGCTGGGGATGTTCGCGCGAGGTCCAGCCAATGTCGAGTTCCTCTCGCGAACGATTATCAAGGCTGCGCTCAAGATGGTCAGGCGACCGTGCCGTATTCCTACGGGGTCTCCATGGACCCAGCGAGGAATGCATCCACGAACATGCATCTGCTGAGTCAGAAATACGCGCCGCGCGCCACTGCCAATTACCAGAGGATGCCAGAACATTGTTCATCCTTCCAAAGTAATCTGGAGCTTGGCAACAGGAAGGACGACGCAAGAAATGATTCCGAGTGCACTCCGCCCATGGTCTCACCGAAAGAATGCATGTATTACGGAGTGAACTACTCCAGGAACATTGACGCTTATCAAAATTCCACTCTATACACGGACAACAAGTCTACGACATACATGGCTGGCGTTAATCCGCAAACCTATGCCCCACAGTATCATAAGAATGGGAATTATCACGTGTCGTCTAAGGAGCTCGCATCCAGAGCGACCTTTGTCCGCGGCATTCGCAAAACGATGGAGCAGTAGAGATGTAGCAACTAGCAACACAGTAACGAGCACCACAGGCGCATAATACATTTCTTGTTTATGAATTAGATCGTTGCAGTCACACCGTACAAAATCGTTGCACGTTCATACGCCCCTCGGGCCGTTTTCGCATCGTCGTTGTCTTTGTATGAACTGATGGTGGACCGTTCAATGCGATCACTTCGAACTAGTTGCAAATTATTTGGGGACATTCTTAACAAGACCGTGTGCAACTCTTCTGCGAAACTTTTGATACTCGGGACCTTGTACAGATCCTATTATTTTGGAAGATAATATCGATCTTTAAAGAACTGCCCGAAGATTGATAAAATGCGACTTTTATCCGAAGCGTGTTTTCATCTAATCGATAATTTGCGAATAGTTCGAGGAGACGGCGTTGTTTGGTCGACCCAGTAGCGTGGGAGGCATGAAAGTTTTTTCATCTACTTTAGACACATATTTCACGTGCTTCACGTGCATCGTACTTACACATAGATGTTTGGCATCAACTTAGCGATAGACTCTTTTTCAAAGTTGAGAAGCTTTAAAGGGATTTTACGATATTGTAACTGCCAATTACACGATAGCCTCATCTCGTTCTATTTCCTATTATAACAAGTGTGAAAGTAGCAGATCTATTTTCTAGATTCTCTTCGGACATTTCTATCGGGGTTAGTCTTATAATGGACTTGGATTTAAAACAGTGTTACTCGTTACTCGGATTTCCGTAGACAGCGTATCTTTTTAATATTATATCCGGGCTCTTCTCGGGATATTCTTGGGAATCCTCCCGAAGTATATATATATATATTTTAAGTTCCTATGATCGAAAGTATTATCGTATGACGATTTAGAATTTAGTTCGTGTCGCGGAGAAAGTTTCGCTTGGTTCTTTTAAGTAACGTTTCCTTCCTAAAAAACGGAAAAGAACATGGAAGACTGTTGACAAAGAGGTCATAGACTCCATCGTTGTCGGCTGTAGTTCGAATCGTTTGCGAATCACACAAGTCTGATGTATGTATTTAATTTCCCGTGGCCCGACGTCGGGTCGCGATTACTTTTTCCTTTCCTTCGTTTTTCGAATTCTACAGTTTCCTCTAGTTTTCTCTATCGATTCGGAGGCAAAAGCGTTTTATATAACCATTTATTTTTGTTCAAATATTACGTATATTGTTAAGAAATACCATATAGTTTATTTTTTGAGGACTTACAAGTTTTTACAAAGTAAAACATTGAACTTGCCGTACTTGGTAGATGTTATATAAACTAATTAGAATATATATACATATATATTATTTCTTTCGACATATTCTGGTACGCATTTATAACCACACAGTATTATCCCTTCGATTTATACATATTAAGAAACTGCACGCGTCAATAGAGTTCTCTTTAAACAAAAGAAAAGAAAAAACAAACAAAAAAAAGAAGAAGAATGGGTGAAAAGATGAAGCAAGTAATTTTTCATATGGATCTATATCAATTGCTGGTAAAAAGTTACAAAACAAAAAAGAAACGTACGAATTATATTATACAATTCATATATAATCGTAAATACGTGTTAATGTTCATTACGATTTTATACGATATCGTTGATAGTCCCTATAACTCGATTTTCGATATATATATTGAAGAAGAAAAAAGAGAGAAAATGCGAAGAAGAAAAAAACAGACGAGACATGCAGAATTTTGTTCCGGCACGATGATGCGTCAAATTGATTTCCTAATTTTCCAACGTGTTTCAGAGATTCGTGCTTGCGCGTTCGTCCCTCGGCCTGTTGTCGGCTTTTATGTTCGTCACGTCGATTAGTTCAGCGTCGAATTCCAGGACCCTTTTGCTCAAACTATACTCCTTCAAAATCGCGATAAGCTCCGCGTCCGTGTGTGCCACTCGAATGATCTCGTCGGACAGCGACTGGACGCTCCTCAAGATCTCCGCGGACGGCCGCAGCATGATCAGCTTATGGTTTTTCTCCTTGAAGTCGCTTATCACAGTGTTCAACCCCTACGGACATTACCGAAAACAAAATGTACTCGACGATACCGCCGGAAACATGTCCGAAATCAGTCCTGAATCTTTTGTTTGGTGGCGATCATTGAACGACGAGAATCAATTGGACGCAATGCTGCGAAGAAACGCTACTTTTATTTCCCTCATCGATTCGTTTTTATCAGAAGATCATAGAGACAAGATTCCGTAGCTCGAAGAAGATTCAGGACAGACGACACACACGCGCGCGCACATACACACCCATAGGCACGCTCGCATTCACACACATAAATATACAGGCAGGATGAATAATAATCTAAAATGTTTTTACGCACTTGCGCCGCGGTGAAATCAATTTTATCGATATGCTTGCAGTCTAGCACGACGATTCTCGAGTTCTTGAAGGTTTTCAGTAGCTTCTGCTGATTGTTAGCCAGGTGCTCTATCAAGTATATCCTCAGGTAGTCCACCGCTGGAAAGAGTAAACCCGCGCTGGGTCGCACGAGGATGTAGCTAACAGCGGGAGTCTGTGTTAACAATAAGAGAAATAACAACAACAACAACAAGGAAAAAAGAAATATTTTTAAAATAGCAACTTCTAAAAGTCTTCGTCGATCGTTGTTATGTATTTACATTTCTGTATTCGATATATATTGTCGGCCTGGCGTTGAAATAAATTAATATAGCCAGATCAATCGTCACCCCTATTAAAATTCCCAGCTCGACTCCGGCGAACAGGCACGCGAAGAATGTCGTGATCGTAGGGATCAGATCTCGCTCTGCAACCATAAGTTGTGTTAGCCGATTTTTGGCAATCGCATACTGTACCGTAGTATAGGTTAGCTAGAGAGTAGCTAACTAAACCTCTGCTTACTGCTACATCTCCAAATCGGCTTGATTATCTTCACTTCGATCATGAATATCACCGCGCTGATTATCACAGAGCTCAGCGTCGCTCTCGGGATGTAATAAAAGTATGGCGTTAGCAGACTTAAAGCGAGGATGACTAGAATACCTACGAGTGAAATTTCTCAGTGAGTATTTTTTGATTTTGTCTGACAATGAATAAATATTAGCAGTTTCGAGTGATTTCAATTAACCTGTGTATATGCCGCCGAAAGGTGTCCTCACGCCGGAAGCGTTGTTCACGGCGCTTCTGGAGAAGGAACCAGTGACTGGCATCGAGTGGAAGAAGGACCCTACTATGTTGCACAGACCGAGGGTCAGCATTTCTTGAGTTGCATCGAGAGTCTGACCTCGCGCTGCAACGATTTTTCGTATATATAAAATATTACTACATTTTATCGGTATTCCATGATCGTCAGCAAACAGATAATTTTTGTGTGTTCATTTTCAGCTTGAACCCACTATAATTCTCAACTATACAATGTATAAATAGGTTGAAATTTACGGCGCACAAGTTGGGTTATGTATTATGCCGGCATGTAATCAACACGTGGTTTCAAGAACGCTTAAATAATTTTTCAGTAAGCAGGTAAGTTTTGTTTCATAAAACCGTTGGTTTTTCGTTTCTCCTTTCTTTTTGCTTTTTAACACGGAATTATATAATTTACATTGATTAATTTTTACAGATGCAATTATGTATTCTTGAAAATGGTCTTAAACTAAACCGGAACGTTGAAAAACGTTATATTAATTATATTACATAGGATCGAACTTGTGCGCCGTAAATATCAATTTATTTATGTACAATGTATAGTTGGAATTGATGCGAAAAATTTCGATTTTGCATAAACATCGAAGCTTCTGTTTCCTAATTGTTCTTCACAGAAGAATTTAACTCACAGAATGCTTTAGCGATGGCGACGTTCCCAATGATGGAAATCAGCGGAACGATAAGAATCCCAGTGCCCAGGTTCTTGCACATCTCCACAAAGGTCTCGGTCTGATTCCCAATTGTCCTGGAGAACGGCGGTGGTCCAACAGGAGGCAATCCTGCGTCGATGTGTCCCGTTAGGATGAAGGGTGCGCCACCCCGGCTCTCGTACACGTACGAGACCACCGCGCAGATGATGACGACCATGGCGTTCCTACCAGTCCCGAGGAACCAGATGGATTTCTTCAATATCCTGTTGGAGACCTTGGCGTCTTTCAGTTTCTGGAACCGTTCACCGCGTTTCTTTAACCTGTTTCTTTTCCGCACTTGTTTTGCGCGCAACAACATGGTATACATATATTATCTCTATATCTATATATATAATAAAATCGTGTCTGTTTGTAACGGCATCAATTGAGAACGGCTCAACGTAGAGAGCTGCGGTTTGGACCATTAGACGCGGCGTTTCGTCGGGAAGGTTTAAGAGCAAAGAGCCTTCGAAAAAGTCGATTGTTTCAGAAGTTGTGACGTAATTACTACTTCTTCCACCTCTTTTCGGCACGTTTCTGCTTATAACTTTTGAGCGGATGGACTTTTTCGAATACGGTTTGCTCTAAAACCTATATATAGTTTTATATATAATAGTTATACTATATATACTATATATAGTTCTGCCCGCGTGAACGTCCACGGTGAATTACCTTCAGGGTCAGCAAAATTAGAATGCAGCAACACGACAAGATCAGGTCAGGGATCCTGGTCCGTCCTACGTTGTTCACCAGCTCTGTCCAAATCTCCACGAAACTTTCCCCATGGATCTTCAATCCCAGCAAGCTTTTTATCTGGCTACAGGCTATGATGAGGCTAGCCGCTGAAGTAAATCCCGAGACCACTGGAACCGAAACGAATTCCACTAGAAATCCTAGTCTGAGGATCCCCAGGATCATCGTGACGCATCCTGACAGGAAGCATAGCAGGACTGCGTACTCCGGATTGCCTCTGCAAGTAGATTTAATGCTTTCGATCTTATCTGTAGCATGTATAAAGTGTCGATTCGTTCAGCTATACGTGGATACATAACTGGATATGTAGTTGGACACAAAGATTCGAAACATCGCAGAGGTTCAAACGATCGCTACATGCTTTAACTAGTACACAATTCGATTGTACTACCAATTGTAAACCAATCTGAGAAACACAATACCACAAAAGAGCATCGTAAACGAGTTGCTGACCCGAATCTCGAAAATGAAGTCACAGCTGGTTTCGAGTCAGAAATTTCTTAATCGCGGGGATTGACGCGACCGCTCTTTTCAGAGGTCATTCAATCTTATTGCCGGTCGCAATTGCTCGCAATTATGAACACGAAACCGTCTCTGGTACAGGGTGTATAAAAAGTTGATGCCCATCCAAATCGTGAATCTACATCTCATCTGGATCAGTGGACACTTGTAACTTCGTAGAAACTTGCCGCAAAATTGTTAGTAACAAAGAAAATTATTGGTAAAGTTGTTTTTTACAACATCGTCCACTCATCCAGAAGAGAAAATTCTTCGATATTTTGCAACTTGATATTTCTGACGACGGGCCCAGCAAAAATGCAAACAGAAACTTTAACAAACATTTTCTTTGTTATAAACTATTATACAGGGTGAGTTCCTGAGTTCATTTGAAGCAACATTTTCCCTAGTGAAAATGGCATCCGCGGATTTGTTAAGAAGTTATTAACGAAAAACATAAACCAATCAGACCGCGGCCTGTACGCTTGTTTGAACAGTCCGTCCGTCGCGCCAACTGTCCATTGGCCGACCGTGCCAACACGCGTCTAGGCTATAACTCCTAAACAAAGCCTAGAACGTCATTTTTGCAAAGGAAAATGTTGCTTCGAATAAACTCAAGAATCTGCAATTTCCGGATGTTGAAGGAATTTTGAGATACCCTGTATATATTGCGGCGAGTTCCTACAAAGTTACAAATGTCCACCGGTCCAAAGGTCCAATTTACCTAACTCCTACAACAGATGACCACTACTTTTTATTGCTTTTAACAGTCTGTACGTTGTTTTCCAGTCTTCCAGTCTAAGAGCACTGAATCTTGGCTCTCGAGGCTACCGCAGGAAATAATAAGTGGTCTCTCGTCGTGAGCGAGACGTCTTACCTCGCGTAGGTGTACGTGAGCAGCGAGATCAACGCTGTCGGGCCAATATTGACTTCACGGCAGGTGCCGAAAAAGATGTAAACGAAACTGCCAGCGAACGCGCTGTACAATCCATACTGAGGTGTCAATCCTGCCAGGCCGGCGTAGGCGATCGCCTGAAAGCAAAGGACACACGCGAGTGGAAACGGTCGCCTACGATCAGACGCGGGGAACGATCACGTTTGTCAGACGACATTGCATGGAAAGTATGTACCTGAGGTATTAAGGTCAAGCCGACAGTTAGGCCAGCAACTAGGTCGCCTAGCGCGTCTTTCGGCTTGTACAGCGGCATCCATTTTAGAACAGGCGCTCTGCTCTTGAGTATCCTCTGGAAGCTGAACCCGGTCATCTTTGAAGATCGTCCGAACCTCTCTTCTTCCCCGACGGCTTCTCTTTCCTAGAGCATCCTGCTCGCTCGCGCGACCTTCTGTAATCACAGAGGACCGTGCGTTTAGCCCCGCGTTACGAGAACGCACGGGGCCAACCGTGTCCTTCACACGATTGTTCGCCGAAGATTCATTTCTTATGCAACGAGCATAGTCTCATTGAGACGGACGCGAAACGGAGCGCTCGCGTTGTCGATTCACCGCTGGCAATTAGCGGATCTACTTCTAAGAGGCAATTAACGAGAGCGATTTGCTTCTTTCTTGACGGACGAGAACACACGAAGTAAACGGAGCAAACAGAGTAAACGAAGTGTCACCTGATCGCCGGCCACGCGAGGCCGAATCGTCCACGTGATTATCCTTTTTCCTGGTCGCGTGCGACCAGCAGCGTGTCTGGACCGAGGATTCACGATCCTGTCTTCCGCCACGAATATTCATCTCTACATTCGCGATCACAATTTTTGTTACAGGTGTTTTATCGATGCTCTACGGCTCGAAGGATAAATCGGGTGATCGCGCGCGCGCACGCTCCTGCGTCCGATCGAACTTTTCCATGTACGACCGATTGCGAGTCTTACCGATCTGATGTGTCGACGGGCGTACCTGCTCCATACACTGATTAAATCTACAGCTGTTTCACACGTGCCGAGCCTCCCTCTACTTCCTCCGCGAACCTGTCGCCACGCCGCGCACCGCGTCGGTACGTCTGTTCGCCAGGATGCGAACGCATGCGTCGCACCTCTTCTAAATGATCCGGCTCTGGGTTCGGCAAACACGAATTACAGCCAATTTAATGGCAATTTTACGGCAATTTGACCTTTTTTCTTTATTTTATTTATTTCTTTTTGTTACAGCCATGATCGGCGTCCGGTCGACCCGCGTCCTGCTCGACGATTTTGACTATGTCCACATCCGATACCGATCGCGATCACCGGCTCATACAGTAATGATTAGAACTAGCAGTGATTTTTCGGCACACAGGTTTGATCATACTCTACACACTATATACAGGGTGTCCCAAAATTCGTGTAACTCCTGGAAATGGAAGGTTCCTTGGGTCATTCGAAGCAACATTTTCCTTTACAAAAATGGCGTTCTCGGCTTTGTTTAAGAGTTATTAACGAAAAACACGGACCAATCACAGCGCAGTTATAGCGGATTGATTCTGGCTCGGCCAACGGCTACGCCACGCTTAGCGGAACCTGTCGCCGAGTCGGATTCAGATCGCTATAGCCGCGTTCTGATTGATTCGTGTTTTTCGTTAATAACTCCTAAACAAAGACGCGGACAACCATTTTTGTAAAGGAAAATGTCCCTTCAAATAACCCAAGGAACCTCCCATTTCCAGGAGTTACACGAATTTTGGGACACCCTGTATAGCTATTTTGTAGGAATTGTTATTAATACAAGTAGTGATTAGACTGCGGATCTTTGTACAATATACATTTGTGTGTGCAATATACATTTTTTTTGCGTCTTTGTCAAGGAGTTTTGGCTCTGAAACCAAGAGACTACTGAAGGACTGGTCGAACAAAAGTTTAGCAATTGCAAAGATAAGTAACCGAAAATTATTCTTATTAGACTGCAGATCACACAATATATTTCCAAATTTCATCAAAGACAAAGACTTGAACAAATTCAACATATTTACCACGTCCACTCTAAAAAAAATTAATTCCTGATCGAACCTTCGAGCTGAGATCATCAATACTTCTTGTTACAAACAACCTTACGATTGATAAACAACAAACACATATACATTTGTGGTATGTGAAAATGTTTGAAACAGAAGAAATCATTAATATTTTTAGTCGATAACGTAAACGACCTAGTGTATGCAAACGGCGCGGAGGTCGGTGGAAATAACGTTGCGGATGGAGAAAAAATAAAATGAATATCTATACAAGGACGAACAATGTGTCTAGCGAGCAAAAATTCAACATGTACAAAACAATGTGTATCGTGTGTTACGTAACCTTGGCATACATTCTATGAAGATAATGGAAGTATTTTTTTTAGAAATTCTCTATCGTCATTACTGGAATGAATCGTATCCTGGATCAATTGTTAATGGAGGTTGATAACGCTCGAATAAAGAGAAGGATATTATTGAATGTCCTAGCTCGAAATTTGAAATCTGCCAAGAAGTAAAGACAGAGCAAATTCTCTAGGAAGAAACGTTTGTCGAGTCGTTAGATCGAGATCGTTAGATTTCTACTAAAGATCCATCGTTTGATTAAAATTATCCTGTTTATCGAATTACGAAGAAGGAAAGCTCGTTCCGGATTCCTGTGACTTTGTCGTGACACGTCATCAGACGTGTTGTCGGCGTTGTCGCGGGATTATGCAAGGATAATACGCAAAAGATGTCCGGCCAATTAAAAATGTTCAAGGATTTACCTCGCGGCTAAGTATAATCGGTCACGCTTTCCGCGAAACATGTCGAATCGAAGTAAACAGTTCCTCGCGGAATACAAAAGAACCAGTTCGGTGATTCCCGTCAACTCGCCATTGTCGTACGACATACAATAATCGATCATGATCGATCGATGAGATTACCGTAGCGGACGGTCGAATTCTTTCGATCCGATACTATAGCGTACCGATAGAGTACCTTTTATAACAAGACTTTCCTAGCCGCTCAAACGGAAACTGTTGAAATTTCTCGTGTCGTGTCGTCGTGCGTGGAACGAGGAACGTGGAACGCCGTTCGCTGTGCACGTCCGTAAATTACAAGGCTGTCCCGTGCTGTTAAGCGACGACGTATTTGCATGTCAACAGCGACAGTACACACTACTACACACCAAAGGAGGCGGAGACTTCGAGTGTATTTCGAGCAAAGTTGTACGGCAGAATCCTGTGGGGTAATTATTTATTCGCGACTACCGATTTTCGAAGGTTACGCCCCCCTCCCTCCACGATTTGGCTACGCGTCTCGTTCCTCGTGAAGATCCTAGCCAGCGTCGCCAGGATCGACCAGGACTGGTCGATTTTTCTTCTACTCCTTTTCCCCTTTCATTCCCCTATCCAACGCTGTCAACATACTCTAATCAACTTTTCTTTTAATTTAAGGGACATCCCTTATGGATAACCATCCCTATTGCCGAAGATAAGGATGGCCAATGTCTGTCTAAACTTTACTGCGGACACCCAGGATCACGGTTATACTCAACTGGGCCCTGTTGTCTTTATAATTAGACCTCCCATTTAAATCGCAACCCCCATAATTACCGGACAAGCAGCCGACTTCTAGACTACTTGCCCCCCTTCCCCGCAGAATACACCAACCAACTTGGACCAATAGCAACCAACTCCAACATCCCCCAGTAAGTCCGTATCAGTCGTATCAGACTATTCACGTAGTAAATGGTCATCGGAGAAGACTGTTTTGATGTAAAATTCGCGTTAACTTCCGCTGGGCTGTTATTCGACAAAAATGCATTTGTATAAGTAGGCGATAACGAGTGAAGTGTCCAGTGCTCTGAATGTAATTATTGCGAACTTTTCAAGCGACGCAGTACGCGACACGTGTTTCGCATTCGGATGACGCGGAGTCATATTTTTTTTATTGTTCCTCGAGGAACTAATGTTGATACAGCTTGAACTGCATTGGCATAAGCCAATTTATACATATATATGTTTCATAAATTCACTTATGCTAACAGCTTGCTGGGACATGTTGTTTCGCGTGCCATGGCTGTTACTGTTATCGAATGGGATGGGTGGCTTCGAATCCCCCTTTTTTGTAGGGAAATGCAGTATGCATGCCTCGGCATCCTAGGGGGGACTGAAGTTATATGAGACTCCCCTGCCGAGGCCAACTTACTAAAACCCTTTTTTTAATGGATGTGGGAGAACTGGTAGAACCCAGGACTCCTTTTGCAGATCCTGCTGACCAAAATTCTCCAGCAGGTCCATCGTTAGAAGAAAGCGAACCAGACAGCAGCTACATATATTTTAATTCATTTTTTTACCTCTAATAATATAATTATATTTAATATGTATGTATACATATATTAAAAAATATATTTGCTCGTCTATTTTAAACATATGTGTATTGTACGTTATTTCTATGCCTCTTTCCTCACCTAACGTATAAGCCTATAAACCCCTTCAGAAGATATCTTTTGGTCCGTTTAGTCACAAACGACATAAAACCGACATAAAACTGACCTGAAACCGACATTGGCGACATCTCTCGGACATTTGGCAAGGTTAAAAAATGAAAACTGTTTATCACGCATGGTCACGTATGACGACGAAAATTTTTCTAAAATCTCAAAAATTAAACTTTGTATTAGGAGAACATGATATTGAAGGAGGTATCCGGAATTACAGTAGTACAAATCAACGGCAAGTCAGACGTTCGAAAAATTTCGAAAATTCAGTAGTGCAACTCAACGTCAAGCCAGACAGTCCAAAATTTCCGAAAATTTTTCGGCGTCTGACTTTTCGTTGACTTGTACTACTGAAACCGAAAAATTGGCGAAATTATCGAA
>CM052337.1:12880945-13002612 GCA_028455595.1 Lasioglossum vierecki
GTGCTGTATAAATAACCAGAGCGAGACTTTCGTTGCACTTATCAGACACGCTTTCTTTCACCTCATCAAAATTGTGCCAGTATAAACAATCGAATATCATTGAATTTTTCTAAACATTTCTATACTTACAGATATATTACAATTTGTGTAGTAGTCACGTGTTCATATTACCGCTCGACACGTCCTCCATAACTTTACCGCTAGAAATATCGGGTAAGTCAAATGACTTGCTCGTGATTCGTTCGTTTAGAAATGTTAAAATATAAATATGTTTCTCTGAGAAGGAGTTTCATTTTAGTGAACTTCTTTATCGAAATAATCTCCAGTTATTAACGATCGGAAATTTTGTATATGCACTAAATGATATCGGCGCTACAGGTTCGATCAATTATACAGAAATTAGCAATTTTGCAGAATTGTAATTATAATATATCATATAATATATAATATATCATTTAGTGCATATTCTCTATCGAAGTTGATATTTAAATGGAACTTGTGCTAGATTACGCGGACTGCATTTAGTGCCCGGCAGTTCTAGTGTTAATCGCGCATAACGAAAAGAACACATTGTTTAACATAATTGCACGATACATTGTGGGTACAAGTACAAGATTATAAATAATAAATAATATTATTTGATGTAGCCGCAGAGTCGGGCACATTTTGATTCAAATAATAAATGTAATGTGTGACTGTAATTGCAAATATTACCGAAATTTTTTAATTAAATAAAAGTCATTTAAGTAATGCCGAAAGTGGTCTATTCTTTATTTCTTATTAGAAGATAAAAGAATTTTCAAAAATCTTTTATTATAGATTCACTCGCGGAAGGAAGGATCAACAGGGGATAATATTATGTCGCTGACTTTATCGGATGATAAAGCCTGCGGAACTAGTAGGACACAATGGCGGCAATGGTTAGCATGTATCTCTGGTTAGTTGTTTATCACTTACTAATAAAATCTATCGTTAATATTGTAGACATAAGGAGTTTTCTTAAGGTATCATTCACCATTGAAAGTCGCTGATTTCTCGGTAAAAAGTTATTAACAAATCATAAATTATTGCCATAAATTATTGCCAATTAAGTCGAATCTCCCTTGCTGCTTGTTTCGCTTATGTTGCTAAAGAACTGTGGCATGATTCGGATCCGAAGTTTGTGTAAGGTTATAGTTTGTTTCATGCCAAACATAAAACATCCTTTGGGCTGCCGAAGTTGTAATCAAACATTGCTTATTATGTAGTATAGTATAGTAAACTCGTTATTTCTCAGCGACCGCCTACTCAGAATTTCTCTAGCGCCTACTCATTTCGCTGACGGTCAACGCCGCAGAGCGGTGATCACTAATCCCGATTCGAGTAGATCGCTGTGAACCACTACTAATCCAATTACAATACTTCTTTATTTTTCATTATATTTTTATGGGATTTTCACTATTTTATTTCTCGCATTTAGCTGATTGAAATAACACTAAACACACACGATATAATTTCCATTGTGTTTAGTGGTTTAATTGCACATATCAGGATGCATAAAAAGTGATAGTCATCTGTCGTAGGGGTGAATCTACACCTCTGAACCGGTATGTCCACGTTTATAAGAGAAACTTGTTACACAATTGTTTATAACAAAGAAAATTGTTGCTAAAGTTTCTATTTACATCAATAGCTTCTACTCATCGAGAAGAGAAAAAGTTTGAAAGGAGCCACATGTCGCAAAGATATAGTTATTCAGATATAAGCTGTTAAAGGGGCATTCGTCGCCAATTTGTATTTATTTTTGTAATTATAAAATACTAATGTCAAGTATAGGTATTTAGAAATTTTTCCCTTTAAATGCCCTTTAAATTTCGTATGCTTAAGTCTCATCGACACAGTCGTGTGCACTGTAGTAGAAGACTTTTGCTATACGTATAACTCCACACTACTGTTTTGGCCACCCATTTGCGAAACAAACTGGTTCTAATCGGAACACTGGTTGAGTTAGCGATTGAGCTGGATTGAGCCAATCGCTCATACAGATTGTCATCACATGCCATCTATTTATCCAATCTGGTATTTCTAAGGTAGTCGATAACATAGATTTCTATATTAATGAGCTCTAGGTTTGAAGAGGACTAAACGCGACTACTTTAATTATAAATTATATGATTTATCTGATGAAATACATTTATATAAAATATATGGCGATAATAGAAAGTATGATTTATATAATACAATACATAGTGGATTACGAGATACACTTTGAAATATCTTTTTTTAGTAGGGGGAAAATGTTTTTTATGTACTGCTAGTTATCAATGCTAGGCCAGTAATAACTACTAACGACCTCCCTATTATAAAACCTTCAGAAAAGGTGCAGGTACAGGAGAAGAAGCCATGAAGGGAAAGAGACACGACACACGGTACCGGGCGCCGGAAACTTTATCGAAAGAAAAGAAGTTATCGGCGAAGCGACACCATTGAAATGCAAGGCAGAAGTGATCAGATTAGTCCAGAGATTATAAGCACTAATTGTTAATGTGAAGAGTGAAGTATCATATTTTTTCATGCGCTTTTCACCGTTTTGGAGGATGTCAATTTGCGAGTTTGATAAGCTTGGCGAGCTTAACTCTAATATTGTAATAGAACTTGCTAAAAGCCTAAATAAATACATTTTTGTTTTTTTTTCTATGAAGTAATGAAAACTGTTATAAATTGTTGCTTTTAGTACTCTTTAAACTTTGAAATGTTTAACTGTATATGCGCGCTCTTTATTGTTGGAAATGAAAATGCAGAAGTTGCGGACATTAAAATCGTTGTTGGATAGTCTTGTAATGAGGGCACAATCGCAGATGCCATTTTTACAAAGGAAAATATCGCTTCAAATGATCTCAAGTACCTCCTCCTATTTCCGAATGTTGAAGGAATTTCGAGACACCCCGTATACAAATAATATAATTAATTTGAAAAATCCTATAATTAATTGAGAAAATTTATTTTCTCGCGTATTTCATTGAATAGATATTATTGTGTATATATACACAGGTTATTTTCTATATACGATTAAAACGAACATGTGACACTTTTCAAATTTCAGCGACGCTATCCATGGTGGCTGTCGGCACGGTATACGGATGGACAACCACCTCTCTGTCTCGACTAACTTCCGGCGACAGCGACGTGCCCGTCAAACTAACAGACGACGAATGTTCATGGCTTGTCTCTCTAACTGTGATCGGTTCTATGATAGGCCCATTTCTGGGAGCCTGTTTAGCTGACAGATTCGGTCGCAAACGTTGCCTCATGTTATCGAGCGTCTTCTACATCACTGGCTGGATCATCGTGCTGTTTGCAACAACTGTAGACGCCCTGTACATTTCACGAATAATACTCGGTATAGGTGTTGGCATTTCCTACACCGCGAATCCTATGTACATCTCCGAAGTGTCCGATGTTAATATCAGAGGCGCATTGGGTACCTTGACCGCGGTGAACGTTTTCACTGGATCTCTATTAACCTGTAGCATAGGACCTTGGGTGCCTTATCGAGTCTTGGCAGCGATCCTCTTAATTATTCCAATTCTATTTATAATGTGTTTCGCGTGGTTCCCGGAAACTCCTCATTTTTTGGCTGCCAAAGGTTGTAAAATGGAAGCTGCAAAGTCGTTAGCATTTTTCAAAGGTATCCGTGATATTAACGAAGCAACCAGAGAGTTGAACTTAGTTGTGCGGGTGTCCTCTGACCCGAGCAAGTCTCGTTTATCGGTGAATTCGACTCAGAGTACGAAAACAATGAAACATACTTGGCTCGCTAGATTGAAGATAATGCGGTTACCGAATAACTTGAAAGCCCTGTACATAATTCTCGGTCTGGTGGCAGCTCAGCAACTTAGTGGAAATTTTAGCACCATGCAGTATTTGCAGGTTCTATTTGAGAAAGCATCGGTTGGCATTGACTCAAATGTGGCGACTATTCTAGTTTTGGCCGTTGGCCTTGTTTCCGGCGGTTTAGCCACCGCGACGGTAGAAGGAGCCGGAAGACGACCACTGTTAATGATTTCTAGCCTGGGATCCTTCGTTACTTTGGCCATTCTCGCGATTTATCTTATGCTCGAGGCAAGGGACGTCGACGTTTCCGCAGTCAGTTTTCTTTCTGTGGTCGACGTGATCGCCTTCCAAATAGCTTACCAAATCGGCCTAGGTACTTTAACGAACGCTCTGATCGGAGAACTGTTCGCCTCTGAAGTGAAGGGCGTCGCCGGAGCCATTATTACCGTTTTCGATGGAATACTCGGTTTCACCGTTTCGAAACTGTATCAAGTGATCGGCGATAGTCTTGGTTCCCATACGGTTTACTTCTTCTTCTCGATATCCTGTTTCCTCGCGTTTTTAATGGTATTGTTCTGTGTGCCGGAAACCAAAGGTAAGACTTACAACGAGATTCAAGCGTATCTTAACAGACGAAATAGTACGAAGAGAAAAATTCAGCATGTCGAGGACGCTTCGGCATAATGTTATAAATTAAACAATATTTTTATGAATACGGCGCATAATATTGTTGATCTATTTATATACACGATTAATAAAAAAGATGGAAATAAAGAACATGCTAGATTACTTGCCTTTCCATATGTGTACACTATATACTAATAATTTTTTGAAATTCTGCGGGGTGCTCGAGGTACCCCTTTTTATCGAGATGGTTACGTTATCGAGGCTTTTTTTTATTTTTTTAGGGATGTGGGGAAAATACAATTACGTACACCCCCCTAGGTGACGGCGGGGGTAGTGTGAGGCTCACCTCTCAGGTGGTCGAAGTAGGCTTCAGTAGGCATACCCAATAAAAACCTATAGGTTATGGTTATTATTATTATATATTATATTATTGTTATTATTATATTATGGTTATAACTACAAATCCAGGTGCCCGACTTATTTAGACATACATGGACCCGTTATCCACATTACACATGTATGCCTAGGTTCGGGTCATTCACCACGCCTGTTTTTGGCTGTACATATATGTTACCGAGACTGAAGCCGAGCCCCATAATACCCTTTCCGCCCATCATCGGAGGAGAGGGTGCTCCCCAGATCTGGTTGACTCTGGGACACTATACAACACAGCTTATTTCATCTCAATAAGGATGGTTTTACTGTTCGAATTCTTTCATACAGCTGTGTATTAATTTCAGTTTACACTGAATTTATTTGATCGTCACCGTCTCTGGTCTATCGAGTTGTTTATTACCAGTAGTTTACATCATCACCAATGAACAATCGTGTAAAATGTTGAGGTTGAGGGAATGCAAAGGATACATATATATATATACGTAGTTGCTAGTAACTGGATAGACAAACTCGTTATACAAAATAATATGGCAAGAATATACTGTATTTTTCTTTTAATCGTTATCATATGAATGCATTACCGTTTAATCATTATTATTAGTTGCAGGTCATGCTGCGATTGTTTCTCATTCTCGGAGGGTGTACGTCGTGTTCATGTATCGTGTATGTCGTTGCAAGCTTACTATTACTGTTAATTATTAATCTTAGTGATATCAGTACCATATGGTTTATATTTCATTTTTTATTCTGTTCATTGTCGCCGTTATCGGTGATCGTTGGCCGGCGTTATTGTTTCCATTATTATTACCAGCAGTATCATCATTGTTTTTATTGTCAATATTATCAACGCCTCTGTCACTCGCGGCGTTGCATTTGATTTAACACAGTAAGACCAAGCTATACTGGTACTAACATAATTCATTACTGTAACATATATTCATTAAATAGATTAGTATAATAGATACTGCGTTTGAACAGTGTCGCCCTATTATACAGTATCGATTCGCATCTTTGTTCTATCGGAAGTATAAAAACGTTGCACGAATGTACCCGCTTTTTCTCATAAAAGGCATTATTATTATTATTTTCAGAGACCTTTGTCTACACACTTTTCTATGTGTGTGCACACAAAAACGTACACACACACACTCGCACACACTCACACCTACTTAGCCATAGCAGACACACACACATATATATATGTATATATATGTATACATATATTCATATTTATACATACATAAATGTAGTTCATATCTAAATATAAATGTATAAATATATCCATATATTTATGCACTTACATATGTGTATTTAATATTTACGCATCAGCGCATATGTACAAGGTTTCGCACGTTGCTGCGCGAAAGAAAGAAGCACCTGGCCATATGTAATAGAACAGCGTAAAAAATCAAATAATAACACAGTAAGTTTTGAAAAAGGATTCAGAATATATTTGTGTGTGTGTGTGTGTGTGTTATTGCGGATTATCTAATACTTTAAATGCGATAAATCAATCATTGTACAATACAATTTCTACATAAAGATATTGTTTGTCATTATATCTTGTAATTATACGGGTGCTTCCTTTTTCTGCACAGTAGTGTATGTACCGTTTGGTGCCAGAAAGAAGTTATGTGGATTGGCACAGAAATAAGTGGAAATCGTACAATGACATTGTCACTTCGATAATGTTCGACAACAAAATTATGAATACCTGAAAACCTATCAGGCCCACACATTCGTCACAGATGACTTCTTTCCAGCTGCGAATAGTACACTCTATCTCGAAGATCTTACTACTCCTCTAATAAAAGAATCTCTACCAGGTTCCTCGATACATTAACCGAATAAAATTTTACATATAAAAGATAAAAGGTCGAAATCGTTCATCCTACAATATTATCGATAGAAACATTCTTTTTTAACTACTTTCTTATTTTTGGTCATAAAATTCTACAATTCTCTAATATTTGCTAATTAATAACCCAGGTTAGCCATTCGGCAATAACTGTTGATATCTCTACAAGTCTCCGTATGTACATTAATTATAAATTGTCGTATAAATTTCATTCTAGATTCGTTTTTGTTCAACGGTGTAATTACTGAAACTATTGACAACGTTTCAAGCATTCGTATGTTACAAAAGTGGTGTATTGTTTAACAAACACGAACTTTCAATCGCAGTTTCCAATAAATACACACATGTAATTCTTCACGTATTTCTCCATTGTCTCCTTCTACAATTTACGAAAATATATAATACAATCGTCTCGAAGATCATGCTACATATAGATTGTATACACATCCATGTCTATATTAGTTGTCCTTTTGTATTTAACAGAACTTAGCATTGTTAGAACCTGTTAATATTTATGTAAATTCGTAGCTAGCCCCTCCTTTGCCGGAGTTGTATAAATGATTCTTTTAAAAACTCTAATCAAATTCGCAATCCAACTATTGACTTATCTTTTCTGGTTCACGTCGAGTCAAATAACGTTACTAATTTATCAAGGACATGAAAATAAAAGTTCGTAAATATACGGCATCGTTACAAAGCGTATACTCGCATAAATAACATTCAACGTACGGCATTTTCGACTTGTCTTAATATACATAAATGTTGCCGAGCTTTCGAAACAAGAATATCAAATAATCTAAGTTACCGTATACACAGAGAAAAAGATATTAACAATAGGTTTACGGGACCCGTCAAAATGACGAATTATAATATTCTTAATTCGCGACTATTAAGTTAGTAACAATGCTTCCCTAAGGAATTATTTACCAAATTTATTTCTTTAGGCATATAGCTATTGGAAAAATGGCCAAACATTTGGATAGACACATTCTTGTTATATTCATAAAATAATGCGATATAGTTATTTCTAGACCTCCGTAAACCTAGTGTTAAAATACTTGAGACGCACGACTTTCTTAACCCTTTGCACTCCGAATTATTTTTCGTTTAAAATTTACTTCAAACGGCAGTTCCTTGACTGCTACTTATTTTAAGCAATTTTTAATTTACTAATTACATTAGATGTAGCTCTCAAACTTTGTCTTTTAATGAAAGAGCAATTTGAAGAAAAATACGCATACCTTGATAAAAAAAAGAAATGATACAAAATGTAAAGAAAATTGATCGTAAGTTTTTTCACATCTTCCTAGAGGCATTCAGTTTTTCTTATAAAACTTCTGTTTGTCCGAATGTACGCAGCGATACCAAACTTTTGGCCGCTAGTGTATGTATCAGTTAGAGAATCAAAATATAATTCGGCCTGTCATCACAGGGCTATCGGATTTCCCTGTTTCTTTTACCTTTTCTTCGATTCCGTTATACTTTTATTTAAAAGTCGCAGTCCAGCTGCTCGGTAGAATAGTGTGTTTCGAGACGTAGAAAAAACCGGCGAAGCGACACACAACATTATTCTCGGATACGAGAGGAACCCGATGGGACTTGATTAATTGATTAAATCATTTTTACATGAATCCCATTTAAATAATTTACGTTTTCGTATATACAGTTGCGCTTTTTCACTAGTCTCTCGAATATGCCTAGATTTTTGTCGTTTACGGCATCGTGTTATCGTGTTGATAACCAATAACAATAAAAACGTCGGCATCAGTTTCTATAATATAATATAATATAGTATAATATAATATAACATAACATAATATATAATATAATATTTATAATGTAAAATAATATAATATAGTATAATATAATATAATTTAATATAATGTAAAATAATATAGTATAATATATATATACATATATATATACACACATATGTATATACACATGTATATATATAATTTAATATAATATAATATTTATATGATATATAATATAATGTAATTGCATAATATATAATATAATATAACATAATAATAACCTTCACTGCATTAGTCGTACGAGTGGGTTTCCGTCTATTGTATATAATATTTCATTTCTTTTTCTCCTTCCATTAACTTCGATCGTTGTGCATGGCAACTAATATTTTAGGAGGAGAAAAAACAAGAAAATGGCAGTCCTAGGTACTTCCTTCTAACCGTTTGCTTTTCAATTAAAGCTACGATATTGGTAAGACGGGTATAATGTTAGTTCGTTCAATAATTTAATGATATACGGTTCTCCGTTCGGAAGAAGTTTAAGAAATGGCCTAGATCGTGAACAATTACACTTCCACGCCGAGAACCCTGTCAACGACGTACTCGTACCTTCGTGGTTCTTCGCTGTCGTTTTGTTCGGGCGAGTTTGGGCTCTCGCCCTGACCGTTTTTCGTGAATTGTAGCTTCCCGGCAACCGGTCGACCCTTCGCATTTATGGTTTTATTTGTACTGTTTTCTGAACTATCTCCGGCCAAGTTCAACGCGATACTCGGATTATTCGTCGCGGCGTTATCGGCTCTCACGGCAGATACATTCCCGCTAGGAACAGTATATGGCCGTGCAACCAAATTCGATATACATTGAGCATCAACTTTAGTAACCATAGATTCACTGGTAACTGGTTCTGAAGCATGTCGCTTGTGTTGGCCGATCGACAAAGACGGCGACAACGTGTTTTCGCACGTCGAATCTTCTGGGGGAAGCACGGGAACATTAAGGCTAACGCGCGTAAAGAATGCCATTTTCTCCCTGGAACAAGTAAATATTGATAATCAGTTTTCATAGTTTATTTTATATGTTATTATTAACCCTTTGCACTCGGAGCTGTTTTAACTAGCAAAATTGAACGTTTCTTCCGACCTAGAACAACTCCATTCCATATTAAATTGATTAAAACGATATTAAATAAATGTTTAGCAAATTGATTATGTACCAACATATTTAATAATGTAAACTATGGTTTTGATAATGGTACAGCCATTTTTAGTGGCGTTTCTGGATCACTACTCGAGTGCTAAAGATTATAAACCATTCGTGTAAAAATGGCCAATGGCACAGACAACTTGCACGAACAAAGCGACAAATACTAATAATATTAATAAACATACTTGAATGAAATAATATCCGGTTTTCCTTTGCCAGCCTTTGTTTTCCTTAATTTATAGATCTCTTTTGAGGTTCTTTTTAACATTTTCTCCACCCTTTTATCTTCGGCACTCTTCCCATTTTTTCCGCTTTCCGCTTGCACCATAAGGCTTTGGAACTTATGATCCTCCAACAACCAAGTCGCAAAATCGGTGTCTCCTTTTTCTCGCGCCTGTTCCAACCTCTGCTTTAGTTCTCGTAACCGTGTGATTTCATCTTGAAGGTTGCTCAGTCTAGCGTGCTGTGCTTGGAGATCTAACTCCAGGTCCAACGATGTTCGAGCGGTGGGTGGTAAGTTAGTACACTTTTTTGAGACGGTTTTGCAACTGAGCGCAGACGAAGGACGCCGCCACCGTAAAGATCTCCTCTCGACGGAATTTCGTTGGAAAGGCCCGCCCCTTCTATAAAGCGGCATACTGCTATCGCTGTCACTTCGGTTTAACTGTGAAAATAATAATTTCAATGTTAAAATGCTCATAGTTAAATACCAGTCCATAATTTTCTGAACTACATAATAGTTTGAGAAAAGTTCGCATCCACCCTATAATTTGAACATGTTCAAATTATATCCTATAAATTTCTGAGGTTTAATGGATCAAATTACAAGATCCGCATTTTGTTGGTATAAGCAACAAATATTATAATTACAATACTGTGTTATTTATATGTATACTGTCTGTACTTACTCGACAAATGTAGTGATTCTTGCTGACTGCGGCACTCGGGGAGAAAGTTTGACTTCTTTTAATGACAATAGAATTTTTGTCATCGTACATACTGTTAGGAGCAACACCGGCTGCCGAAAGTTTCCTTTGTTTCCCTTGCTCCGGTATAAAAATGCATTCAGTGTTCGTTTCTTTGTCCTCTGTTTGCTTCGTTTCCTCGATTAACTCCTCATCCTCCTGTTAACATTTATATAAATACATTATATAGCACAATTATATTTACACAAATACATATAATTATCACTTGAATAAGCCGGTAGAATTGAATTGAATTTCTAATGGATTTTTTAAATAAAGTAGAATTATATTATCTGTGTGTTCGCAGAAAATAAACATGTATGGTGCTTTAACGTGGAAAATAAAAATGGGTGAATTGTTATCCTAGTCTTTCTTATGCAGCTATTTTTGAGGAGCATATGCGAAGGTTAATTTACTTGTAACTTTGTTTAAATATAAGTATTCCGTTTTATAATGACCTAGATGGTGACGCGACCTGTATAGATAAGTAAATTAAAAGAAAAGTACCAAACCATAAATGCTACTAAGGATAACACGAAAGTATCGAATGTTGACAATTAAGAATATCGTACCTCGTGCTCCAATACGTCCTCTAAAATATTATCTTCCATCATGAATTCTACAATAATTCCCTCTTCGTCACTGTCATCGCTACCGCTGCCGCTTTCGCTATCAACATTTTGATCGTCTTCGTCAGGACTTCGCAAGCAGTTAGCCAGTTCTTCCAGTTTCAAGGAAATAGCTGTTTGCAGTTCGTCGCATCCTTGATTTCTAGTCAAGGTAGAGGTCTGAGAGCTGATTATCGTGCTCTCGTCGCTGCTTTCCTCTTTTGTGTTTTGTCCACTGCGATAAACTGATATGTCAGATTCTTGTTTATCATGTTTAGCCTGCTTGGCTATACTCGCACAAATATTATTGCTATTGCTATTGGTATTGCTATTGCTATTGCTAGTACTCGTACTAGGACTGTCAGGTGGCTGCATGAAACGGAAGGACAGCAGGTTGTACCACTTTATGCTGGGCGATTCTGGACAAAAGTCTGCAAGGGAAACTTGGGCAGAACCCTGAAAAAAATGGCTAGCATTACAAATGATATAACGAAATAACTCTGCGTGTTAAACAATCACCGAGATAAATATAAAATGGGATAATAGCGAATTGTAGATAAATTCAAGAACCATATGATAGACGTATGATATTTGAAATCTGTTTGAATAACAATAAACTTGCAAACTTCGAAATCTACATAATTACTAGTCTAAGTAGAGGGTGGATCTTTATGTAAAATAAAAATTTTCTACCGGAGTTGCAACAAACTGAACTAAAATTCCTTCTTAACCCTTTGTACTCCGAATTATTTTTCAATTTTGTTGCCAACAATTCCCTACTATTTTAAGTTTTTTATTTGAAATTTACTTCAGTTACTTCAGAGGACAATTCCTTGTCTGCTACTTATTTTAAATAAGTTGTTTACTACGTAGGAAAGAAAAGAGTACTTACCAAGCACTCCTCAGACTCGCTGCCTGTGCACCAAACATTAACTTGAAGCGTTTTCGTGTACAATTTATTAAGTGGTACTGCAATCGGGAACGTTTCGCCGAATGTTGGCTTATGTAAATCCAGTACAGGTTTCGTACAACAGATGTGGTTAACGGGTAGTTGCATCGGAAGCAGGGCAGCTTTTATATACCTAAACACCAATAGACAGAACCTTTAAAATATCAATCAACAAGGCTAGAACAAAATTATTGCAATTTATTGACATGAGAAAATGCTAAAATCTGTTTAGAAATATTATTTGAAACATTTGGAACAATGGATTCCAAAATTCATCGATATATTCGAGTTTTACAAAAATCAGCAAGTGACTCCAAAATTTTTGAGCGGTAGTATACATATTATTTTGTAAGTCGAATTGAATACTTACACTTGCGCGTTGTTTGGAATAAAAAGCGCAGCTAGGTTTCTCGCACGTTCGATACCAACATGAAGTAGGCCATCGCTTACGGAATACCTACACAACGTAATTACTTTAGTCTAAAGTATAAAGTATTAATTTGCAGCGAGCACACGCAGATAGAAGTTACATTAATCTTTTACACTCGGAGCTATTTTATCTTAAGAATTAAAAATGACTTCGGACCTAAAATATTTCCATTCCTACAATTTTTTCCATTTTATGGATATGAAAAGGACAGCGATTAATTTCGAATGACGTTCGAAAGGGATCGATTCCTTTGCATAATGCGACACAGAATACCTGTTAAACGCTAACGATAAGAATCTAATGTAGGCCCGATTATTCATTGTTTTATTTCATTTGGATATTCGAGGACCCATTGGGTGATCAATCGACCGAAGATGTGAATGCAATTTCCAATTTTTATAGACTTTGAAGAAAGTGGAACCGAATCAAATCCAATTTTCATTGGTAACAGCATTTTTAGATCCAAAGCAAATAAAAATCATATAAAGCACCTCCAAGAAGATTTTCGAAACTATATATTTTATACATACTTTATACAACATACCTGAGTTTAATTTGCACCTGGGCCGTTTCCAGGCTCATTTCGCCGAGCGCCAAAGAGTCGACATCTCCGATCACCTCGGAGAGCCTCCTTCGATTGGAGGCTTCGAAGACACCGGAGTCGCCGGCGACGCTTTCATCCGAGACAGCAGCGGAAACGGATCTGGTATTTGTACCGGAACTGCTTGCCCTCGATCGGATTCCGGTAGGTGGTGGCGTCTCGCTGATCGGCGAAAGAGGTGGTGGTTCTTGCGAAGGCTGTTGTTGTTGGTGTTGGTGTTGTTGTTGATGTTGTTGTTGCGCGACAGCAGCAGCAGCAGCAGCGCTAGCAATAGCAGCAGTAGCGACAACAGGCCTACCAAGACCGCTACCTTGAGACATGTTTCCTGACTGTAGCTCCACAGGTGGGTGGGGCCCGCCGACTAATTTCAGACGATCTTGAGAACCGGCGCACAACAATTCTTGCGTCGGCGTTTGATGTTGGCTGAGCCTAAGTTCCGCCAATCGATCCTCCAGTTGAGTCCCGTCGAGATTCGCGTTCGAAGAGGCGGGACCGACTCTTTGATTCTGTCTTTGCTGCCTTTGCATTTCCACGTGCTCGTACGCAGGTGGTGGGCCGACAGGAGCATTTTCGTAGAGAGGCGAGACCGGCGGGCTGACGCTCGACAGGCTGGATCTAGGGGATAGACTTGGCTGAGATCTTCCAGGCGAGGGGGTGCTAACGAGATTATTCTGTTCCGAACCCTTGAGCAACCTCTCGACCCGTCGATGCAAGTCGACCATGTCGACCGGCCGTTCTTGCTGCAAAGTGACCGGCCCCAAACATTGCGGACTACCGTAGATATCGGTGAAGCTCAAGCCAGAGCTCAAAGAGCCTTTGCTGCTCGTCGTGCTGAGACTTCCGAGACTAGAGCTGCTGCTCACCGAGAGCGTACTCGCGCTCAGCGTTTTCAGTTGACCTTCCAACATCGCCATCGAACGAAGAGCGTCCCTCAGCTGCTGCAACAGCAATTGCTTCTCCTCGTGAAGCCGTACCCGATCGGTGATGGTTTTGTTCGACAGCTCGAGCGCGTTGTTCAAGTCTTGCTCCAAACGTCGAATCTCGCTCTGTATCTTCTTCATGTCTTGCTGCGTTCTAGTACGAGGCGTGATGCTTCTCAACTCCCTGAGCAATTGCTCCTTCTCCTGGAAGAGCAACAGTTTGTCTTTGTCGCTCTCGGTTTGGCCAGGCGTCACCTTCTCCTCGAGATCGGCCAGCTGCTGTTGGATATGTTGTATCCTCTTTCTCGCCTCGTCGTATTGAAGCCTCATTCGCGCCATCTCAGCCAGACGAGTGCCGATCGGAACCAACTCGCCCGACAGATCGGTTTGAGATGCTGTGCTAAGTTTCTCCTGGGGCAAACTAAGCGTACTAGCTTCCGGACTGCCCTCGCAAAGCTGCAATCTTGTCAATTCGTCTTTCAGCTGCGCCAGCGACTGCATCAATTCAGCTTTTTCCTTTTCACCAGAACTCAAGGACTTTTGTATGTTACGGAGCTCTGTCATGATCGCCTGCGCCTCCGTAATGTTGTAACAACCACCATGGTGGCCGCTTAATTTCTGTTCAACGCTGCGCAACAAAAAACTCGAGTTTTAGTTTGATCAACGGTGTTCATCAACTACATTTTTTTTTATTTGCATCGTGTAGCAGATCGAAAAATACTGCTGCACTTTAAAAAATACTCTAAAAAAAGCACTTCATATAAATCCCCTTAATAATCTTGCCGATGTAAGCGAAAAAATAATTTGAAAAATTGGGGTGTTATAATAAATACGTATGTTCCATAATGGCTATTAGCCATAAGGTAACAATCCTAAACACCGAGCATGGGAGTGCATTCTCTCGTTGATTTTGAAGAATTAGAGGCTACTGTTGGTAACTTTGTAGTATTTTACCTTGCAAGCGTGTCTACTCCTCGCTGCGTACAATTCATTTCGGCTCGTATCTGTTCAAGCTCCCGTTTCAGTCGAGATACTCGACTCCTTGCGAGCGCGACGTCAGACTTCAAAAGATCAGGATCATACTTAGTGCTCAATGAACTTGAACTGGAACACACTGCGAACAAAACAACTTTTTTATTTTCCACTTCTTTTTCCGTTATTCGCCCGCGAAGTGTGTACATATAGCGAGTTTAAGCGAATAACTTTTTTATAATTCTACCAAACGACCTGATTTTTTACTGTCAACTAGAAGCGTTGGTTTGCGAAATGACATTCGAAAAATATGAGGTTACAATACGAAATACTAATTGCTTATTTTCGAAATATTTATAAAGTGTCCATTTAATTTTCACCACCAAAAATTTTATACAATTTTGATTAATGATAATATAGTCTATTATATTAATCGTTAATTATTGTTGATATTGTTTTTTATTTCATTAAAGTACACTTTGTTAACTTAAATGTTCCATGCAATTCTGGTTTATTAAAATTATGTTTTAAATTGCATTGATTTTTTGTTGATCATTTAACCTGTCCACTGTCCACTTAATTTCGTCGACGATTGTATCAGATAGATTAGAAAATAATTTTTTAAGAACCATTTAAAAAAGCTTTAATTTCGTTACATTCTACTCCGTCGAATCTGTGACAAGTGTCTAAATAACTGCGGTATAATTAGTGAAAAGAAGAAAAAAAGAAAAGAATAGGTACATATACTTGAATCGAGGTGTACTGTACTTACAACTTGTCCGCGACGCGCCAAGCGTCGTTAGGGCATTGTTCAGGTGATTATACTCATCCTGGGCCAAACATAGCCTCTGTTGCTTCACGTCGTAGATTTCCTTCTTTGCCTGAAACATAAAAGATGGATTTCTGTAGAGAAGAAATTTCAATGGCACGGGAAATATCTATCAAATAAATATAAAATATCTCTTTGAATATCAATGTTAACGACGAAGTTTTTTTTTAATTTTTCGTGGAAACGTCCGCACAAACTGATGTTAATAAATCGTAACGAGTAAATACAGTTTTTCAGTTTCATCTTTGATTTTAACCATTTCCCTAGTACGTATTAGCTATACCGTTACTATATACCAGATTTGTTAATTGTATCAGATACGATGCACTAAGCACCGAAGGGTTAAACTCGAAAATCAAATTTTTTAAGTTTAGTGGATAAAAATTGATACAATACCCCATACCACCCCAAAAATATATATTTGTTATAATTAGACTGCGGATGTTTATGCAATTTTTTATTTTTGTACATGAGTTGTAAGAAAGTGGAATCAAATAGAATTTTATGGTCAGTGACAACGACCTTTGTAGATACGAAATTACTAAAAATCGTACCAAATTCTATAGAAGTGTGTGTATTCGAATATTTTTTGAAAATTTTATAAATGCATAAAGATCCGTAGATCACTTATAATATTATGTGTTTCCTTACTTTAACGAGCATTCCCCCCTAAATTTTCTCTTAAACCGACCATTGACGAATCAAACATTCTCATGTTATTGTAAACGTTTGATCGTGTGAATAGAACATACATATGTACTCTAGTAATGGGCAAGTATTGCGTGCCAAAATTTCGTGGAATAAATCGCGTTTTAAATAAACGTAGTTGGGTATACGTTTCGAGATATAATTATGAAATGAATTCTATGAAACTCTGCAGTTGCATCTATTACCTACCTATACCCACAGTCAGTGTAAAAAATATTCGCACACCCTTCAAAAACGAATAACTTTTTTTAAAATTGTACCAAACAGCTTGAGTTTGTTTCGTTAAAAAGATTAATTTACCAAATAATGTGTCAATATTTTTTTTTAAATCGATATAGGTTGCAATGGCAAAGTAAAATGTAAAAGTCACAATTTTTTAATTTTTATCTGTGTTTTTAATTAAAATTCTAAAATCTGTAAGGATCTGCGATTTAAATGAATTGCACACAAGAAATTCAAACATTTTTACATCTTACAATGCCCATAGCTATTTTCTGCGTCAGTCCATTTCAATGAAACTTTTTCCGTGTATACAACTTACTTAGATTTCCAAAAGACACCTTTTAAATTATCATTACAGGCACAGATAAAAAAGTTTGAAATCGCGATCTTCACTTTTTCCTTCGCAATTACAACCAATAACATTTTTTTTTAATTGTTCACGGATTAGCTAGTAAATCAGTCCTTCTATCGTCTCAAAAAACTTGAAGCCGTTTGGTCCAGATTGAATAAAACTGGCCGTCCTCAAAGGATGAACGAATACTTTTCGTACTGACTGTACGTCCCAAAAAATATATAAAAATTTGCAAGGACGTCCCTAATTATCCCAGTAAGCAAATAACGGCAGGCTAAAAGATTTTCACACTGGCCCCAAGATTTTATTAAAATTCACAACGTTTAAAATTGTTCATAACACGCGCGAATTGTGTGAGAATTTAAAGAAATGAAAATCAACAAATCGTTGTTTTCAACGCGATCAAAAACTAATTCTGCATTGCCATTGTTTCCTTTTCAACGGTTTGTGGTCTTAATTCAAAGCAATCGAAGCGTACAGAAGTAATTTATAAGGTCATCGAAATCATGATTGCGATTACTGCGACTCCACGGATGAAGCAGATACACGAATGCCTGTACAAATCCTCATATTTTTCAACTTGACCGTGCAAAAATTTTAGTTCCGCGCGTACGAGATGTTGGAAGGGTGAAAACCATCCGAGCAGAGCCTCCAGAACGTTTGATATCGATTAGAAAGTAGTTCGAAACGTAGAGAAACTGGGAAAACATTGGCCCTGAATTGCGAAACACTGAACCTTAACACCTCACTATATTTTATGAAACTGCACTTGAACGGATATCCAGACGGAGAAACGATACTGAAAAAAATACGTAGAAATCCTCGAACTCTTACATATTCACAATAATAGTATGCCGTGGCGTTGTCGATGTCATTCCGCCTGTAGCACTGCTCCCAATAAAACCTCTGGATTTGTTCGTCGTTTTCGTAGTCGTTGTGGTAGCACATTCTCATCTGATATTGCGAGACAACGTTTTCGTAAATTTGTTCTTGATAATATGGGTACTTGTTGAAACGTTGTTGTTGCTGTTGTTGCTGTTGTTGGGTATACTGGCGTTGTTGTTCTAAGCGTTGGTGATGCGCGTGCTGGTGATAATTGTCAACATAAGTGCGGTATTGGTGGACCGGTACGAGTACGCAGAGTGTATACTGACGGTCCATGCCGGGTACACAGTAAAACTAAACACGGTACACCGTGATCCCTTCCTCTTCTTCTTCTTCTTCTTCTTCTTACTCGTGGCCGTTGTTTTTGTCCTCGTCCTCGTCTTCGTCTTCGTCCTTGTCCTCGTCTTCGTCTTCGTCTTCGTCTTCGTCGCCGTGATCGTCGTTGTCGTTGTCGTGGTCCTGGTCCTGGTCTTGGTCCTGGTCCTGGTCCTGGTTCCGATCGTCGTCTGCCTCTCCGTAGTCGCCGCCTTCCTCTCCTCCTTTCTGTTCTTTTTCCTCGCCTTCTTCTTCTTCTTCTTCTTCCTCTTCTTCTCCTTCTTCTCTTTCCTTTTCTCCTCCTCCTCCACCTCCTCCTCCTCCACCTCCTCCTCCTCCCCCTCCTACCCTTCTACTCCTTCACGTTCTGCTTTCCTCCGAGTTTTACTTCTTCGTTCTCTTGTCCCTCTTCTATCCCGTCGGATATGTATGTATCTTTTCCTCTCTTCACCTCATCTTTCCGAAGGTCTTCTCGAGACTGGCTGGTTCGCGGGGCCCGAAATTCCAATCCCCACCTCGGTGGGTCTCAATTTTTAAGGGATCCCACCTTTTTTCCTCTTTTTGCCTTCTCTTCTCTCGTTTCTTGCACCATCCGGTCGATCCTCTCTTTCCACCTTTCTCGTCATCCTTTTCCCTCTCACTCACTATCCTTTCCCCCACTATATCTAACAGCCTTCCCTTTTACTCCTTCGTCACTTCTCTCTCTCTCTCTCTCTCGCTCGCTCGCTTCCCCCTCTCTTTCTTTCTCTTCGTCCTTTTGATTCTTCGATCTTTGCCTCCTTCTCGCTTGGACACGTATGAACTGACTCGGCTTTGTGTATGCGCGTTCCTCCTGTGTCTCCTCTCTTTCTGCCCGTTTCTTCCATAGTCTTTTCACTTGTCTCGCTTTAACTACGGTGGCCCCAAGTGGTTCTTTCTTAGTCGGTGTAAAAAGGCGGTCCTCATCTCAGGACCCCGGCAGTGCCGTCGCAATGGAGCCCTTGTGCTCCCACTCCTTCACTTTTCCTATCTTCTCTCTCCCTCTCTTTCTCCCTTGCTTTCTCTCTTTCCATCAGCGACCGCTCTTTCCATGCCAACCACCTTTACCTCCCTTGCCGTCTCTGCCCATTCCTTCTCTTATCCACTCTGATGCGTTTCAAATAATGTTCGTTTCTAATGAATCTCGTTGATATTGGAAAGTGTGCGCGATATTAAATAAACCCGAAAACTCGCGAACGAACGATAACTGCTTCTTATATTACTACCACGCCAGTATCTATTCCCTTCGTCACAACAATTCTAAAACTAGCGAACAATGCGTCTGCTAATTTCGGAGTTCCATTTATGAATAGAATCCTTTTTTTTAATCGAAAATATAAGATACCACTGTACCCAGTCGAGCGTAACGTTAATCGAAACGTTACACTACCGTTTATTATGATAAAATAGACGGGAAACATTCGAGTTCCTCGGCAGATAACAAATGTACTTATTATAGTCATATTAAGTCCATACTACCAACTTCATGTTCGAAACAACATTGTAAATAAAGAAAATTAATTTTAAATACACCATTAGTATAAGTTTAGTATGTCAGTGGTAAATCGAAATTTGTATGTCTCATCCTGTAAATATAAGACTGATTATGCAGTTCCTGTGATATATCCATGTTGTATCCATAAGTAGATAGAACTATCTGGTATAAGTGTAAATAGTAGCAACAAGTGCAAACAGAACCTAATTTGTAAGACCGCGCGTGCTCCGAAATCAGAGCCTTTAGTCTAGTGTTCATTAATTTATCTATCGTTATAGGTTTACGCTTTTAAGTTTATTGTACCTCCCTGTAAATATTATACTAGTTTGTTTGGCACAATAAACGGTCTGTTTAAAAAAGAACAACAAACTGAACAAAGCCGTATCTTTTCATACTATAAAAATTGAGACCTTTATTTTTTACTCAAATTATTTAATTTATTTAAATAATATTAATGAAACAACCTGAAGCTGTTTGACAATTTAAAAAACCACGCAGTAAAGTGTTAAATAAAGAAAAATTTGTTGGCATCCTTCAACGATTATTTCCTTTTTACAGAGTTCAATACGAAAATGATCTCTAGACGGCGGATTTTATACATTTCTGACAAAAATGAGTAGGTGTAATTCAAAACAGTGAAAACATTAAAAGTATTTCACCCCCATGCGTTTCTCAGAGTGAAACTTCATCCATTCACCCCTTTATTATTCTTACACAATATAAAATGATTAGATCCTCTTTATCCTTATTCTGAGACGTATTTCTCTAAAATGTGTTATTAAAATATGTTATAAAAATGGGTGAGAAAGTATAATAGAATATTTTATGCAACTATTCCTGAGGAACGTATGAGGGTTAAAAATACTTTCACATTATTTTCGACTAATTGAACATACGTACTAAGAACGAAAATGTCCTAAGACTTACGAGTGGGAGTGTATGTTCGCGTGCATTGTGCATGCACTGTAACACAGCAGAATAGAATATGCGTGCATACGTTGTGTATCGAGACGTTACACCGAAGACGCGCGTACATTAAAATATGGATAAAACCGCTTCTCGAATTCCATCGGCATATTCGTCATCGAGGCTACCCCCGGGGGCACAGATTCTTTTTTTCAATGTTGCGGAATGCTCGTGGTATGCAGGCATGAAATGCAGGGTGCCGCGGGGCGAGCACACGATCCTGTCGTTGGCGCAGATCAGGCTGTAAGTTGTAAGCTGTAAGGGACGAAAAGAGACGGCTGGAGAAAGGGAAGGGAAGGGAAGGGAAGGGGTGGCGCCGCGTCGGTGAAGGGCGGAGGGTTGGAGGACGGAGGACCGGAGGACGGAGGGCTGGAGGACGGTGAGCGGAGAGCGGAGGATCGGAGGGAGAAGCGGGAGAAGAGGGAGAAGAGGGAGAAGAGGGGAATAGAGGGCCTAGCGAGGTCACGATACGACCCTGTTGAACGTGGTCCCATCACGGACTCTTGGTCGGTAGTAGAATCGACCTTGAGTGGCGCATTATGCCTCGTCCTTGTTGGAATTTCTGGGACCACTACTGGCCCATCAGCCGTGTCTCTGATCATCTAAAAGCAGCCACGATGGGTCTTGATATATGTCCCCACCATTTCCGAAGGCCCGCGCCTTGCCAGTCACCGCGCTGAGCTAATTTTTCATCTAATCTTCTGCATATTAACGGATTCTTTAACCAATAATTTACCGTTCGTGAAAACCGAACTTCACGAACACTATGTCTAGCGATTTACAATGACTCCCACTAATATTCGGACACTCTTAAAAAAGACGATAACGTTTTTTATATTGTACTATAACGTTTGAACTTTTTCGAGAAGCTTGAACAATTAGTTACAGGATGTGAAAAAAAATTTTGACAAATATTGCAATTAATCGGAATTGTAGAAAAAATACTAAAAGTTGCGTTTTACAAGTTTTTATGTGGGCCTATATTGAACATTCAAAAACTACGTTTTGTAGATCCAAAGTAGAGATAACAGTCAATTGTCAAAGCTCAACATCTTGAAAAACTTTTTCGGCTATAAAGTAACAATACTGTAATTCAAAGTGAAACTAATTATTCTAAGAACTCATAGAGAATACATAGAGCACTATATAACAGGTTTGAATAAATATTAAATTTTTATATGTATTAATAGGCGTGTTTCCATTATTTAATTAATTTCCCAGCATTATTTAATCCATGTACAAATGTTGCAATATTGTTAACAACTTACACTTTGGGAAGACTTTAAAAAAAATTAATAAAAGTGGCAACATCAGACTTGCTTTATATGAAAATGTAAACAATTTCGAATAAGAGGATAGAAATTTTAGGTGCTGCCAGCTGCATTTTATATTTGGCGTGATACGAAGAAAATATTAATTTATTTATAAAATATTTATTTTAAAAAATATTATATTGTCGATATATATGGTGTGTCTCTTTAATTTTGACCACGAAAAACGAGTTTTCAGACCATATGAGCTTAGTGTCGAATCCACCATTTTGAATTTTTCATTTTTGGTACCAAATTCGTTACCAGTGACCTGAAAACCATCTTATCACAAACTTTTGAAAGGATCCAATGACATTTTGACTTTTTGCTAGTAAAATCGCGTTCCTGAACGGATGATTTGCGTGCAACGGATGATTCGCTACCGTTGATTGCACGATTCGCGAGGGGGGGAGGGCAACGGACACTCGCGCACACAGCCACACAGTGACGATGCAATATCAGGACTATACGGTGGATGCATCAAAACTTCCCAGCCAAGCTCTCTTAATTTTTGACGGGTCGCCAAAGATGTCGATTCATGAAATTTTTCAATGTTAACTCACGAGACACCCAAACATCGAGCTGTTTCCTGTATCCAGCCTTCTTCAACCCTCGTACGCTCCTCGGGACAAAATTCACCCATACTTTCTGTTTCCAGATACTGTATCATGTTCAATTTCTTTCTAGATGTGTTATAACTCGATTTATCTAAAATGTCATATTATATGTAAAACACAAGTCGATGACATTTCCTTTATGATAGTAAGATCATTAAAAAACAAGTGACGACAGAGAATCCCTCGGACGATATTTTACTCGAATACCGTAATAATAATATATAAGAAATATAGAGAGAAGACCCGTATTACCCAGAGGTGAAGCATTGCTTACTGTAGTAAATACATTACAAGTAATTGCTGGCCCATCAAATTTATCAAATGGAAGAAAAGAAAAATTACAGGAAGTCGATGCCGATTGTGTGTGGGAAAAGATCGGAAGGCGTGCGCGGCTTGGGAAAGTAAGAAAAATGTATGTGGCGAGCATAAAAATGCTATTTAAGTATATATGTAGTAGCTGCAAGTTATAATAAAAAAATTCATGAATTTCATTAACACTTGTAAAGAAATATATTATAATATACAACATTCATTGAAGGGTAGAGTAAAAATGTATGAACTATCGATATTATCAACATCCCTGCCAGTTAGTAGTGGACATATTAAAACAAATTTATTAAAATTTCGGCAGGACAACGTCTGTCGGGTCAGCTAGTAATTTAATCCTTCGCTGCATAGTGTATCATATCTGATACAGTTAACACATCTAGTATATATTAAACTAACAATGTGTTTTCTCACTATACTTATTTATATTTATTTTTCTGAATATGTTGTTTTAATTTTTATTAAATATTTTTTCCCTTAAATGAAACATAGAAACCGACCTTGTTTCAATTTTTTCGTCCCAATTAACCCTCGTACGTTCCTCAAAAAGAAACACAGCTCACGACGTAGACATAAAAGGACGAATAACTTTACAGTATGAGAAAATATCGAATGGGCGAATTTTCACCCTGAGGAACATATGAGGATTAAAAAAAATCATGCAGTGAAGGGTTAATAAAAATTTAAATAAAATTAAATATCGAAAGCACGATTAAATAGAGCGTAAAACAAGCTTTGAAGTGACATAACTCATTAAATTAAGGTAAATATTTATTGGTATAAAATTGCAATTAAAACAAAGAACACAAAAATCCTGCATTTCTTTCTTTACAACCTGATAGTATAAAGTAGTAATAGTAGTAGTAGTAGAAGTAGTAGTAGTAGTAGTAGTAGTAGTAGAGTAGTAGTAGTAGTAGTAAAAGTAGTAGTGGTAGTAATAGTAATAGTAGTGGTGGTGGTAGTAGTAGTAGTAGTAGTAGTAGTAGTAGTAGTAGTAGTAATAGTAGTAGTAGTAGTAGTAGTAGTAGTAGTAGTAGTAGTAATAGTAGTAGTATGTAGTACCACCGAGGGAAAGATAGGAAAGCCTGCGAATAATATGTAACGCGATAGTGGTAGTGGTGTATTAAAGACGATGGGAGAGAGGCGAGGGGCGAGGGGAAATAAGCGAGAGAGCGCGCGCGCGAAAAAGAGTGGGAGAAAGGGGGGCGATGAAGGGAAAGGAGGGGGAGAGGGAAGGATTGGAATGCAGCCGAGTGAGGAATTCCGACCCCTCCCGCATATTTATCTGAACGCTGCTCGCCACGCCGCGCCACGCCGCGCCGGTCCGTGGTGCTCCGCTCGAAGCGAGGGACCCTCGTTTATAGCGCACCAACAAAAATATGCCGTTCATACTTACCACAGAACAAACGAAAGAGGGGTAAATATCTATGAGGCCAGTAGCAGACCACAGTCCACAGTCCACAGTCCACAGTACGTGCATAGATCTATTCAAGAATGTTCATCGTGCTTTATAATCGAATGCATTCGTAAGATTTTCTCGGGTGTACGCGGACAAGAATTTCTCAAGTTCTTCATTCGAAGGATCTTCGACTAACGATAAGAGTAATACCGGAGAAATGTCACCTTTACTTCCAGGTAGACTCCTTACCAAGTTAATTTTATGTATTATTTCATTTCGTATGGAAATGTCGTATACGATATAAAAATATAATAAAATTTGCTTTATCAACGGTAAAATTTGTGCCATCAACAAAACTACACGTAGGTTTTGCGGTATTGGATGGAACGACGACATTTGCCAGTCATTATTCAATAAGAGTTTTCTTGTACGAATATAATAAACGATCCACAATCTATTTATGGTATGTATATTGTAATACATACAATAACCGTAGTAGACGGTAGATGGTAGAACAATTGAAAGAATGATTTACTACTATATTTAAGAAACATATATTTGAAATAAATTTTTATTAAGGGGCCAAGTAAAACAGTTTGAAAAAAGGCTCTTCTTCTTTTATATGCAGTCTTGTAAATTTATGGAAAATCTTTTCTCAGATCATTTAGTAAACTAATGCTTCCAATTGCTAACATCAGGTCGTTTGATATAATTATAAAATTATACATACTGTTTTAAAGTACGTTCAAATACTTTCGTGATTCACTGTACATATTTAGAAAAGAAAAAAGATGGACTGTGACCTGGCTGATAATTGAGAAAAGTATTTCTTCGATCGGACAGCTGCTGTCGAATAAGTCGAAGGATAGAAAAGAAGAATTTCTCGAGGCCCACGTGGCTCGGAGGAAGCCCAAGGAAGCCTCCTGGAGAATACGACGGATAGTCGGGATGGGTGGGTGGTTGAGTGGGGGAGGAGGGAAGGGGATGGCTAGAGAGCTAGAGGGCTACGAAGGGATAGCGGGTGGGGGTGTAGGTGGGAACGGAGCGGGGGCAAGGTAAGGTGAAAGGAGAGGGGGTTTGTACAGGTAACGTAAAGGATCAACTTCACACGTGGCCAGTTGCAATTCTTCAGGCTTTCTTTCGGTTAATTTCCTCTTCCTTACTTCTTGAACCTACTCTTTCATTCGTCCTTCACTAATTTCACATTTAACCAAAATACATACAAATGTTCTCAACCAATATTTGACCAGTTTATTTTCAAAGTGACACAAGTGCATTTTCGAATAAATTCGAGCTAGCAATTTTAATATTTACGTTTCTACGTTATCTTTTCATTCTGAAGCAAATTATAAGTAATATATTTAAAATCGCACAGATTTTGCAGAATTACATAAATGATGTTTTTCAAATTTTCTAATGAAATATAAAATCAATTGAATATTTTTTTTCACTTTGTAACATTTTAAATTTTATCGAATAGACTTGGGCTGTTCCAAATTTGTGATGACAAATCTGATTCAAATTGAAATTGTTAAATTTGAAAATGCCTCAAGTCTATTCTTGCTAAGAAGAGACACATATTATTCTCTTAATAATTGCTGTTATTTCATTTTAACTCTCGTAGTTATTGTGAAAATCACGTGTCGCAGTTTTTCACCCAGAAATCGCAGAAGTTCTACAGTGACGGGATTATGGTGTTACCTCGAAAACGGCGAAAGGGTGGTCGATAAAAACGACACATACTTGATTCAATAAACTTCATTTAAAATACGGAAAAAGCTATTTGGTTTACTTATGTATTTCCGCATTCAAGTACGAAGAAACTTTGTCCCCAAGCCAATATTTGCTTGCGGCTTGTCGCAGATCCATCTTTTGGTGTTTTGACGTTTCGGCGTTTTGGCCGCGCGTTCGGGCAATGGGGGCAATGGAGACAATGGGGGCAATGCGGATAATGTGGGCAATGCATGCAATGCGGGCATGAATGCTCGTCTATGCCTAGCCAGCGCAATATAGTCTCCTAGAATCGCACAGCAAGAGAAGAGTAGTGCGAGAGGCAATTGCTCGAAAGTTAAGGCGTTTTGCTCGTCTGCAGACACCTTCGCTCGCAACGGGGTATCGAGTTATCGGTATGTACACCGCGATAATGGCATCGCATTCCATTCATATCAGCGTCGCCCGCCTCTCGCCACCGCAACCTGCCTTCATCCTCTCTTCTCCCCTCGACGCGTCCGTAGTTTCAACTACGGGCTTCAGTCCGTTCCGTTCATTTCGTCGGACTCTCTGTCCGATCACAACCCGCAATGCATTCGACCGACAATATATGAACGCACCTTTATATCGCCGATCCTTTTATTCAGGTTGATGCACACACGACGCGTGCACACTAGCTAGGGTAGCCCTTATTTTTCGGCCATGAAATTTTCGGCAAAATAAATTTATCGTAATCACGTCATTCCTGGAAGAGCCGCGTGTGGCTCGCGAGCCGCAGTTTGCCGGCCACTGCTCTGAACCAGTAATAACATAGGAATTTGAAAAATACTGACATCGATCTCGATGCTGTTATCTTAATGCGATCGTACTGATTATTAATTTGTTATCAGTATTTAGTGACGACATAATAATATCGACAACGTTAACCATGTTACGGTCGTGGATACCGTGAACTGCTACTTTCGGATCACTCGTGATTTAATCAGGTGATTTTTCACACTGATCTGTGATCTTCGTGATCGAGTTCCATCGCATTTTATCGAGTCGATTTTAACCATCGAAGAAACATGGTCTTATTTTTGCCTTTTATGAAGGATGTTTTTTCAAATTCTGAGATTATAAAAAACAGGCACCTACAGATTGAATCGAGTAACTTCCTCCTTTTTCGAAGTCGGTCAAAAAATGATCGGCAATTTTGTTTAACGTATACCCGCAGCAATAGGTAAATTTACCCTAGTAGACAAAAATAGTGACGAAAATGGTGAGATAAGGCATAACGCACAAGGCAAAGAAGAACGAGGGAAGTGGACAGAGTAGAAACAGAGACAAAGCAGGAATGAAAAGGATAGGACCAAGGAAGAAGAAAAAGAAGAGCGAAGCATGAAATTCCACCGGTTGTCTAAAAATAGTCTGTTACAAAAGAGAATAATAACTCGGGTATGTATACATCTGGTCGCTGGGTAAAAGGTAAAAGCGTCGGCCTATTTATGTATCGTCCGGTAGAGATGGAATCCCGATCCCTTCGCGTGGTCGTTAACATTGTTTGCCCCTGGAAAAGAGCCGTAGGAATGTGAAAAGCTACGCTGCTGGTAAATGGCGAACAACAACGCTGTAAAGCCAGTCGTGCTCCTTACTGCACTCTCTCTCTATTTTCCTCCATAGTATATTCGAAGCAAATTGTTTCGAATGCTTGCGTGCGAAATATTTCTATTTGCGAATAGACTGTACAATTCTCGCAGCCTCATAATTCAATTTAAAAGATCAAGTTCAAAGCTCATCCTCACAATTCAAGTTCAAAGTTTAACTTCAAACTTCAAGCTTAAGGTCCAGATCCATAATTCATGTTCAAAGTTCAACTTCAAACATCAACATTTACCCTTTTAAAAATTAAATCCGCTAAAAATCTTGTTGATACGAAATCCTGTTGTTTCTTTTCATTGAAAATAAAGTTATTACCTTTCCGGTACTTCTTGATAACATTATAAAAATTTTGAGGAACAAACAGTACATTAGTTTTATTTAATGACATGTCTACGACGCCAAAATCTCTGTCATTCGGTAAAAACGAATGACCTGATGCTAAGAATTTATGGTCTATGATTTCCACATTATTTTCAACAGTTTGGACAATTTTTAGCCACATTTCTATTGGAGGCTAGAGGTCTAGACGTCTGCAGGAGGCTACTACCTCAACATCAGACAACTGACACAAATGGAGTCGGGCCACTTTCAAAATAAACGACTCATATATATCTAATATAATATAAATAATTATTATACGCAATTCTTTTCATGTAAAGAATATTGTCCATCGCGAATTCTTTTCAAGTGTGTCATATGTCATATTCTCGAAATTTTCGAGAAACCGGACCGACCCGATTTGACCTTTTCCCGACTCGTCCCGAGAGCATCGGCTTCTCGTACACCCCTAGTATTTATTGATCGGTTTGCTTCGCGATCAGAACGGTTCGTGGACAATTCACTGGAGCACTGCGTACCGCGCACCGCGGGGCATCATCCCGACGACCGACGACCGACGATAGACGAACCAACGAGCCGACGAGCCGACGAGTATCGAAGGACAGTAGCACATCCGGCGGTGCACGGTGCACGTGATTGTGCAGCTTCGGCAGGCCTCGTAGCTCTTCGGGAATCCGTCGTGGATCGCCTGGGGGCGTGGGGGCGTGGGGGCTCCACGAGCGTAACACCGGTAGCCACTACGCCAAAAGGGTCGCATGGCGCGAGAAGAGAAAAAGAAAGATGAAAGAATAGAAGGAGAGAAAAACGGAATGAAAGAATCAGGCGAAGACGAAAGATCCAGAGTCGAGGTCCGAGGAGGACAGGCCAGAGGCTTGGTAGAACTGGCATCTTTTCTTCAAGATGGAGACGGAGATCAGATCAATACTCTCGCACGTACTTTTAACATTCAACCTAATAGTCAACGAGATATTATCCAAGGAAGAAAGAAAATTATTTTGATAATATCTCGTTAACTATTAGATTTAGGACATATGGAGGTCAATACATTTTTATTCGGAGTTCGATGGTCTATCGATTCATGATACAGATAGACAGACAGAGAGAGAGAATAGGTCTTTCCATTAAAAAAAAATTCAGGTGACCTTCTAAACCTCCACCCTTCTAAAAAATACCGTTTAAGTTTCGTATAGAACATTTGTTCATAGTATTACAAATAACGGCAATATTCAAAGCGGACATAGTTATTGCCCCCACCCTGTATACAAAATTTAAAGGTACTATTTTTTCCTCTATCATTTTTTTCGAATATTTACTATTTAAAAAAAATGCTGGCTAGTAATAGCCTGAACACCCCGTAGATAGATAGATAGATTATGTTCTTGATGGAGAGGAATCTCTCTCTCTTTCTCTCCAGCTAGCCAGCTAGCTGCATCATGGTTGATATAGCGTCACGCACCGACTTCCTCTTTCTTTCAAGACTGCCGCTATCACGGACCCAGAAGAGACGCGAAGGTAGAACGAGAAGACTGCGCGTTGCGCACTGGTTGAACGGAGAGGGACGAGAAGATGAGAGAAGATAGAGGGAACAGCCAGTGCACTATGAGAAAAGGAGAAGGTTCAGGGGGGATCCTCGAAAGGATCAGAGGGTCCAAAGAGTCTAACAAGTCAGAGGAGTCGAAAGAGTCCATGGGTCCTGGAGGTCTAGTGGAAAGGGGACGAAGGTTCGGACGAACGCGGACGCGCACGGGAGACATTCCAATCTCCCGTGGCAAGCTCGCTTGCTTTGCTTCGCTCGCTTGTCCACTTACTTACATTTAAAAAAAAAGAAAGCATAAGCAATTGAGAAATACACCGAGGATAAATTCGATGCAAGAACTAAGAACGGACATTATAAGAATGTGGAAAGCTTCCAACTAAAAGTAGATTTCAGCAAAAGGCCCGAATATATGAACGTAACTGATGATTTAAAGTATCAGGATCTGCAAGTTCCACCGACGCGGCGCACGGCGGTGTCATAATCGGTTTTGTATCTGTCCGCCTGAGTCGACAAGCGGTACGAGAGCTGAGTGAGCAAAAATAAATGGCAATTAAAATTCCACTCGCGTCTCAGTGCCCCGTAGAGAGACGTGAAGCGTCGTAAAGACGAAAGAAAAGGAGCAGAACAGAACGAAGCAGGAGGAAACGAGAGAGCAAGCGTGGAGGGTTGAGAGGAAAAGAAAGGAAGCGATCGGAAGCGATAGGAAACGATAGGAGACGATAGAAAGCAGGAGCGAGCGAGAAAGGTAAAAAGAAATTCGCTAACAGAAATCTGAGAAACGAAGGACTACATCCCTGGATGTAACAGGTTCTTTAATATTCCATGAATTCTATCGTTCGTTAGTTTACCAACTACCACGATGATTAAAAATATACGAGATTATCTATTTTTATATATCAAGATTCTATGCATAAAAGTAAATTCATGTACGTGTAATAATATAGACGGTATAATGGAAAGATTTTCATAAAATCACGAATTAAGAAATCCACTATATTATGTAATAACCATTCAACGTTAAACACACTTTATGTTTGAAGGTTAATTTTTCGTCTTCGCGAATTCCTTTCTAGACTTTCGAAATTCCTCAATGTTACGTCAGTGTTTCGTCGTCCGTGCCGATTGGTCAGTTCGTTGTCGAAGATTCAAGAAAACAAACAGACATACAGGACTGATTGCGATAATCGCGAAAGACGTACTTTTCTCGAAGATCGCTACGTGTTTATTCACTTCCTTTCTTGTCTACTTCTTTCTTTTTTTTATGAAAATTATGAAAGCCTTTGCATACGAAACGAATTATGAATTAGTCGAATTATAGTTTATCAACAGATAAAATCATCTTTATGCTCGAATTGAAAGCATAATAAATACCTAAGTACCTATATTTGCGTATCATAATGCCTTTAAAGAGTACTATCATTAACAGAAAAAAACAATTAACGAGTTACCAGTAGATTGGCTTAAAATGGACTGGAGAGAGATACTATTCTTTTACCAATGATCACAAGAATAATATCAAATAAATCAGGTACGTCTTTAGCAGAAAATGTCCTATGCCATTTTAAGGGCACAACCTGCAAACTCGTCAGAAAACATCCGTGCTGACGTTCTTATTCATGCGTGTTTGCTTTATGAGTTCAAACTTGGCAGTGAGGCAGCCCGGAAGATTTCTACGACATTCCACGGTGATTGCGTAAATGAACGTAGCTCACAAAAGTGGTTCAAAGAATTCAGAACGGTCAGTTCGAAACTTCCATGTTTATAACATGTATATGTACAATGACGGCGTCGACAATAACATCAAGAACAATCGTCAGAATATTTAACAAGACTTTACAAAGAAAAAATAAAAAAAGGTGGATTCAACGATGGACCAATCGAATACTACTGAAATTCCAAACATAATTTCGTTCTGGGACTAAAACAATGTTCAAATATTGTAGAAAGTTGTTGACAGAAAATTGAAAAACAATTCGGATTGTAAAGGGTTAAGATTAAGTAGTCGTATAGGTTATTGCGATACAGTAAGAGAGAGGTGCAAGGTCGCAGTATTTGCGATATAAGTAAGATTTCAATATTTTCGAAACTACGTTGTCGAATACAAGCTGTTGCTCGTACGAGCCAGTTTCGGCGAGCCTAGCCTAACCGAGTGCCAAGAGTCCCGTGTATCGGTAAAACGACGCGTCGCGCAGTGCTTCGATTCGAGGTGCTAGCTGTACAAAACCTTCTTTACGACTACTACATCATACAAAGTATGCAGATATTAGATTTTCCTACTTCTGCTTCGAATAACGTATCTATACACGATTTCTCGATAACATATTTATATAATCCATTTAGATGATGATTGTCTTTCCGAATATTCCTCCACTAAAAATATAAATATTGTTCGTTTCCGCATTTTAAATGTTTTTCATTCTTCGATAAGCCCCTTCTAATTTCCCATCAGTTAACTCCATAAAATTGTATGTATTTTATACTTCGAAATTGTAAATGTTTTCTCTAAAATTGGTATGAATGGCTCCGATCGGAAACATTGTGCCAGGGGTTGTAGCAATCCCTTACTGAGGATGGCGTCTTCCTGCAATGCCGAAGGAGACGACGATTTATAAAGAATTTCCAAAACACTTACCTCGAGTACGTCCTGTGCGGTCTGGAGATATTCGCGAAGCATAGCCTCTTGAATAGCACGCCATTCTTGTCTCGGATCTTCGAGCTGTGTCGTTTCTGAAACAATACGAAAAATCGATCCAGCAAAAATAATGCGATCATTCGTACGTGTGTAAACAGAGCTATTAACCCTTCGCTGCATAGTATATTATATCTGATACAGTTGACAAATGTGGTATATAGTAAACTATGTTTATTTACATTTATGCTTCGTTTATTCTGAAAATGTTATTTTAATATTTTTTAAATATTTTTCCTTTAAATAAAACACAAAAACTTCTCTCAATTTTTTCATCCCAATTAAAAAGATCATGTAGTGAAGGGTTAAACCAATTTACATACACTACTGTGCAAAAGAACGAAGCACCCAGTATAATTACAAGATATATAATGACAAAAAATATCTTTCGGTAGATATTGTATTGTATAATTATTGATTTATTCATTGTTCCATTTAACAATTAAAAAGCGGAATTCTTTTTCAAAACTTACTGTGTTCTTATTTGATTGTTTATACTTTTCTATTGCATATGGTCGGGTGTTTCTTTCTTTTAATACTGTGCTAAGAAAGTACCACTAGCTGTAACTGTCGAAGACAGAAGAAAGATCTTGAAGAAAAGGAGCCGGGAAAAGAGAGAAACAAAATCAAAAAAGAACGAGAAATCAATAATAATTTTCACGAAAAAAAAAGATAAATATACAACAAATTAATTTGTACTGTTATGTGCCATCGAAATAAATTTCTCTCGTCGATAACTGTTACAAGCGATCGAAATGAATTTCTCGCAACGATAACATTTAGCAACAAGAGAAAAAAATAATCGGTAACTTATAATCCTTATTTGTAACCAATATGTTGTAACCAATATTTTTAGTTATAACAGTTAGAGTCCCTGGTACATATTTTCAATCCACATGGTAACGGGTATCTCTAATATATTGTATATGCTGACAAAATTATTTGCGGTACTGTATGGAATTTTCTAAGTAAAGGAATTTTCTCTGTCAATTCCTGTGATCTATGTAGAAATTTCTGGATTGAAAAAGAATCGCCTAGCAGTATTACATGTACTAGCATGCCAATGAACCCCACCCTTGCTCAACGACGATGCGAACAGATGATGTTTTCGAACAGTTACCCATCGACTCTGCATACCAGTCTACAGCAAAAGCGAAACATGTGATTGCCATAAGTTCTCTTATGGTTCCCGCCTTTATAGCGACCCCTCTCGCGTCCTGTTTTTTTCTCTGACTACCCCATCGTTTTCATAAGCGTGTTACAGTGTGCATTTTCACACGCATAATGCCCTCCCTATAGTGATAGGCACCATCGACTAATTACCATTTAGTTGCTACATACAATCGATCATTTAATCGATAGTTTCAATCGATGGTGCCCATAGCTACCTCCCTACATTCTTCAGAAACATCTTGCGTAGGATCAGTCTCGTTCGATCCACGGTGGAAAGAACATTTCTAACGACTTGTCAATACAAAGCTCACGGTTGCTGATACGAGTGATTTTAATAGTCACATTTAAACTAATCACTAGACTGCGGATTTTTATACAAAATAAAAGTTAACTGCTGCTATTGCAAGGGATCAATGCTATTTAGCTGGACAAAACTCATAAAGTAAATCCGTAAAATATAGATGCCGGTCATGTGAAGTAATGTCTAGACAGTAAAAATATTAACATTCCATTGTCATTTCAAAACTCCTGACGACTCTTCTGTGAACCCTTTGAGCGATTTCTTGGGCAGGCGATATTCGTTGGTATTCATAATTATTTCCAACAATATTGTTTTAATGTCTTGATCGACGAGATCGGTAGGACATCACCACGTTTTCAGTTAAAAAGAATATACTAACAGGTGTACAGTAATTTATTACTTTACAAAACACGAAAAAAATAATATGTAATATGGTTCTTGAAATATAAACGGTTCGTCAATTACGTTAAATCTACTACACATTTCTGTGCAGCGTAAATGCATAAAATCCGCAGCCTGGCTATAGCTTATAATAACATGTAAAAAAGGAAAAATAATACGCACGATTAACATGATTAATGTAGTATGCACCCACATGCTTGTCATATGCCTCCTCCCATCCAAGTGGAAGCTCATTCCCGATGCAGTCTGCGAACGTCTGAGGTTTCGTAAATCTGTAAATCAAGAAATAATCATTCTAAAACATTTGTTCGCATTTCCGGATTGATGTGTACATTCTCGATTTACATACGATCAGTTAAAACAGTCTCCGTTCACCTTTTAATACGGAGAAACCTATGCACAAGTGAACCGCATTGCTTGCGTGTATTTCTTTCAGGAACTTACAATTAAAATAAGTAGTTACAAGCCTCTAAAAACGGCTAAATTGTTTCGTGTAAAAGGAGGTAGTGCGAGTAGTGCACCTAGATCCTTCCTCCCCCCCCCCCCCTCGCTATGTAAATCAGATCCTACTTTCATTCCTATTTTCCAACCCTATCAATGAACCTAATAGGGTAGAGAAAGTGCTAGAATTGTATGGCACGCATCTAAACTACAGTAAAACCTTAAATACTGTCCGGGGTCGTCTACGTAAACGTTGTCCAGTGCCTGCTCACTCCACTACCTGTCAACGCTGTGCCAGTGACGGCAATACTTTTCGGTCACGCTATCCGTATTTCATTCGGTCCCTTTCTGTGTTCGGCCCTCTATTGAAGTCTCGCTCGGTGCGGTAGACGCAGTCATAAATACGATTGTTGGAGAGTATTCGAAGATTTACTGTAGTATGCCTAAGAAATTGACGCATGGTGTGTAAAAGGTTGGCCATCCCTGCCATAAACTGTAATAGCTACTGGTGGCCACTTTGAACGGACTCCGGAGAGCTCAGTGAGATGGTTAGTGTACCTTTGGGGTTGAATATGGGGGTGGGGGAAATCATTCAATCGCAACTGAGGGTGCGGGTCGGGGATTGTCCGCTATAATCGAAAAACAGGCTACCAGTTGCTATCCAGACTCGCGGACTTTCATGAACAAGCATCCTCTAGGAGAGATACAGTGAGTCCTCCGAGGCTAGAGGATTTAGAGCAAGCATGTCCAACTCGACGGCTGGCGAGCGCGAGCTCTCGTCTCAGCTCGTGAGCCGGGTTCCGAACTGGCTGGCATACGTAGGATAGGGAGAGCTGCAAGCAACAGTGTGCGTTAACTTTGGTTATACTGACACGGTCAGTAGGTTCGCTTCCATACATCCGAGCTAGGTTTCGGCTCGCGAGGTGCCCTTTGAGCCACGAGTTGGCCATGACTGATTTAGAGGGTCTTCCGGCCAGGTTTACAGAAGTTTCCTCCGCGTACCGGCTCAATTGTCTCCTCAACGAGACGGGCAGTCTAGGTCTAGGTACATATTACTATGTATAGCAATGATGGGCACGATAGGGGCCCTTCAAACGTCTGCTTCCCCCACCAAACTCTTTCTTATGGTGACGACGGATGCTGGTAAGGGACAGCGGGTACTATGGTGGAGACGGTCTTGTCTCAATTAAAAGAAAAATGCCCATCCCTGGTATACAGTCTACCCTCCCATTGTGTGAAAACCTCGGGGCTATGGAGTCTCAAAAAGCCTAGAGGTACCAAGTTATTCGAAGTATGCCGAACATACAGAAGAACAACACGTAAACGACTAAACGACAAAGAGGGACTGAAGATCGAGGCAACCGGCACAGTTTAAAAGGCTGTGTATCGATTACAATGCCAATACAAATAGGAAAGTTTTTTATTTTATTTCTCATTTATTCTTTACAAAACTTTTGCCAACGCATTTTTGAAATTTTTCTGATTCGAATCAGTTACCACCACAAACAAACACCACATAATTTCAACCATATTTACTCGTTAAAAGTGTGATAATATGCTCGCTATGATATAGGTAAATATGATTGAAACTCTGTCGAGTTTGGTCTCATTTCAATCAGGGAAATCTCACAAATCTGTTGACGACAGTTTCGTACAAGTGGAACTAAAAATGAAGAAATTAGTTCACAATGAATGAAACTAACAACGTGTTGCTCGGCGATCACTTTCTTTGTACAAGACAGTGGAACCACGATAACTCAAAAACCTCGAAAAGACGAACCGTTAATCGCCTATTAGATTGTTAAATGATGCACTTTACCTCTGAAACTCGAATTTAGAAGAACTCCGACCTCTACAAGTCCAAGTTTCCTTCTACATATGTTTCAGTCAATCGATCCAAGAGGTACAACGGTTCCGCGATCGTCAATTGTTTACTTCTTTAAGCAGTGCCGTGCATCTTGATCGCGAAGGCAGTTGGCTGTGAAAGATTGAATGAATAAGTTCAAGCACAGTTCTGTCGTTTTTAATTCTTCTCTCCGAATCTAACAAGATGAATTTTCGAAACACAAGCTGAGAACAGCAATAACAACTGGATCGAGAAAAGAGAAGGATTATCGTTAATGAACTTAAGATTCCTATTAAAACTCTATCAACAATCCGTAAACAAAAAAACGAGAATGGAAACGTGTAGAAGATCACAGGAGGTAGTTTCTTCGATAGCATAACAATATGTGGCAGATTTTCTGATATTCAAAAGTACCGATAAACAGCCGTGTAAACCTGATAGTTAAATAATAATTTCACTCTCAGGACGATATGTATGGGGCTAGGAAAAATTATTTTATACTTGTTTGGCCGTCTTAAAAATGTGGTATATTAACAATTTTGTTTTGTTCAAATAATTATTTACATTTATAACGTAAACGTAAAAATAGGACTTTTGAGGGCCGTTGTGGACTAGATTGATCTTTTATTCCTATCCGAAGGGAAAACCCCCATTATCAAGAAATGAGAAAACGCATCCAACACCCTTGCAATTCTGGAAAACGAGTCTACCCCCTTAATGGGAGTTCCTAAATAAATACAGGACAGTGTAATTCTACGAGCACACAATCAAGGTCATTTTTCACCGTATAAGACCAAAGATTTGATTCACCAAGATTTTTGGTTTCCAAAAATGAATAGTAAAGTTATTACGGTAGTGCGTCCTTGTATGCAAAGCATACTCGTTGACAATGAGAGAAAGTACGATAAGCAAGAGAGATACCAGATATTGATTAGTGACAATTGCTTACTCGGATTGTTTTTCTTTTTTATAAATGAATAAATCAAGGAGTGCAAGTCATGAGAAGGAGTAGATGACTCAAATTATGAACATTACATTACGAAAATTGCGAGAAATGCAAAAAAGCACTTCACAGATAAGGTGCAGTGAGGTAAGTTCGTAAAAGGGGCAAGTGCATATATGCATTGGTTATTTGTATTATAGACCGTTTCTCTAGCTTCTATCGATTAATGTACTATAAGTTAATATGAACCATTCGACATAGATGTTGTCGAAGAATAACGGTGATTTAAACGTGCAACAGTTCATAAGTTAATTATACATATATTCTGTGTTGTTATTTCAGTTTGCTGTTGTCCCGTAAATATTATTACCTGGGACATGTGCAGACTATCACAGTGGAATAAATGTGTACTAGACAGTTCATGTTCACTATTCCAATTCATTTTTTGTATTGCACTATAATTCTTAATGCAGGGTAAGTAGGGTATTACCCTATATTTGTATCAACAAAAGTTTTCTTTTTTAATAATAATTATTTTATGTCACTGTATTTGTAAAAGTACTTGTTTGCTTAAAAATGGATAACTATAAAACTAATCAATATAATTTAATGCAATGGAATGCATTTTATAGCAGGTTTATGAACAATCGAAACGAACTTCTCTCATCGATAACTGTTATGAGCGATCAAAACAATTTTTCTTCGTCGATAACAGTTATCGAGGACACTCCAAATTTTTGAACACTAATAACTGTTACTTGTAACCAAAAAGTATAAAAATCAATATTTTTTAATAACTTTGTTCTTTGATATGTTTCTTTTATGCTGTGTGTAGAATATCTTAAATTTCAATAATAATCAGCGTTTTATTAATGACTTTTATCGTATGAAATTTTATAATAACTTTACTTTTGGTCCCTAGAAAGAAGAAATCTACGTTATATCGAAATACGTGGCGTTGTACCATGGGAACAAAAAGTATCTCGACTTTTTTTTAAAGGGAACGCGAGGTGACGTTATGTGTCACATATTTTATATTAATGTTCTTAATAATTGATTACTTGTTTTTTTTTGTTTTCTTTGAACGCTTATCGAAATTTTGCGCGCATCTAAAGTTATACCGGTTTGGATTGTCCGTACTAGGAATGCTGGTACAGCGTTAACGCATGCCAGGTGCGTAAGCATGTCAGGCGTTTCCGCCACACAGGCAATAATACAATACATATAGTATAGTGTGAACAAGTCAGATCGGTAGAGCTTGTGATACACTGTAAAATTTTGTGAAACGTTTCGAGTTGAAGTTACTTGGCTCGGTGATGTGAACCGGTGAAAGTTATTATGTATGTGAGTAGACCTATAACCTATACGTGAAAAAATCATTGAAATCATTCCTGCATACTCTTCTTGGAACGATATTCGAATGAAATTTTCTTGCTCGCGTATCGCTAAAGATTCTCGTATGATACAATTCGAAAAAAAAATCATCTGAACGTTATTCGTGGGTAACGTTCGTATGTATTCCCACCCACAAGTCTTAGGATAGTGATCGTATTTAAAATTTATAAAAATGATTATCGATCTTAAATTTCATAAATTTTTATTTTAACATAAATATAAAATATTGCCACATGGAAATGTATACCCTTTTCAAGATGCTAATTCTCCATTCGCGAATAATTTATATTTTGATAATTTTACTATAATTATTTTAATAACAATTACTGTATCTACTCTTTATATATTAGTTTTCATTTAAAATAATAAACACTTGAATTTCAAATTATCAAATAATCACCATATTGAAATTTTATGAACTATTACTCCTGTAATTATATTATTTCTATTCCTTCTTTAAAAACCCTATATTTTATTAATGAATTATGAAACCCTACATAATTCATAACAAAATTTTCCTTATTTGAAAGTTTACATGTCAAAGAAAAAGTGCTTCAATTTTTAATGAATTATTGCATAGAAGTTGATCGAAATGGTTTTTCAATATTTTTGACGTGGATTTTGGATCATTATCATTACATTTATATCATGTAGTTAATTAATTTATACGAGATACCAGAGTTTCGCTAAAAACCAAAGGTGTCCTAAGCTTACGAACAGGAGTGTACGTGTTAGAAATAGCATGTATAATAACATGTATGGCGACACAGCTCCTATACACCGATTCGCTCTGTCAGATGGTTCGTGTACACTACAATCTACCACCTCGAATGTACACATTAATTTAGACAGTACGGCCACGTGGATCCTATCACAGCGATACCATTGAATTTCGGTGATAACAACATTAAAAATAGTTTCGCATTAGTAAGTCAACCTATAGTAACACCGGAAATATTTACAATCAGCTGTTAATTCGCGTTTTCTTTCGTAAATGTATAAATTATTTTCAATTCGAAAATTTCACCTGAGCAAAGCTTTCGTATACGATCGATATAGTGCACACGGTATGTGCCATGTACAGTATGCATAACGAAATAAATCTGACACGGTATCATACAAAAGAAGAACGCGTGATATTTTCGAAAATTCCCCCTTTCAAATATAATAATGGATTCTTCGGTGTCCTATCGTTTAATTTGTAATTGCGACATCTCGTTAGGTGAAACAGCAAAGAAGAAAAAAATAAGAATTGTCTAAACGCAACAAATAAAGATACAAGAGAGGCAAATAATAATTCTGTTTACAGCTCGACCCTGATCACCAGATATCTCGAGTTTTTCACCGGCAGCGTAGCGGCCCTGGCGACTGGAATGCGGGCGCGGCGAGTCCTCGCTGTATGAATATACACGTACACGTAGTACAGCACACACGCGAAAAACCCAAGGGGCGCTCTGACGAGGGTAATCTAATGTCAGAAGTATTTTGCATTTCGACATCTATGTTCTCATGACTCAGACGCGCCGCGGTTGCACCGTGCCCCGGGTCCGATGCACCGAAAATCCTGATAAACCACGATTTTTCAAAGACCACCTATACATAGGTGTTCCCCGGTGGTGAACGTAGAAAATTCGCAGGCCAGTACGTGCGCGAGTATATTTAGTTGGCACGTGCACACGTGTACACGGGCCGAACGCTAGCGTATAAATCTGACATACCTGTCTCTTGGATCGATCCACGTTGTCTTCCTTGTATTGTGATCGATGAAATACACTTTTCCATCAAAGTCTTGCGCGACGTCCCACCCGTCCGGAAGCGGTATCTCCCCATTTCGTCTCCTTGGCATATTTCACTGCGCTCTAAATCCATCCAAAATTCTCTATCACCGACCAGTCAACAGAAGCACATATCTACGCGCACGAACACACTTTATTCGTGCCATATACACTCCGTGTCGATAGACGAAAAAAAAAACAAAGACAGATGCTCTGAGAAAGATAGAGAGGTTGGCTCGACTCGGGTAAAAGAGAAGGAACGCAGCGGTGATACACACGGACTTACAGTGGAATGGAAATAGAAGGGATGTATTGCACATCACTGATTATACACATGCGCTACGCGTGTGCTTGTACCACATGTGCACGTATAGAAACGAAAGGCGCGTAACAAGTATGCATGCACGCGCACTCTGTGTGTCTGTGTGTTCGTGTGTGCCTGTGTGTGTACACATACCAAACGTACATACAAACGTGCACACATTCGTACCAGACATACGTACACGCATACGTGTCCCCCGACACACACACACACACATGTTCACTCATGCAATACGTAGGTATAATATGGATTCGTACGGACTCGCATGCACACGGCTAGCAAATACACACGCGCGCACCCGCACACCCACACGCTCGCACACAAACACTCGCGCATTCACTCTCGCAGACACATACTCGCGGGCTTGGGCGCGCGCGCGCTACTCCGCCATCATGAATACCTCATTATCATGAGCGGAGTGACGTCAGAGTCCCCGCCTTCAGATTCCTCTCAAGCGGAATTCCACCGTTAACATAGCTGGCCGTTGAAGAAAATTCTACTGTTGATATCTTGCCTTGAGACTGTATCGTGGCCGTACATTTGTATCAGAGCGCGTTTCGATGCCCGTTACATTATCGTAACACTTTCTTTTCAACATAACACTGGTATCACAGGAAAATTTCAAAAGAAAATTTACATGCGACAACCGCACAGTTCTTACACTGTTTCTCCTGGCACCAAACAGAAAAGAAAAACAAACAAACAAACCAATGGAATTTGCAATAAACCACACTTTCACCCCTTTTGTCGTGTCACTTTTGGTTCACTTCCTTTTACATTCTTGTCTTCTGCTCGCCCGAAAAGCCTTGATTTCACATTACGCTCCGATCACTTCTTTTTATAGAAACATATTTTTTGACTCGGTCCGTTATCGTTTCGCTCTTTACATATTTATCGTTGATTCCTCGACAGCGAGCGTAGCGTGGCCTTTCAAAAAATCATTTTCAGCACCGTGACATCGTGCGTGCATCTCATCGATTATGTTTCCGAAGCGATATCCAGTCTCGACGACGAATCGTTACATTTTCTTCTCGATCGTTCAGTCTTCGCAAGAGAGTTCTCGTCCAGACTCTTGTCAGAGGACTCGTGCGGATCCGTTTCAAGAAATCGTGTTCGCGATCCGTTCGAAGGAATGCACGTTAATATGCCGGTGTATTGTTCAATACATTTCACCGTGCTCCCTTTTTCTTCTCACATGAAAATTTCCGTTGGTTGTGCAACAACCACTGAAAACGAACATAGCGTTGCGATTCGGGGGGGAAAAAGAAACGAGAAATGTTCGGAATTTATCTTGCGTTCTTTCCTCTACACACTACTTCACTCCACTTTTACTTAGGTACACAAAATAGGACACTGTTTTGTAGTTATCGCGAGACACTTCTGCTCGTTCGTGGATTCGAGCGAATATGACTGAACAGAGAAACTGCACGCTGTGTCAAAACCGTTGCGTCGGTTCAAATGCCAAGAATACGTGGAAACTATTCTGTCGTTTCGACGATACTACAACCTCGCGCCAACTACAAGCATTTTGAGTGTTTGAAACATGCCACTGGACGTTCATACTGTGAGCGCTTGGCAATGCTTCTCGCTCACTCTCTCTTCCTCTCCGCCACAGCCACAACCAGCCACAACTCGTATAGCGTATAGCGATAGCGATGAGAACCAAACGTAATCCCCTCTCAGCTTTGTACCCTCCTTCCTCTTTCACACAAACTACCCCCTCCACTTGGCAATAGCTCTAGTGTCTCTGACCGCTGTGTACGAACAGCGACGGGAACAAACGAACGCGATGCTCTTCCAATAGTTCGCATGCTTTCCGTCATACTGCACTGATGGCGCCATCGCACAACGTCTAAACGCAGGTGCACTCGAAACCGTTCAACCACGTTCAACATTCGGCAGGCTCCGGCCGAATTAAATAATGTAATTGTAATCCCGTCGATGCCTCTTCGAATATATCCTACTGTGCAAAAGAAAGAACCACCCAGTATAAATTATAAGTAGACTCAGAAATATTTGTGCAATTTGTGCATCAATTGCAGGACATTACATATAAATATTCTTCGTTAGTAATTTCAATGTAATGAAAATAATATATTAATACTCATAAAGTCTTTTAATATTTGCGCTGTTTTGAATCGCACTTGCTCATTTTATGTTATAAACGCGTAAAATCCGTAGTCTAATTATACGACACAATTACAAATAATTATAGAAATTGTACTGTACAATGATTGATTTAAAGCATTAGATAATCCGCAATAACACGTATATATATTCTCAGAACTATTTAATTAAACAGAGATGTCCTTTCTCAAAACTTACTGTGTTCTTATTTGATTTTTTTATGATTTTCTATTAAATATGGCCGGGTGCTTCTCTCTTTTGCACAGTAGCGTACATCACTGGACTGCGGATGTTTATGCGATTTCCAATTTTTATAGACAAATTTTTAGAAACGTGAATCGAATGTGAAATCGTATTTTTCATGGGAACAACCTTTGTATTAGGTTATAATCCCAAAAGTTTCTTTTTTGCTAAAAAATTGGTTTTCGATTCGTGTACAGCATGATGTAAACTCATGTTTTCTAATTAGGAAAAACTAGAACATTAACATAAAGATTATCGTGTATTGTTTCTATTTGTTTAGCAACATTAAAGAAACACGTTCCAAAAAAAAAATTTCGGGACAACCTAATACATCTGAAACAAATCAAATTCGTACTAAATTCTATCGACTTTGATATAGCATTTTTTGAAAGTTTTTGCACCCACAGAATAACTATATATAATTGTTCTTTATTCTTCTCACCAATTTATTTTCTAGGTCTCAAACTAGGTCGAGAAATTCTTTTTCTATTTGTTAATTCTTTATTCGCATTAGATCTTAGAGTCTCGTTGTTCTGTACGATCAGAATTTGCCGTTCTGTTAAATTACCTATTTACTTAAATTACCTTATTTATTTTTGATTACATGTATAACAACTTGATCGATTAGTTTCTCTGAATATGTAAATGAAAAATTGAATTTTTCTTAGAATTGTTCGTTACATTGACAAAAAATGTCCTGCTGTGTTATCACGAATGTCTGGAAAAAGTAGAAACAAGAGGTGTACTTGAAATTCGTCGAGTACTGAAACGATCGGTTTTAAAAGGTTCGTGAACGTTATAAACATATATGTTTATATACATATATACGTACTTATAGATACATTTCATTGTGCACATACGAGAGATGACGTAGATCTGTACATATGGAATGTACTAAATACGTACAGCGCAAGTGTTCGCTAGAGGTTATATAATATTTTTAGGAAAAGAGCTTTATCGAAATAATCGTGTCAGCATCAATTTTTGATGCTGATATTGGAACTTTATGTTTCTGCTAGTTATTTTTCATTCCAAAAGAAAAATTTCTACAGTAAGGTGAAATTAACATGGCAACATCTGAGAGCGATGATTTTGAAAGTGCTGACGAGGAGATGAACCATGACATGTCCGCACGAAGGAATAATCGAACACAAATATGGTCTCCACCGACAACGATAGATTCAGAATCTGATGACGATACGGAATTTGTACCTCGTGCGCCATACGACTATAGAAATATAGTCTACAGTGAGGGAAGCAAAAAACGTTCATCAAAGACTGTTTATACGACGAATAAAAACACGATCGATCAAGTCGCAATTCAAAAGAGTGAAGATGACAGCGTTAAAAGTGCATTTAATAATGAAGAAGGAGGACAGCTGGTAAATAATGTAGAGAGAACTGAAAACGAGTGTACATTGTCGAATCTACAGACAGAGGAATGTGCAAGAGACTCAATAGACTCAAACACTATGACCTTAAAAGTGGATAAAAATGATGAGGGAAATAGTGTAGTAAACGAGATTACTGCACATGCTAGTAGTGTAAATGATCCTCAAGTGAACACAGATAATGTAACAACAAATATTGACAAGGAAAATATAGTAACAACAGAGAAGCTAGACGAACCAACGTCTCCGGCACAGGATGAATTGTCTGAATTGGAAATGCCAGAAGAAATGAAATCAGACAAAACGTTTAAAGAAGTATTCAAACCCGAAGGTTGGGAAGGACTTGGGAACGAGATTGAATTACCCGAGGAATTAACCGAAGAGAAATTGCAACCGATATTAAAGAAACTGTCGTTAGCGGGACAAGAAATGCAAACTTCTTATACGGGATGGGGCTGGGATAACTGGGGTGTCAGTTCATTAATAAATACTGCTACGGTTGGAGTTTCTGCGATAACTAATCACGTGTCGCATGGGCTTACGCTATTAGAAGAAAGTATTGCTGTAACGGAGGAACCTGAGAATAGTCAGACGGAGAACAAAGAAAATTCTGTAGCCGATGGTAACAATTCTTTCATATATATTGGGTTGGAATGAAAGTTCGTAGCGTTTGTAAATTTAAATTGGAAGCTGAAATTCAGATATTTATTCATGAATTCATGGATTCTTAATTTGAAAATGCTACTAACATTTTATCCAATCAAATAATGATTTTTTAAAAATACCAATCAAAAGAAAAATTACAATAAATGAAAAAAACTTCTATGAAAAGAATCTTCATTGCATGTTAGTTATGTATTAGTTATAGTTATCATTAATAAATTTCTTATCGCATCTTTATATTAAAAACTTTGAATTATTTGTAGCTGATAAACTAGAAGAGGAACCTCAGCAATATTCTTCTTTTGGATTTGGCAATTTCTTATCGGGTGTTTCTTCGATAACGAAATTAGTTGAAACAACTGGGAGTAAAGTTATGTCTGGCGGATTGGACACATTAGAAGCAATTGGTAAAAAGACCATGGAAGTATTACAGGAAGGTGATCCAGGACTGAAGAAGAAAAGAGCCATCTTTATAAATGAATCGGAGAAACCAAATTTGTCTCAAGTTCTTCGAGAAGCTAAAGAAAAAGCTGACACAACTGAGAGAACAATCGAAGAGAAACAAAAGATGAGGAAAATACATTTTGAAAGCTTATTCGATGATTACCATGGTCTTGTTCATTTAGAAGCACTTGAAATGCTATCGAAGCAAAGTAATATTAAAATACAAGAGCATTTGATTGGCTTAAATGGTACTGAATTAAGTTCTGTTCAAGAAACATTACAGGATGTTCTAGAATTATGCAATGTAGGCGAAGATGATGAGGAAAATGAAAAGAACGGCGATATAAATAATTTGAAATTCAGGCTACAAGAAATATCTAATGATCTTGGAGTTAACATTACATATGACAAAATACATACTGTAAGTAATTTTGCATGCTAATGACGCATAATAATTAAAAGTACTTTCTTCGTATATGGTAAAATGTCCTCCAAAACTGATTTTTTAAAACGTGAATGATCATAATATCTTATTTTTACCATAATACAATCAATAGACTTCAACTTTGTAGATAGAATACATTGGGTATACTAAATTGCATTTGTTTAATGTCATTGTTAAATTTTTGTCATTGGTTCTAGGTATGCCAGGAATCTGAAGATTACCTTGCTCCACCTGTAACGCATACGGAGGAAGAAATATTTGAAAAATCCATTTCCGTTTTGGCACAATTTACAGCCTTTTCCGTGGAAAGGTTTCATAAAACTGCAGAACTACTTTTAATCAAAGAACATAGAAGTACAGTTAACGAAGCCGACGCATTAGTTCACTTAACACGTGTTCTTTGTAATCAAATCGGAATATTAGCCAATGCATATTATAATTCCTTGAATACACTTTCTAAACTTAAGGAAACACCGAATAATATTAAAGCTAATGTAACAACAACCATTTTTATGGAGGTAAGGAGATATTTGATATCGTGTACATATTAGTTGTAAACGTGTAAATTGTGTACAAACATAACTGTTTTATTTTCATTTTGTACAGGCTTCAAATGCGAGTTCGTATATCCAGGATGCTTTTAAACTGTTAACTCCCATAATACAAGTTGGTGCAATTTAATCATCAAGGAAAACATTTTATAATAACGCGTTAACCACAAAAGAAAAGGACGAATGTATCCTACTGATTTTTCACGTTCATTTTTTAAGATTCTTTTGCTACGGGGACCAAGTGGAAGACATAAGTATTACACATGTTACTGTACATATTCGTAATGGTCACATTTTTAGTTGTTAGGTGCAAAGTTATTTCGGCATAGAAAATTTCAATACATAAACATACTTTAAAATAGTGTAACACAAACCATCAATATTGATTATGAGTACTATTATTAGTAATCAATTATATAGATCTAGGTCGGTCCATCCAACTCGAACACCATAAATATCTCGTTTATTACTGATAATAGAAAAACAATGTTGGAGCAAGACACGATTGTGATAAACGAAATATTCACGTCGAGGATACAATTTTTGAAATTTCAAAAATATCAATGTTCTTTTTTTAATGAAACTGTACTTTAAATACTAATATAACTATATTTTTAATACTGTTCCTCAGTAATCGATGTCAAGGCGACTTTAACAAACACTAGTCACGAAATTCGTATATATGTATATATTGGGAAAGAACGTTGTTTTAAGCATTTATTAAAATTAATTTTCTTTACCTATTTTATTAACGTAATTATTTATTTTTTGTATTTAAAATCATACGAAGATTTGTGCGCTCAAGCCTAATCATTCTTTTCTATTATTAATAACAAGATATTAAAGGTGTTCAAATTAGGTGAACCACCCTGCATATTACACGTAAAAAATATCTTTTGAAACATGTCATAAACTCTAGAAAATTTATTAAACCTATGTGTAAGAGAAATAAACTGTATTAAATATCTGGTATTGTTCTTAAATTATAGTTATATTCGCATTGTTAATAAATTCATGTTGCATAACCATTGAATTTTTCAAATGAATTTGTCTCTGAGGTAAGTGGTGCCAGCATAAAGCCATACTTATTCGGACGCAGAAGCAAGTAGAAACATGTTGTTCTGCTGGTAGGGTGTGATGTCCAAATTCGAGCAACCATGCACTAAATCTTGAAACTTTCTACACTTTATATCTGGAAAGGTCCTATGTATATGTACGTATTAAGATAAATCTTATGTAAACATAACATAATTTTATATTTATAATAAGGTTATTATATAAGAATAATATAAATAATACCTTGCGATAACTTACTAATTAATTAAATAATTTGGAAAATAAAATTTTTGTGAATAATATTCTGCGATTTCGCATTATGTTTCTAACATAAGATATTCATTGTCTTACTGTAGATACAAGTTAAACAAAAGTAAAAAGCTTCTTTGTATAGTTACAGTAAAAAAATAAAACGCAAACACTTACTCGGCATTGAAAAGACTTGGTAGTTACCGTGTTAGAAAAAATGAATGCTACATATTAATAAAGAAATAAAGTAGAAAACAATATATTAAGTATAATTCAGAGTAGTACAAAAATAAATGTAGACGCAATTCAATGTTTCCCTCTTTTATTACCAATAGGAGGTTTTTGAAGTTGGAAACTCGAACTTGATTCACTTGATGACAAAGGTGCGGTAAGATTTGACGGGGTATTAAAAGTCAAACTTGCAGTTGGTGGTTTCAATGATGGGCCTAGATTAATGTTAGTAGCAGACGATGTTGGTATTGTATTTCTCCAAACTGTAACAACATGTATACCGAATTATTTTGAATCTATTTAAAATGATAGTTTAGCTAGCATACTATAATTAAAGCTGTGCACAAATCCCAATAAATTAATCTTTATCGAAAGGAATATAAAAAAATTGTTATTTACAATAACAACAGCAGTAGACAGTTTACATTTCAATGGTTGTTCGAGTGTCTTTAAATGCGAGCATGCCGATTTTACTCACGATTTTTCAAAATTATTATCTTTTCATCTACTAAAAACATATTTCAATGTTGTTCAATACACAAAAACTAAGTGTATTCACTGTATATTTAAAGAAATAAACTCATCTTTGATCATTGAACTTTCCACTCAACTCAATACTTGTTTGCATTAGAAATACTACTGTTAAATGTTTCACGATATAAAATACGTTCATTTATGTATACAAATTCCGCGATGATTACATTCGTAAAGTAACAAAATTCTTAAGACTGTTTTTTTTATTCAGTTTCAATTACGTTCACGTGGGTGTTTACGAATATTGAGAAAAATGATAGATACATAAGGTATTAAAATAATTTTTGTATTTGATGTCACATATTAAAAGAATAATGTTGTACTTTTTAGTTAATGAAAATGTTTTCTCATTACCACAAAAGAAATAGATGCACCAAAGCATATGCAGTGTATCGTAAGGGTTTCAGCAATTAAATCTGCACATGTAAATGATAGAAAGGGTTCACTTCGAATTAAAACGTGAATTATGTTGAAATAATTGTATCGAAAAATTATTCTTGCGAAGGTAAGTAAATACAGCGTTTTGAAAAAAACTTGCTATAACTCGAAAACAATGTCAAATAAGACATATATTTATGAATTTCGTTTTATGGTTTCCGTGTGCAGAATCCACTGCTGAAGTGGTGATTTCCCGAAACTGCGGGACAGTCTGTATAAAAGACACAGCCGTTTACATAACAAGCATAACATTCATTGTCTCTACATACACTTCCATCTCTCGATGCCATGTACAAAACACTGTACGTATTTTTATTATTACCCGAGTAAAGATATTGTATATGATTTTGTATAACAAGGAATATGTTAGATGCACAAGATTACATTCCTTCCCATAAACGACAATACACAAAAGAACTGAAGTAAAAATTTAATACCTCAAATTAAAATAGATCCTCTACATTTTTCCTGGAAAGGCAAAATCAAAGTCAAAAGTCAAATAAGAGAAACAAGGTTTGAATTAAAAAAGAAAAGAATATTTGTAAATTAAGTTTACAAACATTATTAACAGACAAGTTTACTAACTACTAAAAGGGTGTTATATGTTAGTAAATCTACCTTATACTAAATCCACGCAAGACCTGAAGGTAGGAGATGTTTATGGGGTAGTTGAAACAACGAGAATACGTTGTTTTTTGGGGCTTTTCTTTTCAACATAGATATATATATATATCAATACCATGAAATCACAACCGTTTTATTTACCTAATAAATTTCGTGTTTCGTAACTTCCAGATCTGTTAGAATTTAATGTTGTTGACGAGAGAAAACTTTTATTTCCTGTAAAAGTAAAGAATAAATAAAATTTCGAACAAATATAAGACATAGAATATTTTGACGTCGAAGAAACGATACTGTGGACGAGATATCACTTGTATCTTCCTTATTGATATAAGGCGTTTCATTTCATTTTGTGTTTCAATTCAACACAGGTAACCGATTTTTTAAGTTTTTGCAAAATTTGATAGTGTGGAGTTGTACATATAGACAAACTAATACAGTTCACCTGACCATAATCGTGTGCGTGCCTCGACCGCGGATGTTTATGCAAAATAAATATTTCGTTCACGGTAGTGAAAGAGTTAATTAGTTTAAATAATAAAAGATACCTGGTCCAAATGGAGTTGGGCCACTTGTAATTTTTCCAATATTACTTCGAGATGCTTTCCCCTCTATTTTAATATCTTCGAAAACGTTTGTGTTGTCTTTTAGAACGTATTTTCTAAAATTAAGATATTGTTCTTTGTGCTGTTGTACTTTTGAATGCACTCCCTGTAATTTACCAGCAACAGCTACCAAGGATTCGTGAAGTTTACTCATAGCCATGGTTAGTTCTAAACGAAAATGAAAAAAAGAAATATATAGGCACACAATAAATAAAAGGGATTAAAATAATCATTAACAAAACTACCTTGCGGTGTTAGAGTTTTTGGTGTCATCATTGTTTGTATATGTTTTTCTGTTGATTCAATCTGAGATCTGAAGAGCATTAAATCGTGTTCGAAATTATCAGCTAATTCCATGAAAAACAACAATGGTGCATTATTTTCATATTGTAGTCCTGGTGGCGTGTCGTGTGTTCTTTGTGCTATTTCAGCATTTTGTAATGCTTTCGCTGTGTCCTGTTTTAACTTATCAGCTGCAGAACGATCTCGTTGAACTGAACCTGCTAATGTAGTTAAAATTTCCATCAGTAATGCTGTGTCTTCTGCGCATCTATGTAATGGTCTTGCAGAACCTCTAGCTATGTCAGAAGACAATACTTTCTGTTCTTTTACAAATTCCCTATAGTAAAAGTTCACGTTGAATTAATCTTATTCTACTTTAACATATAATAATAATCTTTTTCAATATATCGTATGTAAGTCTTACTTAAATTTTTCTATTGTCTGTATTAATTCTGGTGGCCAAACATTTTCCTTGCTAGTTGTTGGATTACTGTTCCCTTGCGAGAGGCCTTTATTGCTTGCAGATACATCTAAGCCTCCCAAACCTTTATTCGTAGTAGTCGCTGTACTAGTAACTGTTTTTGATCCCAATAATCCATCACTGGTAGCAGGTGCACCAAAAAGTGAAGCTAAAAATGAGTAATATATACATGTACTTTTTAGAATAGTGTAAAGAATTGCAATTTATCTAAGCATCTAAATACTTTCTAGCGGTAGCGAATACTTGTACTAGAATAGAATAGTATGTACTTGTACTAGATGGAGCAGAAAAAGTACTATTTCCTGTAGTAGCTATATTGGATGCAACACCGAATGTCAAATTATTGCTTGTTGCAGGAGCCCCAAAACTAAGTCCGCTGAACAATGGTGCAGAAATAGTCGTTGTTGGAAATAAACTATTAGTGGTAGTTGTGGTACTTGTGTTAGCTCCTAAAACTAAACCGGTAGACTGCGCTTGCGTGCTCGACACTGCAGGTGAATTATTAAATCCAAAACTAAGATTCGCAGTTGTAGCTGGTGTCGAAATGGGTCCAAAAGTTAATGTTGATGCCGATGTAGTGGCACCGAAAGGTGTACTAGTTAAGTTGAAACCAGTTGCCGGCCTGAAAAATTATAAAAAATTCTTCATTAGATAATAAATTTAATTTCTCGATATATATATTATAATATCGTGTTGAGAGGTTAGAGGAAAATATAAAAGTATACATATTTACTTCTGACCAAATCCGTAGTTTGTATTGCTCGTCGTAGCAGGTGTCCCGAGGTTAAACGGCAACATATTCCTTTATAGTAAATACAAATACCTTTTTCTTTCTAAATCGTAAAGGTTTCTTCGAATCTTTAAACTATTCTCAAAAGTAAATCGGAAGTTGGAACAGCTAAGATTCAAAAGCACCACCTTTATTTCTTGAGCACTTTTCATTTCAAGAATAGATTACATATAAACCACGGTGTAAGAAGCATATAGGTGATTCAAGGGACCGTCTTGGACCGTCTCCAAGCCCTGACATCTGTGACAATTTCGTCTTGTTGTTCTGACCAGCCGCTAGACGGACTCGTGTTGAGAAGGAAAAATTACGGTTTACGAAAGGAAGTTCTTTGTTACATCGTGCATCGTGGCCGGCAGAAATTCTTTTGTCCTTATGTTTGTTTATGTCCTTAGCATATTTTGAACACAATTTATAAGATGGTTTAAAAAAAATAAGTAATGGGTTTCAAACAACAGAACGAAACTCTTACTTCCATATAATATAATCATTAATATAGATTTTCTTTTCTACGGCATTATTGAGGATAATGTAATCGCTGTAACTATAAAGAAAATGATACGGCAAGGGATTAGACAAAAAAGGTGTTAGAGCAGAATTTATAAGATGGTTTAAAAAAAAAAGAGAATATTGGGATTTCCAAACAACAGAATGAAAACCCTTTACTCCCATAATATGATCATCATCCCTGGTGGGGATCGAACCCACGACCTTTGGATTAGAAGTCCAACGCGCTATCCTCTGCGCCACAGGGACTCGACGTAATACCGGCTCTTACAGTCGATATATATATGTATATACAAGTATGGATTTCCGATAGATGTCGTTCAAGTAGATACATGTACGATAATTTATGCAAGTTGATGCAAGTCAGTAACTCGGTAACGTACTGTATACAAACACAGATAACCAAGATCGAAAAAATATTGTGCTGATCGAACGAGATAGAGACGTTTAGAAAAATTTTCGTAAACGATGATTTGACAAACATCAATTTCAGCCGCGATTACATTTTATTTTTTACCGTGTACTTCTTTATCGACGCGGTGTTATCCTTATGACATATTTGCAGAAAATAATAAATTTCAATGTACACATGCTGAAGAGCTGATCCATTAAAAATACATCTCGAAATTGATATTGGACGAAATGCGAAATTTTGCGAATGGAAATAAAAATATTAATAAACTCATAATTAATTGTTGCTAGTTGCAGGAAACATTAAATCATGTGGAATCTGGAAAGTAGAATGTACATAAAAAGATCATTTTTATATTTATATATGTATATGTATATACAGTTATATACTATAGTAGTGTATATATAATGTATATACATATAAATCATTATGCTGAAAAGGGTAAACATGCAGTATTGCAGAGAGTTCTGTGTTGCGACTAACGTAGTCAACACAACCAATTCAGAATATAGTTGTATACACTATACACGTATGATCTCTATCCCGTTTGTGATTGACGTTTTTATTCAACTAACCGTTCGCTAAAGGTGAAAGGATAATAATGGGTTAAATTACTGACATTTATTTAGGTAGGAGTATATTCAACATGAGACTATCATTCGATGAATTAACCAATAAAGTTCGCCGAAATTTTAGTAAAATTTGACGAACACACACAATAACACAGGAGAAGAAAACGTAGATGTTTAGAGTGAAGTTACGAGTCTGCATTTCTGTTTTGACTGTATAACAGTAACGACACAACGTGACGAGGGCAAAGAAGAGGGAAAAGAAGGAGACGAGAGAAAAAGAGAGAGAGAGATAGAAAATAAAAGATTGGATAGACGAGAAGGGATTAAAAAAAAGATGGCCGTCGCGGAACATATGACAATGAACGGCGGACGACTGTCACGACAGAAAAAAAGTTTGACGGAAGGTGTTTCGCGGTATCGTTGATTCCCATGTTCGCGTAGAGTGTTGTGATATTTTCCATTGGGGATCGTGGCTACAAAAGTCAGTGATCCTGTGAGCAAAGGAGCCATGACTACGTGTAGAGAATGGGCTCAATTGCATCGGTGCTGCAGTGGCATTGCTCGGAGTGCGCTCTGATAAATCCAACAGAGAGCACGCGATGCACCAGGTGCGGCCTAACTCGACTTAGAAGCGATGAGAAGGCAAACTTCAGGCTCAACCTAAACTTTAGGTCTGAAGAGATTCCAGAACAAGAAGGAGACGGAACGAAAAGAAAGAAAAGGGAAGCTGATTCGTTCTCGGTATCCGTCCCGCCAACACCTCTACCAAGGCTTCGTCTGGATAACCTAACAGTAGACAACACACGTCCGGCAACTCGTCAACACATCGAAACAGGTCTCTCGCATTCACACCGGTAAGCTAAATTTTCGATTTACCACCTCTACTCTCTTTACCACCACCCCTCCATTTATCTTTCGAAAAGGTCCTCATATGTTTTGTTTATATACAAGTTCGTCGAACTCGCACGTATTCGACATTTCTTATCATATTCGCTTCACTTCGACGCTTCTACATTTTTATATTATGAATGTCACTCGCCCAGTGTATTAAAGTTTTATTTACGAGCTTCCTCTTACAATTTAATCTCTTCTATATTTATTATCTGTATGAGCTGTTCTATGATAATTGCAGAGGGACATTGTTGCTACTTTGTATCTTATAAAAATAAAGATAATTTATATTGTCGAATAAACCAAGTTAATTCGACCTTTATACGATATTACATTTTAAATAAAGTTATAGGCAATGCATACAAAGAAAATGTGTTTAAAGTTTTGATATAGCAGTTACAATGTATACAATGTGTTGATACTGCAGTTACAATGTCTAGAATGTATTGATACGAATTGATATGAAGCAAATCGCAATAAAATAAAATGTGAACTATGTACATATAAGGAGGACATGGTAAAACTTTTCACTCGACGTCATTTATTTTTCACAAGTCTGAAGAGTAGCACGAGAGTATGTATATTTGTGCTCTTTCTGTGTTCACAAATACAATAATGAAATTTCATAAAAATTGTAACTTTAATGTGTTAGCTTTATCATATTAGGCAACTTTAATGTACTTATTCTCAAAATTTCATCTGATAAACATCCTACAGGGATCTTTCAGAGATTCATTGCCTTCCTTGTTCCAACCATTTTTATGTTATTCTTCCACTCTCAAAACCTTTACCATCTTATTGTAAATTAATGTAGTACTGTATTTTCAAGTTTAGGCTCAAATTTTCCGTAGTTACCAATTTTCTACATGAAATTGATAAGCTAATATCGCTTGGATTAAATTTAAAATTGACAGAGAAACCTTATGATCTTTTTCTAGTACTTAATATGATTAGTAACTCTAATTGGTAACATATACATATATGTACATGTATACTAATGTCTGAAATAACCATTATGTGAACAGTGTATTTGGTTTCGTTTGCTTGTAACTGGCTAAACGAAAGAAAGCTGTACTTTATATTACTTCCCAAGGTGAACTTATTTCTATATAGAAGAAATTTTATAAATACAAGCTGGTGTTATAATTGCGGTTGTGTATGTAATGTAGCATTGTTTAATAGCATTGTTCTGGTTAGATCGATTGGACTTTCACATGATTTATTTGAACAAGTCAATATGTATAAGAGATACACTGTATATTTCTGTGTAATGGTGTTTGTTTGTATTAACTGTTTGTTTGACTCTTGTACCAACTATTATTTTCATTTTTATTGATTTTCTAGCTTCGAGAAGAATTTAATTGCACGCAATAATTATCCAAGGAAGTTACATCATGGTTCTTGGAACAAAAGGTCTTGTAAAAAAGAGCCAATCGAACGATCTTCTTCTTTACCTTCCTTAGTGACACAATGGACTTGTGTTCGTTGTTTATTGAGGAACAATTGCAGTTCTGCATTAACCTGTGCAGCCTGTGATGCTAACTTGTCGTTATTCGAAACTGGCAAGAGGCAAATTGGAGCACGTAAAGGGAAAAAATTCAATATACACAAAATAAATCGTGTCACAGATGCATCTGAGCTTTTAGCAAATATTTTGAACGGGTCTAATGCTACAAGTACTTCTACAAGCAATGCAAGGATTATTAGTAAGGGTAGATACGTTACTTAGTTGAAAATATTCGAAATAATACTTATATTATTTGAGATTTAACATTTCATTTATACTTTATACTCTACAGATATGGCACAGTTAACAAGTATAAGTCGTAATGAAAGGAGACAAATTGATAGAGACAATTGGACCTTACCATCGATAGAAACAATGGATTCAACTACATTTTCTTATACAAACGCTAACGATGGCTCCGAGCGTTCACCAAAAAGACACAGTCCCTCGATATACGAAAGAGTTAAATCTAAAGTTAGTCGCTCCTTATCTAATGGTTCTGTGGTGCATAAATTATCCGAACAAGCTATACCAAGACCAACAAGTCTAGTAGTTTCTGAAGCACGACAAGATGATGCACTTTGGAGTTGCGATAATTGTACTCTTGATAATGCTCCTGGCCTAGAACAGTGCGAAGCTTGCGAAGCTCCTAGAAGTCCAGCTCCTTGTAGCGGAGTAGTTATCAGTGTACCCACTTGGGAACCTCGTGCTTTATCTTCGGCAGGTCCACTGTCTTATAGGCGATCTTTTTCTGACATTGAATCTGTTACGAACGTATCTCAAAAGAAAATAGTGAATAGGAGAAGTCTTAACGAAGATGAACCACCTGCAGTACCACCACATTCTGCTGGCTTCAGTACAAGACCAAAGTACTCGTATATTGGAATTACTGGCCCAGACATACCACCACCATTGCCAAAGAAACAAAATACTAAACTAGGTCTAGTACCTGTGAAAGCCCACAGCGAAGCAACAAGTCCTGTTGGAGATAATGTGTCAGGTGTAAGTTCCTTGAAACGTATGTGGACTTGTCAAAAGTGTTCTTACGCATATAATCCGCTATGGTCAACCGGATGTGATATATGCGGATCTTTTCGATCTTCTCCTTCGTTAACTCAACGTAATTTAATAACTGTTACAAAGGATGGAACAAGCTGCGCGATGCATACTCAGTCTCCAATTGTAGTATCTAGAGATAGTGTAAGATACATCCCACAAAAAACTGCCACATTGGCTACAGCAGAGTCTGATTTAGATGATCAAGTTGATCCACCTTCTCCTGTATGGACCTGTAAAAAGTGCACATTATTAAATGCTGCTTCACGAACTACTTGCGACGCGTGTGGTGGTTCAAAATTAAAAAGTATTATGCGTTTAGAAGACGCCACATTAAGAAAAGGAGAAAGCTGGGTGTGTCCATCGTGTACATTAAGAAATCCATTGTCGGCACAAAATTGTAATGCTTGTAAGACTCTAGCAGATTTTCTAGAGGTACCAAAAGAGACCAGAAGTTTTGGATCAAGAAGTCCGAGTCCAAGACTCTGTCCGACTGCTGTAAATTCGAAAGTTGTCACACCAAGGCATAGAAATTCTGTAAGAAGAAATGGTTCTTCGGTCGGCGATAAAAGGCATACGAGAGTAAAAGATTCTACTCATGGTCAAGTACGATTCGGTCTTAGTTAGTTTTTATATATACATAGCTATTACAGTAAAGATCCGAATAGTTTCCAATTTGGTGGGGGGTCCCGATTCCTATCCAAGCCTACTCACTCCACTCCCTGTCAACGCTGTGCCGTGCCTGGCCGCCGTCAGACGGCGACTATCAAAAGAAAGTCTCATAAACAAATAATGAAAAATAAAGCATTTTGAATTGGCATTACATTGTGAGAACACGAGAGAGCCTTTAAACTGTGTCGGCGACGGCCACACGCTGTGGCCAAACGCTGCGTGTGCCCATCGCCGACACCGTTGCCCTATTGTAGTCTCGCTCGGCGCGAGCGGACTGGTAGACCCAGCCATAAATCAGAAAAGCAAGGAAGATCGCGATTCCTTTCCACTCCGGTGAACCACCTCCTGACCAAGAATCAAGGGATTAGTGTATTCGTTTCAAAAGAAATACATAAGTAGGTATTCTGCGTCCACTTTGTACAAGTTCAATCGAAATAATGTATATCTTTTATTATAGTGGCAGTGTAAGTTGTGCACATATGAAAATAAGAGTACAAATGGAATATGCGAAATGTGCCAAATTTCAAAGACCTTATCTCAACTATCGGGCGATAAGCCCAGAATTATTGAATCTGGCACAAATACTCTTACAATACAAAGACAGGAAAGTGTGGTGATGGAGAATTTAAGGCAGATCGAAGAGAGAGAAGCATTGGAGAAGTGGGAACGAATTGTCCGTTATTGTAAAGAGGTAATACTGATTAACAAATAATTTATGTAGGTAATTCTTGTAATTGAAATGTAAATTTCGCATTCTTTGGAGGGGATAAAAAGAAAAGAGTAAAGAAAAATATTGTATTACAATACAATGGTACAATAGAAACATATAATATTCTATAATCTATACTCTATACAAAGGGTATAGTCAAATAATTGTGTTAAAAGGTCCTTTAAATCGAGTTGAACTGCCATTGGAAATAACACGTTAATTAATATTCGATCAAATTTCTACCTATTTTGATTGAGGGAAGACCGGTCTAAAAAAGTCTTCTAGTATACTCAATTCTAAAAACGAAAACGTTAAGAAATGCAAATTTCTTAAATGAAGTATTTCCAAATATCAATTGCTGGAATATCTTAAAAGGGATTGAAAGTATTCAAATATGTTTTTGTAAAAGTTTTTTGATGCGAAGGGGAACATTATGTGGTGCATATTTTTTTCTGGATGAAGTAATGGGAAGATGTCGAGGTCAGATAATTATAGTGTATTTTAAAACAAATTCAACGAGGTGGTACCCAACGATATTTTGTTTTGTGGAAGGTTGTAAAATAATTAAGAATCATGGGGTTTGGATGTCCCTCGCCTTTGGAAAATTACTTGACCACTAAACTAATAACACTTAAACCGGATGGCCTACTCAATTGTTCGAAAAATTCTCCTCCAATGAAAGTATTTTGTAATAATCAGTAGAAAGCAACGAATGTGGCCAGCAAATGTCTGTGGTACTGTTAACTAATTATTTTCAATTACACTTATCTGTCTAATTTAGAATCATTTATTGGTTTGTTTGGGATAATCATTTAACATATCCTCCGTTTTGATGAATGCAGTTTTACAGCAGATGCCTTATGAATTCTGCTTTAACATTTCCAAGTACTTTTGTGCGATATACCAACATTTTCAGCAAAGTGTTTTAAAGAGATTGTTTTCGAAATATTCTCACAGAAAGAAATTACACAATAGTTTAAGTCTGGTAATCTTAAGGGCCACGTTATGTATTAGCGATCAAGTAAAGTTTAGTTGACCAATGTAAGGTGGTACATGTTATTTAGTTAACGGGGTTCTTAATTATTTTACAATCTTCCATAAAACATTACAACATTATCATGAGAAAGATACAGCATTCCACTTGAAAGAGCTAACTTGACTCTCTATGACTTGAAATCTCTAAAGAAAAAATGATATTTCTACCACATTATGTTTCCCTTTGTACCAAACAATTTTTGTAAAAATATTTTTTGAATATTTTCAGTTTCCTCTGAGATATTCCAGTGAGTCGAATTATAATGGACACACTATATTCTTCATGGCTGAAAAGAAGTCACCTGTAAGGAATGCGAGCCCGATTGGTTGTTAGGCATACACAATTTTACTATTGGTTCAAGTTACAATGTCTACGAATCAAATTATGAACAGGCAGGGTCTCTTCTTGCCCCTACGCCATCCCGTGTGACTTCTTTCTAGCAGCAAACAGTATGTAGCAACATATCTCTTATGCACTGTCCAGAGAATTGTTACACTAAAATTTTCGAAATTAAATTGCTTCAAAGTCAGCATCCAATCAAGGAAGAAAACTGTTGACAGTAAATTAATAAAGATTCGTTATCGAGTCAAATTGACCTCGTCAGTGCATGAAGGATATACGTTGATTTTTTCGTTTTTCAAATGTATATAACATACGAAATGAAGAAATTAAATTCGGTCAACTAATCGAAATCATTATCGTTAACACAACAGTTTTCAATGCAGAATTTCTGCTAAAAAAAAGAGTGTTAACTCTTAACCGAGTGGTCTAGTTATGTAATGTACATAGATAAAGAGAATAAGAATCTATTACATTACGGTTTTATCTAAGTAAATAGTTTATTTCTATTATAAATTTTTCAAAATATTGAAGTCTTTTTAAATACTTATATACTGGGTTGTATTCTCGATTAAACGAATTAGTGTTCATTGCAGATATTTTTAACAGTTGTACATTTGCTTTCACAGTTTCGTTTTTTTTTCTTGAAGGATTACTATTGATGTTTTGAAAGATGGTGGTTGATGAAGTCAGACGTACTTACATACCCTTAACATATTGGCGACGGATGACGCAAATAAGGATAAGGCGAAAATACATTACCAATATCTTCAATATAACGTCTCAAAATAAGTTAATAACCAAAGTTATATTAATTAGTTTATTATTAATAAGTTAATTAATAAATTATTAACGTGAAATCACCCCGTATCCACGTCAAGCGCGGCTTAAACCGCCCCGGTGCCAATGTGTTAATTAAATACATGAGCCGTTTATTTTGAAAGTGACCTAAGTCCATTTAAGTTTCCTATCCCTAATATCCTATGTTCAATTTTAATTTAGATGTATAATTTTACTTTTAAATAAAGTTTATTCCAACGTCAACCAACGTGACTGTCGTAAACTCCTTTTATATGTCTGGAAAAATATCTTGTTTTTACCGTAATACAATCAAGAAACTTCAAATTTGTAGATAGAATACGTTGGGGCAAAACGAAATTGCGTTTGTTTAATGTCCTAATGTTATAATGATAAATTGTTTTATGCCTACAATTGAAGAATAGGAGAGGAAAAGTATATGATGGTATTTAAAAAGACATGAGATATTTGTTTTATTTGAGGAAATTTCAGACATTTTTTTTATGGAGGGAATAGATACTTTTGAAGTTTTTTTTTTGCATCAATAAATCTTATTTGAAACACATTGTTTCGTAGAGTTGTCAGAAATATTTGAAATATGCATATTGAAGATTGGTTCAAAACTAATTCTCTGTAGTTGATTCATTTGCTGTAACTAAATTATTTATTTTTCCTTATAGACAAATGAGCCTTTCGTCGACGATTCATTTCCACCAGCTCCAAAATCTTTATATTATAATCCAGCTGAAACGAAGGATAACCATGTCGTTCAATGGAGAAGGCCTCATCAAATCAACGTTGATTCTACTGTTGATTCCAAACTCCCTTGGGCTGTTTTTAGAACACCTTTGCCTTCTGATATCTCGCAAGGTGTATTAGGAAACTGTTGGTTGCTTTCAGCTTTAGCTGTTTTAGCTGAAAGCGACGAATTAGTGAAAAGAGTTCTAGTAATGAGGGAAACTTGTCCCGAAGGAGCCTACCAAGTACGATTGTGCAAAGATGGAAGATGGACTACTGTACTTGTTGATGATTTGTTACCCTGTGATAAAAGAGGCCACTTAGTATATTCTCAGGTTGACGTATTTTTAACATTAATAGACTACTGTCTTGAATATTTCATTGAATTATTTAATACTGGATATTTAAGAATTTTATGTGTAACTATGATTAAACACGTTTATAGGCAAAGAGAAAGCAACTGTGGGTGCCATTAATTGAGAAAGCAGTAGCGAAAATTCATGGTTGCTATGAAGCATTAGTATCCGGACGTGCTATAGAAGGTTTAGCAACACTTACAGGCGCCCCTTGCGAGAGCGTGCCTTTGCAGCCATCTGCTTTGCCAAGCGAAGACGAACTTGATAAGGATTTAATATGGGCACAACTTTTATCTTCTAGACAAGCTATGTTTTTGATGGGTGCCAGTTGTGGCGGTGGGAACATGAAAGTCGACGAAGAAGAATATCAACGTAAAGGCTTAAGACCAAGGTGAGTTAAATATGATAATTTGAAAAAAATTGAATTTCATATGTTTTGATATGTTTGATCTACTTTTCGGATGTGATTATGAAACGGTACTCTTGTGTTTTCAGGCATGCATACTCTGTGCTCGATGTGAGAGATGTACAGGTAAAAATTAATGTATAGTTCACCATTGACGATTATAGCCATAAAATTTGAATTCAGAGGACCACCTCCTCAATCGGAATAACTTAATTGATTGAAAGAAATTGTCGGTTAAAGGAGTGTGGATTCAAATGTAGTTGATTTTCTCCAAAATGAATTGAACCAGAAAGAGTGGTTCTAATCCAGCAATCCTCTTATGGTTCAGTTTACTGTAGGAGACCTACCGATATGTATTTTGATTACACGATACTATGACTTACAGGGAATACGATTGCTAAGACTTCGAAATCCTTGGGGTCATTACAGTTGGAAAGGCGATTGGTCCGATGACAGTCCCATATGGACACTCGAATTGCGTGAAATGTTGATGCCACATGGTGCATCCGATGGTGTTTTTTGGATTTCTTTCGACGATGTTTTAAAATATTTTGACTGCATTGACATTTGTAAAACTAGAGTTGGATGGAGCGAAGTGAGATTACGTGGAACACTTCCTCCCTTGTCTTCTCTTCGACATTTATCTTGTGTACTTTTAACCGTGCTTGAACCTACCGAAACAGAGTTCACATTATTCCAAGAAGGTCAGAGGTAAGTTTTTATTAGATTATTTTAAATCACAATGAGTGAAGTATAAAAGAATACGATATAACGTCTTCATCCATATTGTTTAGGAATTCTGAAAAATCACAACGTTCTCAGTTAGACTTATGCGTAGTGGTGTTTCGTACACGTTCTCCCGCAGCACCAGAAGTGGGAAGATTAGTAGAACATAGTAAACGACAAGTACGTGGGTTTGTTGGATGTCACAAAATGCTAGAAAGAGATCTGTATATTGTTGTATGTTTGGCTTTCAATCATTGGCATACAGGAATGGAAGATACTTCCAGCTATCCTGAATATGTCCTTGCCATTCATAGCTCAAAGAGACTTCTAGTTGAACAAATTTCTCCACCCGCATTTGTCTTGGCAGATGCCATCATAAGTTTAACTCTAGCGAAAGGACAGCGACACGAAGTAAACATTCTTAGATACGCTCGAATTAATCGACTATTTTCCTAGTTGAAGTATTTTGAAAAATTGTCTATTTCTACAGGGAAGAGAGGGAATGACTGCTTATTACTTAACTAAAGGTTGGGCTGGGCTTGTGGTGATGGTTGAAAATCGTCATGTAAATAAGTGGATTCATGTAAAATGTGACTGCCATGAAAGCTATAACGTTGTGTCCACTAGAGGACAACTCAGAACTGCCGATAGTGTCCCCCCACTTCACAGGTAAAATATTTGTAACTCTCTTTTCTATGTTATACATAGACCTTGTAAGAATTGTCATATATGTTGATCTAATCATTTTAGACAAGTCATCATAGTCTTAACACAGTTGGAAGGTAGCGGAGGATTCTCAATAGCACATCGACTTACGCACAGACTAGCTAACAGCGGAAACTTACATGATTGGGGTCCGCCAGATACTCAGCACTGTCCTCAAATCGACACTCAAGTTGAAGGTTTACATAGTCCTCGTTTAATCACGTGAACAAACAAGTTTTATGTACAGTTAAAGAAAATTGAACGATGTGCAAAAACAGTGTTTGTTAAGTAAGAGAGTTTATTGTATACTTGTGGTATTCAAAAAGAAAATTGCTAAAACCAAAGCGAAAGCAAGCTAGAAAAATTAGTACAACAAATCATCATACCAAAATCATAAAATTCTTGACGCTTTCTAGCTGTTCATATTGTATGAAAAATTTTTAGCGTCAAGAGAAGAAGCTCACTAATGAACACAATACAATAATTAACAATTAATATGCAATGATTCTCAGATCAGTGGTTAAGGACAGTTTTCTTTTTAAAAAGTAGGTAATAATTATTCGTTATACCATTGAAAACGGATATACTTTTAAAAATTCTGTGCAAATTAAAAATCTCCGTGGGAACCATTGATCTATAAAGACGATTTAAGAAAAATTAAATATTTATAAAGGAACAAATTAAACACATTGCTTGTTATATAAAAAAAAATTATTTTCTCAACTTAACATTTAAGCCTCATAAGAAACGACAAAGCGTAAAGATTATACAGTAATGTGTAAAATGAAATAAGTAACAGCCATTAATAATATTATAGAAAACATATACAGTCTTTTTCGGAATTGCTTAGAGTATGATAAAATTATGGATACAAATGTTACCAATTTTTTCCGACTTAAATAGCCTCCTATTTTCAAATTGCATAAAACCACATTTGGAACCTATATTTAAAAACCACGTGTACATGTACATTATTGCATGAAGAGCAAATATTATTCAGATCACTTAAACGAGTATTTTGAATACCGATTACATTACGAAATGTTTATTAAACTTAGCTTTTACTTTTTCCATTTTGTAACTCGATAAAATGCTTGTGTATAATGCTATAAATTGATGTAGCGCGTAACTACAGAACCAAAGATCTCTCTTGAAGGTTTTATAATAAATTGACTCGTTCACTGCCAATATTTATGCAATATTCATTTGACACAATTGCTGTTGTATATTTTTGTAGTAAATCATTCACAAAGTTATAATCTATAATTGTTATAGTATTTTATATTTGGTTAAACTTGTGATTGGACTGTGAATTCTATGCATTTAGGGTATATACATATAAATGTGCAAAATGTAATAAAGTAAAAACTGTATTATACACATTAAGTTCTTTTACATTTCAAACCTACTAAAACCCTTGATGGAGGAAATCAATGTACATTTCATTAAAAGATTTTCTTAACTTTACGAAATGTGTTAATTCCCAGATAGTACACAATATCTTAAATGTTACATTCATAGCTGTACATCCTTTTCAGTCACTGCCATCAGTGGTGGTAACAATTTGCACTTATACATACATATATACATAAACATGTATAAATATTGTATATGTATATGCAGGTTGAGGTGATTCCAAGAGACTTTCACCACTGCCCCAATTCACGAAATCCTTTTAGAATACCAAATTATTTTTATCTAATTCCGATAAATAATGCTGGAGCACCTGGAAAAGATAAAAGAAATGTAGAAATTATAGAGAAATGGATGAAGACTAAAAACTGTACAGTAAAAGCTTCTTTACTGTCCAACAGCCGTGTTCTGCAGAGACAGTGATCGTATAGGGATACTATGCAGGACAAAATGCAGAAACAAATTCAATAAAATATAGTTTATAAACTCTAGTGACGGGAAGTACTATAATTTCTCAATTAAATGTCGTAATGTCATATATTCTGACAGAAATTGTGAATACAGTGAATACAGTCGTTATTTGAACGTTCGCGCATCATTGAGTAGAATGGTGTTTGGAATGATTACAAATGGTTGAGGTCATGGACACCAACTGATGCCAACCTAGAAGAATATATGTATTGTACAATCCACCGAATTGGGAACGCAACAATACGATAGTATTTACAAAATGCAGAAACAAATTTACTAAGAATGGTTTTAACATGCACACGAGGATCTCGCACAATTTATGTATCGCTGCGGTCTTTATTATTTCACAGGTATGATAATATTTCAAATAGGATGCCGTAGATGTTTGGTATAATTTGGCCTTGGAGTCTATGTCAGTCTATACATACACATATGCAGGTGAATTCTTGAACGTTCGTGAAACAATCAAAGAAACGTAATCAATCATACCGAGCTCGTATTAGTTCATGTGTATTTATTTATTATATATTTATGTACATACTACATATTTAAATAGAGTTCATTTGATCGTCAATGTTTATAATATATATTATGTACTCGCATAAAATAAACATATGTACATGTAGATGTGTATGTGTATATACATAACGATCGAAAACATTAAAATTATTTCGTTACCCACAGAAACTGAACTGGTAAAACATAATTACTGCTAAACACGTTCTATTCGTACAATATATAACCTATAGAACACATTCGTCTAAGTATTACTCTACTTTATGTACATTGTATGTTATATACATGAATAACATCGTTGCTTCGTGTGTGTACGATTTAAAGATCCAATGTTTATAAACAAATTGCACATTATAGGAAATATATATATAAACTAAAGTTTTTCGTGACAGAAAATTTTTCCGTATATCCGAACAAAGTAAGTTAAGCAAATTTTACAATTATGGGAAAGTAGAAAGGACGAGTTAAACATTTTCATAGAATTCATATAAATTTGAAGATTATTTGTTCAAGTGTAAGTTGTGGTATCAAAGTTCACGCTATAATAAAGTTTTTTAAACAAATGTGACTATGTCAAGCAAATTATATTGTACATAGAAAACAAAGAATGTGTGTACTTATCTAAGTTAAATATGAAATTCTTATTTTTGCAGATACAAATCGTCCGATATAAAATCATCTACACCAAATATGGCATTGCAAAATTTTGTAGAAAAGCGATATGAAAATATTATCAAGTCAGCAAACGATGTGAGAGAATACAGGGGTTTATTGCTAACGAATAAAATGAAAATTTTACTTATTAGTAATCCCACAACCGATACAAGTGCAGCTGCCTTAGATGTAAATATTGGTAATGTTGAATCAAATTTCTCTATTAAATTAAAAAATCCCAAAAATGGCAAAAAGTAATATAGTTCCAGCCCAATTGTATGGCTCACGTCATCGGTCTAATAATATTCTACTGTTTCTAGGTCATTCGAGTGATCCAGACGATGTACAGGGTTTAGCACATTTTTGCGAACATATGTTGTTCTTAGGAACTGAAAAGTACCACAACAATGAGTATAATACGTTTTTATCGCAACACGGCGGTTCATGTAATGCTGTGACGGATATGGATCATACTGCTTATTATTTTAATGTACATTCGGACCACTTAGAAGGGGCCTTAGATCGTTTTGTCCAGTTTTTTATAGCACCACTTTTTACAGAAGTTTTAACAGAACTAGAATTAAATGCTATTCATTTAGAATATGAAGCAAACGCGACAAACGATACTTGGCGTGTTAATCAAGTAGAAAGATCATCTGCAAATCCAAATCATCCTTTCTCAAAATTTGGTTGTGGAAACAGAGAAACATTGGAGACCATACCAAAGCAAAAAAACATAAATGTAAGAGAAAAATTACTTGAATTTCATGAAACTTATTACTCGGCTAATGCAATGGCATTGTGTGTACTTGGAAAAGGTAACAATAATAATTTATTATAATAATTGTCATACTTTCTACCAGGCATGTCAAACTCTTTTATCATCAAGGGTCTCGTTAAATATTATAAATTACTTCTAGGGCCACAATAAAAAAAGCAGACTCGAAATAAAGAAGAAACACATTTTTTTATTAGCAGTTACACATACAAACTACACATAAGTAGCACACGTACAAAACACAACAATATCATAAAAATACATAGAGGTACAAAAGTTCTTTTCTTTTTTCAAATTTTCATTTTATTTGAATAAAACTCAACATGTTTGACATGTCTGCTTTAAACTATACGAGATATATCAATAAAAACTTTCACCTGAAATAACATTATTCATTTATTTAATTTAAAAATCTTTGATACTTTTTATACTTATTTTTATTTTATCAGAGAAGGTTTTTGAAATGAAAAAATGGTTACTTCAACCGGAAGTTTTTACTGACTCACCCTGTATATTAAGATATATTAAGATTTTAATCGTTACGAAAACTTTATTATATATTTAGAAAGTTTAGATGAACTTGAGGAGATGACGGTTAAATTGTTTTCACAAGTAAAAAATAAAGAAATTGAAATACCTGTTTGGTTGGAACATCCTTTTAGCGAAGAAGATTACCAAACCAAATGGTACATTGTCCCGATAAAAAATACAAGAAGTTTAAATATTACTTTTCCTTTGCCTGATTTACGAGATCATTACAAATCTGCAGTAATAATTCTATTTTTATACATACTTTACCATTTCTTCGTATTATTCAATAAAGATTAATTTTTCATACTTTTCTTCTAGCCGGCACATTATCTTGCATACTTATTAGGACACGAAGGAAAAGGATCGTTAATATCCGCATTAAAAGCAAATGGATGGTGTAACGCAGTTATGTCAGGCAAACGATCAACTGCCAGAGGTTTCAACTTCTTTCATGTTATTGTAGATTTAACAGAGGAAGGTATACAGCATGTTGATGCTATCATTCTTCTGACTTTCCAATATATTAATATGCTAAAGGAACATGGACCAGTTGAATGGATATATAATGTAATTACCGCATAAGTATTTAGTGATTCCCTCTAATATTCGAACACTCTTAAAAAGACGGTAACTTTTTAAATATTGGACTATACAATTTAAACTTTAATCAACGTTTGGTATTACTTTTTATTAAAGGAATATAGAGACATTGCCGATATGAATTTTCGATTTAAAGAAAAGGAATCACCACTAAAGTATGTCCTTGAATTGGTATGCTGTATACAAGATTATCCAATGGAAGAAGTTTTGGTGGCAGAAAATCTTTTTATGTCGTGGGAGCCTGACTTGATCGAATCAATTATGAAATATTTAGTGCCGGAGAAAGTAAGAATTCACGTTGTCAGTCAATTACATGAAAATATATGTAACGAAACTGAAAAATGGTATGGCACTAAATTTAAAAAAGAGAAAATACCAAAAAGCATAATTGACAAATGGAGTAACGCTGGTTGCAATTCAGACCTTAAATTGCCACCAAAGAATGAATTTATACCAAAACGATTTGATATCAAGCCAGCAGAGAATGTAACTAGAAATTACAAAAATATTAGATACTCGTTAATCATGTATCGAACAATTATTTAATTTTATATTTATATCTAATAGGTAACCAAATTTCCTGTGATCATTGAAGACACTCCATTAATGAGATTATGGTTTAAACAAGACGACGAATTTCTTGTACCCAAGGCTAAATTGTATATAGACTTTGCTAGGTAAAGTACAAAGAAAATTAATACATGTACAGAATTTGATCAATCTGTTACAGACTGAAAAACAAATGAGTATTTATGTATATTTATTATTTAAACGCATTATAGTTGAGTATTCATTTTACAGCCCATTGGCATATATAGATCCTCTTAGCTATAATTTAACTTCCATGTTTGTGCAATTACTTCGTGACGCTTCAAATGAATATGCATACGCTGCTGATTTGGCATGTCTCAAATTTGAAACTAATAATTACAAATATGGAGTAACAGTGAGTATGAATTCATTTACGAGTTTTTTTTTCACAATATTAACACTATATACCATAGATATCATGAAAATTCAATTGAAACTTTTCAATAGGTTCAATACAAACTCGTGTGTATCTCTGTTTCTTTCGTGTTTTTCTTACGGAACAAATGCTATATATAATTTCGAAGTATAATTTTAATTTTAATCCTTTGCACTCTGAAATATTTTTCAATTTTTATATCAAGCCGAGAAAGATTTGTATAAGAAAAACCTATTGAAAGTTTGAAGTACAAAACAGTTACGATTTGTTCATTGCTATGTGTTTATGATTGTGTTTATAATTGTATTTATAATTGGGTCTGTAATGTATACTTTTTTTCAGATAGTAATTCACGGATATGACGACAAGCAGCATGTATTATTAGAAGAAATTATGAATAAATTGGTCAACTTTAAGGTTGATCCAAAGAGATTTGAAGTTTTCAAAGAAAGTGTATGTATTACTGAATTTTTTTATAGGCTAAAGACAATATGATACATATAATGATTATTTTTACTTAGATGTTTACGAATTTTAGTATATCAGAAGCCTAAAAAACTTTGAAACAAATCAACCAGTTACGCACACAGTTTATTACCTTAACGTTTTATTATCAGAACACGTTTGGACGAAGGAAGAATTTTTAAAAGCAACTCCTTGTGAGTACACGATAATCAAACAATTTAGAAAATTGTTACATCGTCACAACTGATTCTGCTTAATTTAGGAAAAGAATATTCTTCTAATATTATATGTTACTATGCAGATTTAACAGCTGAAAGGTTGCAAGAATTTATTCCACAATTTTTAAGCAAAGTACACATAGAGTGTTTGATACATGGCAATGTTACAAAATCAGAAGCTTTAGAGACAGCTAAGTTAATAGAATCAAAATTAACAAACGCAGTTCCTCAAGTAATACCACTCTTGCCCAGGCACATGATTTCGTATCGTGAAATTCGACTGGAAGATGGTAAGTAAAGAGTATATGTTAACTTTCTGCTAAGAGTAATCTTATTAATTTTCCAAGACTCTAGCCACAAAATATGAAAAAATGTTTTAATCCTTTTTGGATGAATTTTTAGATAATGTTTGTGTTATGTTTCCTTTCCAGGTTGTCATTTCTTGTTCGAAGTAGAAAATAAATCGCACAGAAACTCGTGCACAGAAGTGTATTATCAAACTGGTTTACAATCGACAGAATCAAATATGTTACTTGAGCTCCTGGCACAACTTATCGCAGAGCCATGTTTTACCACGCTAAGAACTAAGGAACAATTGGGATACATTGTATTTAGCGGTGTACGAAGGACAGAGAGTGTACAAGGCTTGAGAATAGTAGTTCAAAGTGACAGACATCCAATGTATGTTGAACAAAGAATCGATGCATTCTTGCAAGATATGCTGGTTAGTAGGTACAATTTCGATAAATATTTTGAACATAAACAAATTATTATAACGTAAGAAATAAATTTAGGAGAAGATCACGAATATGTCTGACGAAGAATTTAACAGACACAAAGAATCATTGGCAGTGAAACGACTAGAAAAACCAAAACTGATGAGTACCTTAACCACTATCTTTTTGAGTGAAATTCTGACGCAACGATATAATTTCGATCGAGCGAATATTGAGGTTGCACATTTGAGAACTATCAAACAAGCCGAAATAGTACAGTTCTTCAAGGTATATATCAAAATCATATTATAAATACTTTTGCAAATTGTATTCGAAATGTAATCGAAATGTACATTATTTGTAGAAAATACTTCAACGAGATATTCAACATAAATTGTCGGTACATGTAATTCCAACTGCACAGAATCAAGATGGAATGAAGAAGGATGAGAACAAGAATGGAGAATCGAATGATTCGAAAACAGAGTCTCACGATTATAAAAAGATAACTGACATTATGGCATTCAGAACTAGTCAGTCATTGCACCCATTATTGATGCCCTTCAATAATATAACAAGAAGGGGGGTACAATGGTCGAAATTGTAAACATTTTAAGAAATTACAATTGTATGTTAGAAATTTTAGTTTCAAAGAATATGATGCTTTCGATTGTTTGAGGTAAGTGTCAGGTGGTCTAAGGTGGTCTAACACAGTTCTCTTACCAAACGGTGCCTTTGTCTTTTCCACTTTGTGGCCTGTTTTCAACGTTTATTTATCATTGTCTAACAACCATGTCTGTACCAGCCGGTAGGCAACAATTTTGTTTAGTTTCAAAATTGTCATTCAAGACCGCGCACAGAACTAGCTCTGCCATAAAACCATGGATGAGGTACAGAAGTATACCAATTATATATAGTTTATTTAATGGCGTAATGCGTGAAAATAATTGCGTATGTTCTCCTATAATAAACTGTATTTCGTAAGTACTATTTGTGTATAATACTACATATTACATACTACATGTATTTAAACATTGTATCAATATACGCGACGTATAAATTTGTTGCCTCCAGATTATATTAATCGGCCATTAAATAAATTTTACAGAATATTCAATTCTGATTAACAGACTCAAATGTAAGTTACCGGTAACGTTACAGAAAAATAGCGATGGTGCTTCAGAGTCTCGTGAACGTGACAAAAAATACATTAGGTGATTGGTCTTCTCCTATACCTCGTCTGTGATAAAATTCTTCGAGTCGAGACTAAAAATACGTGGACTCTTATGTACCTATAAATTGTAACATTTAACAATCAAGTAAACAAATTTTACCACATTCTGTTACATATCAAATTTATTTTTCGAAGAGAAAAATAGAAAAGATTAGTCGTTCAACAGAAACGTTGCAGAATCCACGCGCGGAATTAACTTCGCGTTGACAGTTACGAGTCAAAGTGAATGACATCGTGGGAATACTAAGCAATACTAAGCAATACTTGAGCCTGAGCTCGTAACTCCAGGGTCGAAGACTTCGAATAAATCCACGGATAAAACTACTAGATACAGTCCAATTTGTACCATGTTGTTCAGGAGATTGTCACGAATTAGTTGGTACAAATTCCATAAAAAAATAAAAAATAAAGAAGTTTCGCAATTGGATTGGCAGTTTTTTCATATCTCACAGCTCACGACTCATCGAACTCCCCTGACAACATACAATAATGTAAGCAGATGGAGAAACGAGCATTATTGGAATAATTTATACAGCTTATCCTGATGAAAATGAGACCAAATTTTATTTAAAGTTGTTAATTTTCAAAATCAAATATCGATTCCATATATAATACTATTATTAATTCGTACTTCATTGTAATACATTAATAAAACATATATAATAAACATTTGTATCTCAAATATACTTTAAATAATGATTATTTCATGATAAAATGCCACATTCTTTGAAATTATCCTGGTATACCCACCTCACCCTCATAAGTCTTTCAAAACTGTGACGTCACGCATTACCATGATCATGGTAATTCAGAGATCAACACTGATTTCCTCTCTGGTATAATCAGGTATTCTGTGGTATTATGTTCGACTTGGTTCATTGGTTCGACAGTTCGACTGTGTATATCTTCACCGTGAACGAACTGCATGATACATGATACATCCCTAAAAACTCACGCAACACTGGCAACACAGTTCGCTTCACAAATCTATCGAGAGACTACTCGCTTCTACTATCGAAAGTTTTACTGTATATGTATGTGTTTAGCCGATAGTTTATAGCAGTTCATTGAGACCGCGGTACTTATTGCGACAATGCTTTTCTATCTGTGTGATTATTTACAATGAATGTTTGCAAACAGTTTTGGACAATATGTGAGAGAAACGTATAAAGTTTGACGTTACAAGAATGTGACAAATACAATTACCGTGATCGTGAATGTTGTAAGTATTTTCAATTTATAACTGTACTGTATTCTTCAACAAGAAATATTTACTTTACCTTTGTTTTTATGTGGTGAACATATGTATGTACTTTTGATTACTATCGAAAATTTTATATGTATATTCGACAACATTGTAGTTTGTGTAAACTAAACTGTGTAAACAAAAGAAGTTACAATTACTCTGTTCAATATCTATTGTACTTTCTTTTTGTTGCTGAAAATATTACTTTGTAAACGGAAATTTATACGAACCCTTGTAATTTCATATTAACCTTTTATTATTGTTGTTGTAATGTAGATAAAAGTCTTCCCTAATGATGAGAGCTGCACTTGTGTTTTTAATTTTAACCCAAGCAAGAGGAAAAACAGTACAAACATGTCCACAATATTGTACATGCAAACTTGGTGCACAGGCTGAATGGTTACGTGTTAAATGCAGCAACGAGTTGCAGGATATTAAAAATATTAACTTCGATAGCATCAGTTTAGAATTGGTGCAACTGTAAGAGTATCTTTCATAATGAATATATATATGAAACACTTCTAAACTACAATGTACAATATGAATTTGTTTCACTGCTTTTTTAGGGACTTGAGCAAAAATAATATTTTTGCCATTGACGTTGATATTTTTAGGAACTTGACGAACCTTAAACGGTTGGATCTATCGCAAAACAACATAACGCATATTGGGGAAGGTTGTCTTAATGGTCTTGGAAATTTAGAAAGACTGTGAGAACACTTACTATGAAAACTTGTTCTTGAAATTAAAAGCGATATCAGCTATTTACAATGAAACTAGTTAGATAGAAAGTAGTTTTCATTCTGAATAATGTATTTTAGCTAATCATTTAGCATTTAGCATTTTGTATATTATCTTGTTAGATACAAATACTAATCCTACATATATCTTTAATTTCAGAGATTTAAGTGAGAACCAAATTTTATCCATAGATACTTACGCATTTCAAAAATTATCCAATTTAAAAAGACTGTAAGTTTATTATTCGCATGTCACTTGATATTTTCTCAAACTTTGTGCACAGTTTAGGCTAATTTGATTTTAAATAACAGATGAACAAATATGATAGTAAAACAAATATTATCATTAGACTATGGTAACTGTGAAAGCTGGAGTAACAGAAAAATTCATTTCATCCCTTAACGAATTTATTACATTAAAAACAACATTATAACATTTTTGAATTTTTAAAATCTTTTACTGATTTATGTTCCACCCAATCAATTTTCTTGTACATGCACAAAGATCTGCAGTCTAATTATCGTTATTCAAGGTACCATAGATATCATATTTGCCTACCTATGCCAATCGTTTTCATGAACGTTAAATTACATTTAAGAATACTCAGAAAAATATTAATTCTTTCAAATATGTTTTAGGAAATTAAATGAAAACAAGTTAATATCTTTAAAGGAGGGCACCTTTTATCGACTGAAATCTTTAAAACAGTTGTAAGTACAGAAAACAGTATATAAGTTAACAGTATATATTTGAGGGTCAACTTTATGTTCTGTTTTAGAGATCTTTCTGGTAACCCATGGAAATGTGACTGCGAATTATACTGGTTTAGCGATTGGGTTCATAAGAGTTCTGTAAAATTAATGTAACGTATATTTATTTGCTAAACTTATTCTTACTATATTTTTCACAGAGCATACATGTAATGAACTGTGTTTAATATTTTCAGTAACACTCCAAAATGTACATCTCCTGAGAACATGAAAGGAGAATTTCTAAAGAAATTAAGATATTCCGAAAATATTCAATGCCAGTGGTCACCTCCAACAATCGAACTTCGACCGATTCACAATCAAGTAGTTTTTGCCGGAGATTCCTTAACTCTGAAGTGTAGAGCTCCGAGTATCACGGAAGATAAAAATGCAAAATTAAGTTGGCTATGGTATCCTAATACTACTACTAACATTATGGACTTGAATGCATTTTCTGATCCACAGAAAAATTTATCTAATATTAAAATTGATAATAGATATCTTAAGGACAGCGGAATAGTAGACAGGTATACTAATATTTAATAGAAAACTAAATCGATATTCTCATTTGAGTACACTCATACAGTTGTATCACTATTTTTTCAGTTCACTTAGTATTATTTCAGTTAAAGATGAACATAATGGACAGTGGAGATGTTTATTACTTTCAGTAAATGGAAATAGAACAAAATCAATTAGTGTGATTGTCATTTCTAATCAAACACGTTACTGTCCTTTAGCAGGTAAGACAGATTGTAGACAGAATATATTATATAAACAATGATGGTTACAACTCTCAGGAATGAATTTATCTTTTTAAATCAAGGTCATGTTGTTTGTAGTATTACAAACAATTTTGTAATATTTTCTTACAAATTTGCCACTAATTCGATAGTGCGAATTAATTTTTAATAGTAACGATCATCATTGTCCTACTCGCAATCGGTACAAGTAAATATTTAATAAATTAATGTGTTGCAGTAACTAAGAATAATAAAGGTGTGTACACGTGGCCAAAAACGGTGGTGGGATGGAGAGCAGAATTGCCATGCGAAGGCAATCATTTCTTAGGTTCAATGCAAATGCCTTCGAAAGCGTTTTATCATTGCAACAACACGGGATATTGGGAAGACCTAAACACAGAACTGTGCCCTTATATATCCCAGACAACTAAAAGCTTAGAACAATTTTCCAAGGTTAATCTTTCTCTAGCGAAGATCAATTTATTGGAAACGGCGAAGAAATTTAAAAATTACACAGGACAAGATCTAAAAGTAACCGATCCTATCGAAGTAAATTTTATAGCGCAAACTATCGAAAAGTATTTGAACTTCTTAGTAGAAGAAAAGGATCTTGGTACTATATTACTCGATATTGTCAGTACTGTGAGTAATTTGCCAAAAACCATATTAAAAAGAGCCGAAGTTTCTTTCAAGTCATGCACGAGAATAATAAAAACAGTGGAGAAGATTGTGCAACTTACTCCGTCGATACAATCATTGAAAAAGAACATGGCTCTAGAAGAGTTTAAGATAAAACGCAATAGTTTTACCGGATTAATGTGTACGTGGTACTCTAACGTTGCTTTCGTCAGTGATTCGGAATCAAAGTTCTTACAGTGCACCACAAACAATCGAACTACTCCGCTTAATACGAAAGACATCATCGAAGCTTCGATACATTTGCCCGCATCGTTATTAGAGCACGCACAAGAAGTCATTACTCACCAATTAATGATTTCTGTGTATAGCAATAGCAAATTATTTCCTATTGGCGATAATACTGTCAATAACTTCCCTAATAACCCAAATAACAATCATAATATCAATAATAATGTTGATAACAATAATAATAACATGGATATTACATCGTGTGTCATTGGGAGTAAATTATGTATGTATGGATAATACGTATTCGTGAACAAACTGCATGAACCTTACGCAAAGCAATGTGTAAAATTGATGAAATTTTCAGTTGGAATGTCGGTAAAAAATTTAACCGAGCCTGTGTACATCATGTTACGAATTCCAACTTATTATTATACCGGAAAGAGATTACAGCCCATGGTTTGGGACGAAACACTTGACAAATCAGGTGGATGGACGAGCGATGGTTGTTATTTGAGAAGTGAATTGAACAACTTAATATTGTTTCACTGCAATCGATTAGGATATTATGGGCTTCTGCAAGATATATCTTATCTGGATAGAAGTAGCAGTAGGTACGTATTCGATAACATCTTGAGATTTTCTCCGAATTACAAGATAATTTCGTTTTCAGTTTACTTGGAGCAAAATTTAGGTACTTGAATCCTGCAATATATATTGGCAGTGCTGTGACAATAACATGTTTAACTATAATGTCTGTCACATACGTTATTTGTTACGCGTCGATCGCTATGCCGAAGAAAGCAAAACACTGTATTATCAATACTTGGTTTGCCATAGCATTGTTAACATTTTCTTATACCGTTGGCATTCACCAGACAGAAAACATTAAAATTTGTCAAGGAATTGGCTTGACGCTTCACTACTTATCTTTGTGCTGTCTATTATGGATGGCAGCAACTGCGAGGTAATTACTTTTTGCATTCTAACAATACTACTTTGTTAGTTGGAATACCCTGTATAAGAAATTATTTCAAATCAAAGCCCTTATTAACGAACCCTATATACTATATTAATATTAAACGACGTTATCTAAAAATCTGATCCATTTGCAGTAATATGTACAATCAGTTTTCAAAACCAGATCTCGAAGATATTCAAAATAACGAATTGTCGGAGGAGCCAATACCAAAACCATTGCTAGGCATTTATTTAGTTGGCTGGGGTATAGCCATGATAATTTGTGGTATATCCGGAGCAATAAATCTGCAGGAATACGCAGGACATTCTTATTGCTTTCTCACATCGGGTCCTGCTTTGGCCGCGCTATTCCTTCCAGCAGCAATCTTACTCGTATACTTAATTATCTTCCATCTACTTATTAGATGTGCACTTCAAAACGAAGATGCGACTGCTCAATCGTTCGAAGGTACACAAGGTACAGAAAACATGGATTTGGAATTATTGGAACCGAGCACGAGTCTGCCTATAAACAGAAATAGCATACACAGTGCGCAAATATCTTCTGATATTGTGGATCCTGAACATACTCAAATAAGACAATTGAAAGGTCATATAGTTATGTTCATTTTATATCTAATATCATGGTTCGCTGCAGCAGCAGCGACCGCGAAACCATTCGGCTCATACGTGTTGTTCGATGAAATAATATTCTCCGTTCTGTATTCACTTTTCTCAAGTTCGTTTGGTATATTCGTGCTGGTTTTTTATGGAATTTTACGAAACGACGTCAAGTCGGAGTGGTTGAAGATGAGTTGCTGGCTCCAGAAGCGAAAAAACCGGTGTTGTAGAACAAGAAGCATTTCTGATACGAATCCTGTGATTCCAACGCATCCACTGGCGCATCCTCTGGCGCAGCATTTAGTGCCGCCGTTATCGAATTCTCAGGCAATCCAAGTCACGTCTGACTCGAATTCCATGAACTCGTCAAGGTGCACGAATAGATCGCAAACGTGTAACGCATTCAAGTTTATAGATGCTTTGAGCAACCGAGAATCTCTACCTGATGTCAGGAAAGTAGCGAATGTAAATTTAGTTGTGTTACACCGGCAACAATATAGATCTAATAACTCTGTTACAACGTATACCGAGCCGACGTGCGTTGAAATGTTTTACAACCCTCATCAGAGCGGCGTTGCTAAGAAATTCTTTAGAAAGCAACGCCGTCACACGAAGAACAATAATCTCGGTCCTAGAAAACAAGGTGATGGCGGTGCCACTAGCGACGCTGGCAGTTGTATGTCCGCACCGCGATCCACTGCGAAATTAGAAAGTAATATAGGTCAAACTATTCTAGGTACTAGTGCGAAAGTAAATAATACAAATATCCACGTCGAATTGAATCCGATAAACGATACGAAGAACGTTAACATTCTCTCGGATAGCGGTGGAAGTATGTCGGAGGAACGAAACGTCCCAATGCGGTTTGTTATCGGCCAAGAAAGTCTTCTTCGAAATGTCAGTAAGATCAACAACAATTCCAGATTGCAGAAGACCACGTCGCACGATTCAGACGTAGACGCTAAAAGCGACGAAGAGAAACACTTGCGAAATGTTTCGCAGCAATGTAGTTTAGAATATAGTTCTGAAATAGAATCGGCCACGCAAATGACCAGCGAAAAGAGCGATCATAATTTACCAGAAATTTACGAGATTGCTGAAACGGTTGTCGAAGAACAATTCGTAAGGAAAAGATGCCAAAGCATGAATGAATCTCACGAAGCAAGACAACGACGCTCGAGAAGTAACTTGCATTTATTTCACTCTAACAGTATGTTCTGTCTTCCAGTCGACACTGCGAAACCTTTCATAAATAATTATTGCAGCTCACTGAATGACATTACGTCTTTCATTAATTCGAAAAACTGTGAACACTCCAAGTCATTATTAATAAACTCACATCGTACCGCAAGTCCGATCTTGTCTAATCGGATTTCCGTCTCACGAATATCACTTGATCAAGCTGCTGAATTATTTTCTGCGAAGAGGAACTTGATCAGTGAGAGTACACCGAATTTAGAGCAAGCGTTGAAACTTAATACGTGCACGAAAGAATACAATTCGTGTTCCCCTGGGGAAATCACATTATCCAACAGAAATCACACTAATGCGCCACAAGAGTCTAAAGAGAAGACTATCAATTGCATAACCGACGCTAAATTACTTACGTCAAATCCTTGTAATATTGTTAAAAATTTCGGCTCGAACAATGATATAGAAAGTGTGAACAAAAACATAAACTTAAACAGTATACAACAGACTGAGATCAACAAATTCTACTTGAAGAATCAAAACAATTATCTACAAGCTGCCAAGAAGGAAACAAGCGTTTAATCAAATCTGTTTGCATTTATTTTAGTGAAAATATTCGAAAAACAGAACCAGCATAATTTAACTATATGTAATAGTTACACTTTATTAAGTCTAAGAAATTTGACGACTCATTATATGTATTATGTCACTGGTTTTACAAAGTATAGTTCCTACGATGACTAAAATTATTCTTTGTATAGAAAAGTATTCTATCTTCTACTAATATCTTTTCCGAATATACCAAATATCTTCCATCGTATATTTTTGTTTATAAATAGGAGAACGTAAGAGAGACGTGTCTTAAATGACTTCTAGAACATGTTTTTATTCATGAAAGTGTACATATACATAGTACGAATTTTGTAACATTAACAACCACATTTGTTATTTAAAAACCAGTTCCCCCAATTTTGTAATCGTGTCTTTTCTGTCTTCGTGTCATATATTATAGACAGAAGTAATCGAAATTTATATAATTATATAGTGAAATAATATTAACATTAGTTTCCTTTTTATACATACTTTTGTAACGATCATCTGTTTGTAATATTTTATATAATTTATAACTGTAACGTAACATCGTATATCGCTTTCAAAAATATCCTCATGGAATACTGATACCTTCTGCCGCTAATAAAGTGTGTTTCTAAGACTGAATATTTTAACAAGTACATTGAGATTATATCGTATTTATAATACAATTATATTGCGTACTATATATTTATATGTACAAGGACCGTATAGAATTTATGCGTTTACTTTTAAATCTTGTATATTGTACATAGTTTGCAGTGTTACTTTTAATATAAATAAATATGTATATTAAACAGTACTTCTGTCGATCAACATTTATTCTAGTAAAGTTGTTTTATGTAATGTTTAAAAGTACATTACAAAATGATATATACACTATACACTATACATTATACATGTTCGTTGAATATAAATATTATTTTCATATAAAATTTACCGATCTTTACACATGATTAGCACCCAGTTCCTCAAACAATTAGTGGAAAATAACATAAACTAGACCAGTTTATGTGTTATTTTACTGTACAACGATTTAGATTTCCTTTGAGCGCCCAATTTCTTTACAAGAACCTGCTTTTAGAAGTTGGTTAAAACTGAATAAAACTAGATATCATACTTTATAATAAACTTATAAAGTATTGTCTATTGATCAAAATAGAGTAGAAATTGCTCTGTATTTGAATACGGAAGAGCCACACTCGAGTAACCACTACTCTAAACTCTAAAGTTTCAGTTACAACATTATATTTCTCTTATCGAGGCTCATTTTCTACGTGTACGAAATATAAAAAGGAAACAAACTATTATATACACTATTTTAACGCAAGACATAAATATATTTCTACTAAGTTCAAGTAATTTTGATAGCCGTTTTCAATGGATAAAAACTACTTTCACAAATTCAACCAGTTTTTAGGATTCTTTAGTACTTCCGTAAGTATTGCTTCTTTCGAATCAGGTTTTGGTTCGTGCATGTATTTCCAATTAGCAGACAAAGGCAGAGACATTAATATACTCTCGTACCGTGCGCCAGGAGTATATAGTCCAAACTTTGTACCACGATCGTATATTAAATTAAACTCAACATATCTTCCTCTGCGCAATAATTGCCATTGCCTCTCAGCATATCCATACGCATCTTCTTTGTGCCGATCTACTAATGGAATGTAAGAAGGAATAACAGCTTCTGCGCAGGACTTTACAAACTGAAATGCTTCGTTTTGACTTGGTTCGTCAAGATCATCGAAAAAGATGCCACCCACACCTCTACGCTCTCCCCTATGTGTAATGAAGAAATAATCATCGCACCACTTTTTAAATTTAGTGTAATACGATGAGTTATGTTTGTCGCACGCAGCTTTCAGAGTACGATGGAAATGTTTTACATCATCCTCGTCTAAATAATAGGGTGTTAAATCGGTACCACCACCGAACCACCACTGAACCGAACCATCCGAGTTTTCAATTTCGAAGTAACGATAATTAAAATGTATTGTGGGGATCATGGGACTACGAGGATGTATTACGGCGCTTACACCAGCTGCAAAGAACGGTACAGGACCTTCTTCCATTTTCTTCCCTCGTGCTCTCATTTGTTGTACAGCACTCGGTGGTAACGTGCCGGTAACAACAGATACATTTACACCAGCTTTTTCAAACATGGTTCCATCTTGTAAGACACATGTAATTCCACCGCCACCTTCCTTCCTGGTCCATCTATCGGTTATAAAACGATAATCTGGATCTTCTAACGACTCTAGAGCTTTGCAAAAGTCTGCTTGAGTTTTCATTACCAATAATTCCATTTTCTTTCTCATACTATTGTTCTTTTTTAACTCTTTCATATCAGTGATAGGCTCCGCCATAAAGTTTGTAGTATCTATTTTGCTTTGCGCTGCGAAAACAGTTCGTCCAGACGTATTATAAACCATAACGGCTGTGAACACACCAACTCCGAAATATTTTAAGTTTCTAGTCTTATTCGGAAGCTCGCTATGATTAGAAAGAAAATATCGCAGGGTAGACCATTTCCTTGATATCATACGGAGACCCATAATGATCTGGAATTGTTATTATTTATAAGTTGAAGCATTATAACACCAATTAAAATATACAGTGACTATTACCAGTGACTTCAGACACTCTTTAAAAAACGCGAGAAGTTTAAACAATTGGTTTTCTAGATGTGAACAAAATTTTTGATGAAAAAATTGTATGTTGTTGGAACGCAAACTCTTGAGATATAATAATTGAAGATAAATAATTGAGATATTTCTCAATTTAAACTTAAATGGACTTAGGCTACTTTCAAAATAAACGACTCAAATAGGTTAACTTTACTTTTTAATTTTACAGCCTCACCGTTAATGATTTGACTATTTCTTTCTTATATTGTATAAATAATTAATGGTACTTACCGCTTTTTATTTAATTAACAAATACTTATATTAATATAATTAATAATCCAAGAATCGTTGTTGACAGCAATCGTAATTAGCCGAATTTATGTAAATATTTAAATATATATAAATAGAATACGTATAAATTTAATAATACTATTATTGTTTACAGACTAACCACTAAGCACATATGTTAGTCTTTTAATACTTGAGAAATTATTGATAAAGCTGTGTGACACTGCTAGAAATTGTAAGAATGATTCTGTAAAAGCCGGAGAGATAACATAACATACATTTATTTACACATACCGCAAACCGGTCGTACAATTGATAACAATATTTTAAATATAAATCTTATAAGAAACATTATCTTTTCATTTGAAAATAGTAATAATAGTAATAACAGTATGATATATTTGTTATTAGGTGTATAAAAACTACAAATGCATATATGTTAGGTTAATGAAATATTAGCAACTTGTAAAACATAAGTACATATGTACAATACATACATTAAGTATATGTACAGGAATAAATATTGAATTGACAACATTCAATAATTAAAATGTGGTTTAAACAAGGATTTCATCGTTTTATTAGGGATCATCGATTTTATGCTGGTGTCTTGGTATGTTATTAATTTCACTTTCTAAATATTACTGTATGCTTGAATATCTTGGTTATTTCAAACTATATGAGAAAATGTTGCTTACAGAAGTTTACGAAACTACATAATATGGTATAAATGGTATTCTTGCAAGTGTAGGCGTACAGAAGTTCTATATCTTCTAGGTAATCTTTGTTTTTTTTTTTAATGGAATTCCATAGTAAAAGTAATACCATTTATACCATATTATGTAGTTTCTTAAACCCTACAACTTCTGCAAGTAACATTTTCTCATATTGTTTGAAGCAACCAAGATATTCAAGTGGACAGAGTTCATCTATACGTAATTTATAAATTACTATGTACATTCCGTTACAGTCTCAAAAACGATCTATACAAAACCATACATGTTTAATGCAACAAATCCCAGAGCCTGAATACGACATAAACTTTTTATGCAATCCAGCTAATCGAGACGATATTTGTAATAATGTAATGGCAAGGAAAGGTGTTGGAGATATCGACAAGGTTCTCGAGTTATCACAAAAACCAGAATCAAAAGAATCTTTTCTAAACGAATTAAGTAAAATACCAAATCGGACAGACCCGTTAGTACTATCTTATGGTAGTGAACCAAAGGTGCTGAAAGTATGCGGACACAAACCAGAATTTGATTTTGATCCGAAAGAATTTACAGAGTTGGTTATGCCGCTGAAATTGTTGAAAAGCAAATTTTTAACTCCTTTGATTGGACAAAGGGGATACGTGTTTGTGGGAGATTTAGCAGAATTAGAAGAAGCATTGGTACACTACACGGTTAAACAATTATTGAAGAATGGCTTTAAACTTGTTTCTGTACCTGATATTATTCCTACTAATATTATAGAAAGATGTGGATTAATATCAGATAACGGACGAACTCTTGTATATAACTTAAGCCCATCCTATGGAGACAATTACAGTTTGTCTGGAACAGCTGAAATGTCGTTAGCTTACAAAGCTATGAATAGTACATTTTCTGAAGAAGAATTACCTTTAAAATTAGCTGCTGTAAGCAGATGCTTTCGTGCAGAAACTTCTCAACTGTTAGAGGAGAAAGGAATATACAGGTAGCTCTTTTGTTCTTTTTGTTACAAGAAATATTGTTGATGTAATCCATTATTATGCGATTCTTAAAACTTTGCCAATTCATGCAATTAGCAAATCGTAAACATTTGTAACTTAGGAGACTTTATTTGAATTTGTCTGTATGTTACCAGGGTTCATCAATTCACGAAAGTTGAAATGTTCGTTTGTTCCGCACAAGAGAAGTCTGTGGAACTGTTCCAGGAACTTCAGAACCTTCAAGAAGACTTGTTTTCTTCTTTAAATTTACATTTTCAAATAATTGATATGCCGCCGCATGATTTAGGTGCTCCTGCATACAGGTATGTAAAAGGTGGCACTGTTATACTCTAAAATTTTATAAATTTTTACCATATGTAGAATAGGGTGGCTCTTTTACGGCACCTCTCAGAGTTGTTCCAAATAATTTTAAAAAAATCTGTGCAAAGTTTAAGTGCCCACACAGTTACCAGTGGTAACATCAAAATAATTAATTTAATGCTCATAAAATCGTTCTTCTCGAATATCTTCTAAACTATTTAATTTATTATTTTATATGATTCAGGAAAGTTGATATGGAAGGCTGGATGCCTGGAAGAAAATTATATGGAGAATTATCTAGTTGCAGTAATTGTACAGATTATCAATCGCGACGACTTAACATAAAATATAGAACAGAAAATGGAGAATGTTTACACGTGCATACCCTAAATGGAACTGCTTGTGCAATACCGCGTATGTTAATTGCACTTTGTGAAACATATCAAACAAAACATTCTCGTATTACGATTCCTCAAGTTTTATTACCTTACATGAAAGAAAAAACGTTAATTAAGAAACAACCTATTCCAGATACGAAGACGTATAAATATAAACACAAAGTTTAATTATTATATAATACATAATCGTATCCATGACTGGTTTTAAGATATAATAAAAATTACTCTGAACACAATTCTTTTTATTGATGTAAATATTTCTGTTTTATGATATTTGCATATATCGTAATAATATACAATATATAATATGTACATATATTCAGAATATGTATAATTGACACAGATCTACAAAACTCATGTATATTGTAATTTTTCAATAAAGGAGTTATAGAGTTAGAAGTTATAATTCTTGAAAAAAAGAACTTCTAGCTTCTCAGAAAAGTTCAAATGGTATAGTCCAATAATTAAAGAGTTATCAGTGTTTTGTAAGCGTCTGAATATTAGTGGGAGTCTCTGTATGTGCAAATAGAGTTTGAAAAGATTTTCAACAATTTGTGCAAACTTTTATCCATTGACCAAATAAAGTAATGTATCAGTAATTAAATGCTAGTTAATATTAAATTATGGTTCGGCGTTGAAGTACAACATTTTATACCAAATAGCACTTAATGCAAAGGCAAATATATTTCCACAATTACACAACTTAAAAATTGTTTAACATTATTACAGGAAGAACATTATTAAAGTTAGGATTTACCAAAACTTCAAATATTTAAACATCACCTGACAATATATTTTCTATAAACTAATACAATATTCTTATACAAAGAAAGAGGGTCTAAAAATTATGCACACACAGGGATAAAGATCTAATTCTTCAATTACGTTTTTTTGTTATTCTGTATATATTTTGTTGCGGTATTATAAAAATGTAACACAAAATATTTCTTCTTAAAGTAATACAATTTAAGGACATTGCAAATTTACATTTTATCTCCCACACTAATTGGATGCCGGTAATGTCGATTCCTGTTTATTAACAATTAAAAAGTTTTATGTACTTCGTCATACTGTGCCTCGCAATAATACAAACTTTGGTTTTTCAAAATTTCTATTTGTCAGTACAATCCAATTGTAGTTTATGCCTAATTCATTTTTTAAATTTTGGATTCACTCCAAAAGTTAGATTCTGTTAATGAAGGTTATGTTATCCTGGAACAAGAAAGAAATATAGTTACTGGAATAAGCAAGACGAAATCTTAGCACAATAAGGTCCACGAGATAGCTACTTTCTTCTTCTCACTTCCCTTTTGATTCTATTGGGTTGGCAAGAAAGCAATTTCGATATTTCAAGCAATCAACTTAGTTCATTGCTTGTATAAAAAAATTGTTTTTACCAACTCAATGTCAAAGTAGTTGTTTTGCTAGACATTATTTTGATCGCTATTCGATATACAGGGTGTACACACCCTCTACGTGCAAAAAGCAGAGATAATCTACAGATTCAAAAGAACGTGATAAAATAGCTTCCTCGCAGAGCCTGTTATGGATTAAAATCAAATACTTTTGTTGCTTTTCGTCTTCTTCTTCACCATCTTCCTCTTCTCCTGATTCAGATTCTTCTTCGGCTATCTGCAACCACTCTACGAATTTTTTCATTTGGTGTAGGAAAAGCAGCTTGCCTTTTACAGAATGGCCTTCCTTGTACCACTTTAAAATCACTTCCTCCGATATTACATCAGCTAAATGGAAATTCATGATTAGAATAAAGAAATTTTTGGGATACCTGTCACGTTCTCATATAACTTACTTTTATAAAATAGTAAAACAATTTTTTGGAAGACTTTCATGAAGTTCATATTTTCATAACAGAATTCCTGAATTTTGAGAAGAAGTGCTAGCTCAGATCTGGCAGTGACTGTGAAAGCATCAAACAGTGGAGTGTATACTTTTAAATGTTTCAGTGCTTGATCAGCTACCAATTCTTCCTTTTTGTTCCATTCGGCTTGACCCATTACAACAGCCCAAATCTGCAAATTGAAATTAATATCAATATAATTACTAAACTATTTATTAACTCCTTGCCCTACCATTTATTTTACGGTTTCAGTGATTAGAACTTTCTTGCAAATTTTTCCAGAAAAGGAGAAGAGCCACACTTACCAAACCAATCACTTCATGCTCAGGAATGACATTCCTTTGTGCCATTTCTTTGAGATCAATTATAATATCTTTCATTGGACGATTATCGGCTAAATCATCCAATAGAAGTTGTTGTAAATCTCTTTTTGCTTCCTGACTTGCTTGATTTTTATGTAATTTTACAATGTCTGCGAGACCAACTGCTTCGAATACAGATCGAAAATACTCCTCTGTTCGTTTATTCGGTGGTACAAATTCCATTAACCTTGGGTGGTACAATTTCATTAGAATAAAACAATCATATAAGATATACATTAAAGGTTTACATTCTACAGTAAAGTCCCAATCTATGTCCGGTGGAGGAGACCATTCAAAGTCAATTCACCCAAACAAAAGTCTTGTTTATAATTGGAATTATATTATATTTGGTATATGATATAAGACACAACACAGAACCGAGAATTGACTTAAATTAGGACTTTACAGTATAATAGCAGATTGCTCATAAAGTTATTGTACCTTCTTTCAATATTGCCCCGTTTCAGAGCAGTCATTAAACTTGATAAGCCCTTCTCATCCCTCCAAGTAACAAAGACTTCTAGTAAAAAGTCTAGTGCTAAATTATCCTTGACAAGATGTTCATTGATTAAAACTGATAGAACCGACGGTGGCACAGAACCATTAGAAATCCATAAAGCTGTCATTCTGGCTAATTTTATTCTTTCTGTAGTAGAAAATCCCTTCATAAAGACCAACACTTTTTTCATTTCGTCTTCAAACATTTTTTCCAAATATTTATAGCGTCGCATGAGTTTGACGAACACCTACAAATCAAATTATATTCAACATTGTTGTAAATAGTAATAAGTAATTTACAATTTTTATAGTCAAATTTTAAGAAAGTGTATAAATTTCGCACTTTAATAAGTGCATAAGATCCGAAGTCCAGTTGTAAAAGTTAACTTACTTGTTCAAAGTTCCGCATTGATTCCATGTCTTCTGGTTGTTCGAAGACGCAAGCAGTAGTTTTGACAGGTTTGTCACCATCTTGAACAATGAAACCGCCGGGAACCAGAAGACCCCCAGCTATTAAAATGTCAAATAGATCTTCTCCATACCGGCGGTAGTCTAATTTTGAACCAGCTGCATCCAAGTACTTAGAAATCGCGTCTAGGTCGTTACCAGCTTTTTCCAAACCAAGTATAATAGCATCTCGGAATCCGTTTGGATCATACTTTTCTTTTTCATCTGAAAGTTAACTTCTTTTAATCGTGCTCTTAAATATTATTTAAAACAATGCTATTATTACCAAAGCATACCTCTTTTTCTGGTCTTTATGCGTTGACCTGACAATATTGGTTTTTCTATTTTTTGACTCATACAATACCTTTCTGAAATGTTAATAACCTGTGTCATTAGAAATTCTTGATCGATACAATACAATGATATAGACATTCCTATGGTATACAATATTGTTGCTAATAATTAGACAGCTGCTTTTATACATTTATCACGAAAATTATGTAGGTGCAATTGAAAACAGTAAAAATAGTACATTTTTTTTATATGTTATATCATTTTCAACCTATTAAATATATTTTTAAAGAAAATCAATTTCTATTTCACTTCAGTTGAAATTCAGTTTGTTGTGATCCAGGTTGAAAATTCTTATTTAATTCTAAACAACAGAATTCGAAGTACACTTTTCTTTCTTTAGAAAATTCAGGAAAATATTGATTAGAAGAAGATTAGAGGATCATTATTCTACATTGTCGATGAGTTATGAAAAGGGCTACACTTCTGGAAAAACAGGTAAACTGTCAGACAACCGTAAAAAAAACCAGCTAAATTAAAAAATATTTTAATAACATTTATATTCAGTATAACTAACTTGATTCTTGATTGATTTAATTAGATTATTCAACTAATTAATATTTAATATTATAACGATGGATAATTTCAAAATTTATTGATACATCTGATTTTTAAAAAAATCGGCAAGTCATTCCAAATTTTTTGCCGGTAGTGTATATAAATTTCTAAAAATTGGCTTTAGTTTATCGGAATCGTTCAAGCGTAATAATTGTAATCTCTTTTATCTATGCACACCAATACCTTATCAATGGATTTAAAAATGCATCAATTAAATATAGTGTATAGCACGAAAACATTATTACGCTTTTACATTTAATTATGCAAAACTTCCGAAAACCGGTCAATCCCGGTTAACCTAAAATTTTCAATGTAGTCTCATTTTTTATTAAAAACGAAAGTTATGATCCGAACTTTTGAAGAGCCTGTTTTCAGAATTTCAGTGAAATCGAAGCATAGAAGTTTCTAGAATTACAAGGAGTAACACTAAAAGGATAAAAGCTTTAATTAAAAATTCAATCATTTTTTCTATGTAAAATTAAGCTACTTGCAAAATTTCAGCCAAATCAGACCTGATCGGTTTTCAGAAGTTCAGCCTTTAATTAATACATATTAGAATTCGCATTATTTGTGTTATGTCTTTTGTAAATGTAAATAAAATTTTTTCCCTCATATTCATTAGAAGTTTGGTAAACTGCTACTTTTCTTATTAACCCTTAGAACTCAAGTGGCAACATGTTGTTACGTTATTCAATTATTTTATATCAAATAAAATTACTAAACATTTGAGTAGATAGCATCGGTTTAATGTGCATAAAATGAAAAGAATGGAAATATTCTGGGTCAGAAGAAATGTTTAGTTTCCGTGTCAAAATAGTTCAGAGTGCAAAGGGCTAAAGACTGGAATTAAAAAAGCTATGTGACATTTTTTCAAAAATTGTTTTTTCCACAATAATGGATGTAAGTTTCGCTGCCAGTGCAATAAAATACGGCTGAAGGTTACTCGACAATTGGTCTGAGCAAGGCAAGTTTTGAGTTGGTTACTAGATGTTTTACATGGATTTTCTTCGGAACTTTAATTTCAGTCTCCAATTATTTTACATATCCTGATGCAACAATATTTCTAATAATGTATAGTCCCCAAAATTAAATACTTGATTTAAAACATATTTGTTGTTATAATTGAAAGACTTTGCAATAACATTGTATACTTTTAATTTCAGTATGAATTTCAAAAAATTGAAATTATTACTCCATTTAAATAGAATTAAGAAGGACTCCATTTTGTATACTTCACAGTCAACCAAAAAAATTTGTTTTACACCAAATGATCCTGTGTTTCTCTTTTTTGTTATTTAATTGAAAAACTGAAGTTTACATATGCTATGATTTTAGAAGACACAGCTTGTGATTCTTTTTTCAAGGACTCATGTTTCTTATCTTTCTAAAGGACATATTGTGTGAAATATCACACAAATGATATATGATCACAAGTTATTTATATCTGTAACTATTAGATATTTTTTTGTTTGTTATTTAATTGAAAAACTGAAGTTTACATATGCTATGATTTTTAGAAAAAACAGCTTGTAATGCTTTTCCAAAGGACTTATCTCTCATTTATTTTTCTAAAAGATAATCTGTTAAATATTTCGTGAATCATAAATAATTCTATGTTACTTATATCAGTAACTATTGGAGTGTTTTCTTTGTTATTTAATTGAAAAACTGAAGTTTACACATGCCATGATTTTAGAATTTCTTCTAAACGAAGCTTGTAATGCTTTTGCTAAAGACTTATTTCTCTCGTTTATTTTTCTAAAAGATATAACGCGCTAAATATCAAACAAATGGTAAATAATTCTATGAAATACTCATATCAGCAACTATTAGTAACGTAGTTAGTACTATTAATATAAAATAACCTAAAATTTGTTTTAACCGAGAAACAAGGTCATATTAAAAATACGTTTAAACAAATTTCCGCTATATCCGTTGTGCTATATCTATGACTAGCAATATAATTATTCACGCATCGAGAAAGAATTTGCGATGGTAATATATTGATATTTCAGTCGCAAAAACAAATTTATTCGGTCGCGAATGATACTTGAAAATATTTTTCTTCGGAATTGTAGATTTTCTAGGGTCAGGCGGAATGGAATATAAGTGGAAGACAAGGCACCGAAGGCACGTAACATGTAACTTTAGAGCTGCTGTTGGCAGTCCGCTACCGAATGGCGCCTTTTATTAAATATACCGTCCGATATCATAATTTATAGTTGTTAAATACTTGGAAATTCTGTGGAACATTCGCGATTCTTATAAAACACGTATATTTTACGTAGTCTATTATTTCTAAGGTTAAGGTCATGTAATGAGACCACGATGGCTGAAATCTATGAAAATGTTATACTCCGCGCGACGGTTCCAGTTGTTTCGAAAACGAGAACCAATTGAATAGTTATTAAAGAAATTTGCTCTTTTACTTACATAAATGCACGTTCAACTGTAGAATTACCCTTTTCCAGGTGAATAAAGGCAATAAGAAATATCTTAAAGAGGATTTTGAGTACTCGAGAACAGCGAAACCGAAGAGAATCAATCTGAGGAGAAGTTACAATTGACAGGGAATAGATAGGATACTCGAATTTGTGTTTCGTAACATCTCCTTAGCGCCATCTAAACGAGTGAACGAGGTAAGAAGGAAGAGGGCGCTAACAGCAGCTAACAGGCGCTATGTATATGCCTAGCAACTGATGCCAAATAATTCAATTTTCTATTTCGTTGTGAAGTACTATAAAAGCAACGGAATGAGGTACATATATATTATTTTATGTAATTATTTTTACGGATTGCTTCTATTTAAAATATATATATACTTTACAGCAATCTTCAATGAGTGATAGGAAACAAATGACATTTGTTCAAAAAAATGTATGACGGATTGCTTCTATTTAAAATATATATTATTTTATGTATATTTAAGTCAGCCATAATTAACTTGGGTAATATTAAACATGTAGGCAATATGTTTTATTTATTTATCATTACTAAGAAGTCGCGGAAATTATCTATTCCAGAACTTTATGTATATCATTCAATATTACTTAGGTCGTATAAATTTAAATGAATATAAAACAATTGTTTCGTTTTATATTTGTTTTTTACGTGCCGCCTTATTGGATGACAGCAAGAAAAACGTATTTACGCGACGATGAAGAAGGAAGTAAACTTTCTTGGCCTGTCTTCATTGGTTGACGAGTTGTTACTGAAACGTTGTTGCTCTCGTGGCCAATAACGGAGAGAGAGCAAGAAAGAGCCATGGACTAATTAGGGGGTTGGCTCTAGCTGGCTCTAGTCAGCTCTAGTTGGTTCTTTGTCGCACGGATCTTTTGCGCACAACGAGATGGCGCACACGGTTCTTTTGCGCACAGCATTTTTCTACCGCTTCCACTTCTTATGTTATGTAGTTTTATGGGGAAAGCAGCACGAATGATTAGCCGCTGTAATAGATATTCGATACTCTTCTTTTTGCATGAATAAATTATCTTTATTTTATACTACAGCGAAGAGGAGTATACTCCCACAAATGCAAATTTTTAGCCCTTGAATAAGAATTTCGTTGAATATCCACATCCACGGTAAGTAACCTCACCTGTCAATAACCATATAGGTATCCCTGAATGTTACTAGAATATTACTAGATTTAAGGGTAATTAATTTTTTGCCCTTATAAGAACATGTTAAGTTGATCGCGCTTTGCTCTGCTCATGATTTAACGTGATTATGTTTATATCTAATAATATGAGCGTCCAAAGTAGGGGGGAAATTGAGTCAACCACCCTCAGGTTCCCATCTATTTTTCTAATACAAAACGATTTTTTTAAATTAAATCATGAGGGGAGCCCGCTACAATCAACCTCCCTCTTTATAATTATCCCTCACACAGCACCTAATATCCTCAGATAAGGTCAAACAATCGATCCCCGTAAACACTGTTTTTACCCTTAAATTTAGTAATATTCTGGTAATATTTAGGGGGTACAGTATTATATAAAATTCTCGCGAATTTGGTCTGTTGTTACGGCAAGGACCCTTGGAATGACGGTGGTGAAACCACGGACCTAAAAGACGGGTCATTAGTCTGCGGGGGTGTAAAAAAAGACGGAAGGGGTATCAACTTCCGTCGGCCATCTTGCTTCGAACCTTATGTGGTGCGATCTATAGGCAACTTTAAATACTAGTGTAGCGTCTGTAGCACGTGGTCGGTACAATAAATGCGTCGTGGCACCGACAAGATATTGTTAAAGACTGCCACCCTTACGGGACTACGTGTCTCACGAATTTTTCAGTGTTCTCTTACGCCCTCTAGGATATATTCTGACTGGAGTGAGAAACACAAGGCAGCCGACGACATTTCGTCGGTGCAAAAGACCACTGAGAAGATTATTATTAAATGTTACATTCTCCGCCATATTTCAGACGATGTTTTGTCACTATTTTGATACTATTCTCGTCGGTGGAGCAACTTTTAGCCATGTGGTATTTCAGATCACTGTAACTTCCACCGTTACCACCCCGCCCATTGCGCCCACTTAGCGTGCCGCGAAATAACATGGGCGCTCGTCGAGTTGATACCCCTTCCGTCTTTATTTACACCCTCGCAGACTAATGACCCGTCTTTTAGGTCCGTGGTTTCACCACCGTCATTCCAAGGGTCCTTGCCGTAACAACAGACCAAATTCGCGAGAATTTTATATAATACTGTACCCCCTAAATATTACCAGAATATTACTAAATTTAAGGGTAAAAACAGTGTTTACGGGGATCGATTGTTTGACCTTATATGAGCATATATTTATCTCGTCGGTGGTCGTGGTACACCAGCACTATTTTCTGCTCGGTACACGTGCGGCAAAGTTAGTGAATCGTCGTGGCTTTGTTTTCTGCGCGTGATACACATTAATTTATAAAAATGCTAGCATGTATTGGAAAGGATTCACAAATACACACCGACCGTCGGCGAAGAGTTATCGACAAGGTAACACAGATGGCGACACTAGCAGTTCGACGAAGATTTTATTGAAAAATTAAGCAAAATTAGTATAAAACCTCCAGTAGGTGTAAGTTATTTGTTAAAATAACCAAAGATTAGACTACTAAAAATATTCAAAGAATATTGTGATGCAAATAACATTAAAGTATAAGGGTTTTTCTTTTGGTTCAAAGTTGAACCAATAAATAGCTTTATTAGAAGAACGCATGTAGAATTGACATAAAAAGCAAATATCTCAAAAACTAAAAAATTCCCGAAGTTAAAATTTTATATTTGTTATTTCTTCATAACATGCTCCAAATTTCATATTGATCGGCCACCGATGCCTTTCGGAATAATATCTTTCCAATTAAAAATTTTTATCTTTGTTATACTTACTTCGTCGAACAATACAACATTTGTTTGACATATTTTTTCATATTTTGATAAATGGGTTTTCGAAATTTTAACGAAACAACTAATAACACCTAAAATTTCAAAATTGTGAGTTTTTCTTACGACGAGCTTGTACTTCATTAGTATATAATTATAGAGCACGAAAAGGCAAATTCAACGATACATAGAAATGCATATTTACGATATACTATATCATACTATAATGGAGGAAAGCATGTTTCAAAAATAGTAGTCCGATCCAACCAAAATTTTGCATAGATCGTTTTTTAGCCAGTTTCTTAATCCTAGAGGGTGTGCCCCGAAAAAATTTCTAAGGTCGAAAAGTAAGTAAAGTCCACCGTGAAACGCGTGCTACCATTTTCTTTAGGAGCGTATTTGTATAATCTGGAAAGGATACGAAGGATCAACATTTCTTCCACGAGGAAAAAGAGGTGGATCTGATGATTCGAATCGACGCTGGCGCATAAATCAAAACTTTTGGAGAGGTAGTTCTATTCACCGGCGGCACCACGACACAATACCACCGGCACACAATCGTACGCGAAACTAAACGAAACGCGTCCGTTCAACCGATTTGTTTGCTCGGCCGGTCCACGAACGAATGAAATCCGCTTAATGTAATCGAAGGGTTTTCGCTCTTGAAAGAGGTTGCACGGGTTTGAAAACACGTCGAAGAGGGTCGCTCGACATCGAGCGTGGGTACCGGAGGGGTGGGGGTGGGGTGATGCGAGAGAGAACCGGATGGGAAAGTTAAAAAAGGGGGAAAGAAAGGGGCAGAGGTTCGACACACGCGACACGAGCTTACTTTTACTTTTTGCACGCCACTTGAAACAACCCCCCGGGGCATTAATCTCGTTTAATCAAACAGCGATAATACTCCCAACGACCCTTCATTTTGTTTATCCTTGTCCTTCGGCAGTATGTTAACTATCCCTACGAATTTTCTAAGGAAGCCAACGTTCCCGGTAATGAACGTTTTGTTTTATATGCAGATAATAATAATTCATTAATAACGATCAAAATGGGTACCAATGGAAATCATTGACACAGATTTTCCCGACACAGTTTTCACCGACAATATTTCATCGACTCCAGATTTGATCGACAACGAATTTAATCGACAACGCCTTTAACCGGCAGCGGAATTGATCGACAACGAATTTGATCGACAACAAATTTGATCGCCAACGAATCTAGAAAAAAGAAAAAAAAATTCTTAAAAAATTTTTTAATTCTTTGTCGATTAAATCCGTTGTCGGTTAAATTCGTTGTCGGTCAAATCTGGAGTCGGTGAAAATTATGTTAATATATATAAATAGTTAATATATACAATATTATATTAATACTATAATTATAATATATATTTATATAAATATATAAGTAAATATAAATACATAAATATACATAAATACATAAAAAATACATAAATAAATATAAATATATTAATATAATAGTTAATATATATATACATAAAAAATACACATTCCCAAAAGTGTTCTCGATTTCAGGGATTGACCACCTACCTATTTAAGGGGGTAGTCTGGTTCCCAGGATTGCAAGGGTTCGGGTGCGCTCTTCTTGTTTCTCATTAATGCAAAAATGAGGCGAGGTTATAGTTCCCGAAGTCGAAGAGAAGCTCGGCGATAACTATTGTCAGGGAAGAATGTCGTGCCAATAATCTTCTTTACAAATATTGAACATTGTTCGAAGATACGGATGCAGCATAACTTTTTAAAGGCTCCGTGCCTAGGTGTGTGGTGTTGCGAGTGCTTCCGGCTTATAAAACGCAGGTAGAAAGTGTGGTGGATCCTGACGAAGGCAACGAAAAACACGACCGCCCATTGTGAGAGATTTGATGACCCTGTGGGCTCAGCGTCGAGCTCATAAATTGGTAAAGGATCTCTTTCCTTTGATCGGGACGATGAAATAAGGACGGAACTATCACCCCACCCAGGCTGCAACTCATGTTCGTGATTTTTCATAATACGATTTCTTCGTTTTTTAAGCTATACACGAAAAGTCGCATTGTGACTACGTTTCACTACCAGTTTGTCGTCGAGCTTATAGTCGACAAAAAATATGTTAGCACGTTCAGTTTTTTTTTGTAATAATGTAACTACAAGAAAGAGCACATTATTATGCAATGCTATTTCGATTTTTTAGTACTTCATCAGATCAGAATTAACCCTTTGCACTCGGAGCTATTTTGACTGGAAAATAAAATTTCTTCCGACCTAGAATAATTTCATCCCATACACTTTCTTTTTATTTTATATATTTGAAGTTGATGTAACGCCTCATACAATACTTAAATCTTCAGTAATTGGTAAGAACCAACTTGTTTAATTATGTTAACATTGTAAATGAAATTTTTAATATTGGTACAGCAATTTCTAGAGGCGACTCGAGTGTTAAAGGTTAATAGTAGATATAGCACCATTGTCAAAATATTAATGTTTTTTAAAATTAAATTTTGGAGTGTACGTTATTTATCTATATAAATAAAAATGAAATGCTGTTTCTTTAAAAAATTTCTTTTCTTTAAAAAATGTTCGTAACAGTCCGAATAATATTTTCAGGGAAAGAAAAATTGGAAAACTTGCCTAGAAAAAAGGAAAATTCAGGAAAGAATGAAAGTGCTTTTTCCTATTGAAAGGATAGGACAAAGTTAGAAATATTGTTGCATCAGGATATATAAAATAATTGGAGACTGGAATTAAAAAAGGCTGCAAGCGTCGAAATGAAAATTCCGTGGAGAATCCATGGAAATGAAAATCCATGCGAATATAAAACCTTGTTTTATTTCTAAAAGTTTACAGTTTCATCAAAGCCCTGCTTTTCAAAGTGATCGCGACCTAGATCGATCTTTTATCTAGCGCTCTTGTCCACTGAAAACCTCCACATCGCATGCATTCTCGAGAAATGAGAAAAGGTGCATCCCGTACCCATTGCAATCCTGGAAAAATAAGTCTACCCCGTTCAACCTCTGTGATGCTTTGTATGGAATTGACAATCGATATTTATATTCATCTTGACCCTACTGTCCCGTTTCCGCTCGGTCTCGTCGACATATCAATTAAAATGTAAGATCAGATAAAAATCGAGCCTGAAGGGGGAAGCGCTCGCTATTTTATGCGATTCACTCGCTACACGGGAATTACGAAGCGCTGCCTGATGCCTGGTGCACATAAATCAGTCGTATTCCGTCAACGACATTCGATTGAGCTCACTCGTCACGTGACAAACTAGCGCAATTCGGACCACCTTTGTTGGGACAATTTAAAAGTTGTGTTCCCATGGTTTATTCAAGAGCTCGGTCTCTTCTATCATTCTCGACCAGAATATTCAACAACTCGCTACGTACACGGTTCACTGCGACTACACTCCGCGACAATACTATAAGGCACTATTACAAAACCATATAAATCCGACAATCCATCAGAAATCCGTTTTTCGGTGAACTACAATATATAACTGTGAAAATTTTAACAAAGAAAAAAACCAAAAATACTCACTTTCAGCCGCGACAAAGCTATTTGTGAGCCGTTTATTTTGAAAGTGGAATAAGTCCATTTTACAATGAAATTAAATCTCGATCGAAAATGTAATATAAACTAAATTTGCAACGAGACAGCAGCAAGTTTGCAAATTAATTTAACTCAACGTTTGGATCCCTGTATGGATCATTTTCAAGAGATACATTTTTGCGTCTGAAAAATTAATACGTTTATAAAAATAGAAACAAAAAGAGAGTTTGCAACACAGCTGTGGAAAACATGTACGAAACAAAAATTAAGAACACTTGTTGTGGCAAAATAATTAGAAAAAAATTATACAAAATAATGAGTTACTAACACGTGTAGATGACAGTCTTTCCCATTTAACACGCGCTAGAATAATTAATTGAACAATCATATCGACGATTATAATCGAATAATTTCTGTTGGAGTAGTAATACGATTCCCTTCTTCAAATTCCCATGGAATAACGTCTCGAACAAAGGTGGACCACAAGAATCTTTACACATTCGATAGAAATCATGCAACATCTTTCTTGGCTACTTAATACAAGATGGAGAATCAGGCTGACCTGGTCCAGTCGATTCCAGTCGGATGAAAAACGATAAAAAAAATGGCAAACGAAATAAGAAGAGAACGAGAAAGGGAGAGAGAAACGAAAAGGAGAGAATCTCGTAGACGAAAGGACGTAAATATTGTTGAATGCAATTAATTCTTCAGGAGACTACCGCCTCCACTTTGTCAAAAGGGTTCCCCCTTGACAAAGAGGAGGAATCTGGATCCGCAACCAGTGACCAGTGGCCACTGTCATCAAAATACTCAAAAGGGTTGGGGGATGGTGGTTGCGTGGAGGGAGCTGGCCAGAAGTGGGAACGGGCCGAAGTAAAATGGAGGATGAAAGACAAACGCCGCCGCGTCGTCGTTGTCTGATCGTGGAGATTGCTTTATTTGAGTCCGTTTAGCGTGGAGATCTCGAAAACCTGCTGAATATTTTGTCGTCGACCCCGCCACCACATCGAAACTCCTATCTTCGCCGAGGAAACACACGGGACAGAGGCGTAACGCTTGAAACATCGAAATAATGTAATCTGCCGACTGGAATCAAGCGATAAATATAATCGACCGGCTGAAATTTGTCGGTGGCGAGCATTCGGCTGTTTATGTCCACCGCACCTGTGTGCTGCCGGTCCGTATCAAGATCGATTTTAACTTTTAACCGGTCGCAGTAGGCGATGCTGCGGATACGCATCCTCTGCGAATTTTTCTTCGTCTCGTGGCATTAGAAAGAACCGTGGAAACCGTTCCCCTATTCACACAATTCATGAAAGTGTTCAACGCTAACTATACCGGGTACGAAATCTGTCGTTTATTATATTGTTTCATGAAAATTACAAAACCGGATTTATGTAAATTATTCAATATTTAAATAATACGTGTTCGAATAAAGAAATTTATTAAGTTCTAACGAATAAAGAATAAAGAATATAAAAAAGATAGGAATAGGATTGCTGGGTAAAATAATCATTTTATACCTAAAAAACAGTAAAACGATTATATCGTATACAATAATCAGTTGAAACAATGAGTTATTTTAAATAGTAGCTGGGTAAAATAGTTGTTTAACAATAAGAGTAAAAGTAAAATAATTATTTTAAATATAATAATCATTCGGAACAATTTTGTTGTTCTAAATACTTGTTGAGTAAAACAATCATTTTGCGATAAAAACGGTAAAATAAATATTTTAAATACAATAATTATAAATATTTCGACTGATCAAAACTCCCTCATTCGTTAAAAAATTATTCCTATCCACTCATAACTGAAACTCTCGAGTGGAGCTATTGTTATATGCTTCGCCATATTTGTATACATAGAAATGCTAAAAAATATTCTCAACACGGTTCGAAGCTGACGAAAGAAAGAGTTATCGAGTCGATATTTCTTGTAATTTTTGTGAATACAAGCCACGGTTTGTGTATTTTTCTATTCTTCGTTGCGCAGTCGAATCCAATTGTTCCCTTTGGTATCCCCGGAAGATTTTGCACTTTCTGTGCAACTGTGGCTCAGGTCGCACGCAAGGATACGACCAGGAAAGTTTACTTTAACTATTATAACGATCATCGGAAAGGGTGAAGCTGTTTTCTCATCCTTTTATCTTTGCCATACCTACGATCGTTTGTTTGCTATTTAAAAATCAAACAATATACTTATGTTTACACGAAGCTACTTCAAAAAATAATATATTTGTGATGCTCCTCCTGTACTATTGTTATACTATCCCTTGTAAGAATTATTTAATCAAACAAATCGAGTTGTCCATCATTGCAATTATTCATATTTGCTAATGTAAAAAATATTTCTATTAACAACCAAAGTAAATCCAATGATAAAACTTACTCATATACAGGATGTTTCGCTTATTGTTTAATATCCCTTGTAAGAATTATTTAATCAAACAAATCAAGTGTGCATCATTGCAATTATTCATATTCATGCCAATGAAACGAATATTTACTTACTCGTGTACAGAATGTTTCATTTATTGTTATACTGCCACTCGCAAGAATTATTTTACCTAGCAAGTATTAAAAAAAACAACTCATTGTTTCAACTGATTATTGTATTTGATATAATTATTTCACTGTTTTTATTGTAAAATGATATTTCGATTTTATGTTTAAAATGATCATTGTATTTTAAAAAACAATATTACTGTTTTTATTGTAAAATGATTATTTTATCCAGCAAGTATTTAAAAAAACAACTCATTGTTTCAAATGATCATTGTATTTGAAAGAATAATATTACTGTTTTTATTATAAAACGATTATTTTTCCCAGCAAGTATTTAAAATATCTCATTGTTCCAAATGATTGAACCCCGAAGACGATAACGATCGCGTTAATCGCAATTTTCTACAATTAGGTAGGCGTGCAGCCGCCAGTTTTAATCGACTCGGTCAAGCTCGAACGACTATTAATCAAATAAGGAAAGTTCGACGCGATGCCAATATCGAAGATAAAGGTGGAAAAGAAGAAGAGAAAGAGGGGCGAAGGAAGGGTCATCGTCGAGCGAAGGACGCTGCTAGTTCTCAAATTGCAATGAAACCCGGCACCGACGCGTCGCATGGGTTTCGTATGACAACCAGACCACCGATGATGATGCTGTTTTCCCTTCGTCCCAAATTATACTTTGTCTCGTACTACGAATTCGATATCAGCAATTGCAAAAGAAACTTCGCTAGCTCGGCAAAAACGAAACCAGCCACGCAAGTACTCGGAAGAAGATACAGAATGGATGAAGTTCAACAGGTTCCAAAAACAACATTCGCAGGGTTGTTCACAAATTATTTCAAGACTGTATAAAATAATTTTATTATTTAACACATGGTGCTCCAGTTTCGGTGGAGGGCACATTAATAAATTATAGGTACATGACTTTCTTCGAGCTCCGTTACAACACTGAATCATGCTTCGAGAAACTTACACCACTAAACGTCGCTATCTTACAAAATGTACAATTCCGTTATTTACAAAACTTGTATAAATAATTGTCTCCCCTTCCGTCGAATTGCAGGCGATAAAAGGAATTACGCTAAAAAGAAAACCTCCTACAATGCTTACGCTAGAACCGGGAATAACGAGAAGCTCGACGATATTTACATTATTTCCTGTCCATATTCTCACGTACAGTAAAGTCGCGTTTACTGTCTGCGATCGGGTACGCGATTAATGTCCAGTGCCTACCCACTCCACTGTAAAACGCTGTCCTTTTCTACTTTTAGCGTTCCTTCGAACTGGCGCGGTAAAGGCAGTCGTAAACCAAACAATGATCGATATACGATTACTGTCCATGCAGAAACGCGACTTTACTGTACAACTACATTATCCTACGCATCGCTTGTATACCCACTGGGATCATCAAAACCGTCCAACAGTCTGCAAGATCACATACCTCTTAAATATAATCTTCCACGTTCAAGAGAAATTCTCAATGTCTACTCGAGCAGAAGACAGACTGTCGAACAGTAAACGTGACTTTACTGTACAACTACATTATCCTACGCATCGCTTGTATACCCACTGCAAAACCGTCCAACAGTCTGTAAGATCACATACCTCTGAAATACAATGGAAGTCTACCTCGACATTCTCTTCCACGTTCAAGAAAAATTGAGAATGTCTACTCGAGGAAGGAGCAACGCGGAAAAAAGAAATTCTCTAAAACAAAAAACCGTGTTCCACGATCTTCATTGTAGCAGGTCGTAGAGAGCGGTGATGTAAGATTGTGCCATCTGAAGGGTCTCGTACTTGGACAGTTGCCTGTCGTTTCCGAGGGACGGCAGATAGGCTCTGAGCCTGTCGAACGCTTTGTTTAGATTTTGCATGCGCCTCCGTTCCCTGGCGTTCGCGGCGAGTCTGCGTTTCCTGACGACGGTGGAGCTGACGTATTTGCCGCGTCTTCGGACGACGTCCCGGTTGTCGTCGACAGTGTCGGATCGCATGTGGTCCGGTCCGTCGCTCATCTCGACGTCGTCCTCGCTGTCACCGTCGACGATGCGGTCGGAAACACTGCTGGAGTTGCTGACGACACTGTCCCGACGCGAGGTCTTCTCGGGTTCGGCGTCGACGGTTTCGTCGGTGTCGGCGTCCATGCTGTTGCCACCCTCGGCGAGATCGATGCCTCCGGTTTGCGCCGTCTGCGATCCAATCGCTGATAAATTTCTCTTGGTGGAATATCGTTTCCCTAGATCGTCCACCGAGCCCAGCAGCCGATAGGTAACCGGGGTGCTGACGGTGTCCGGCTCCGAGGATATCGACAGGGTTGTCGCAGGGCTAACCGAACGCAGACTCGCCGTCGGACTCGGCGTATGCCAACCGTCGCTGCAGTTGCTGTCGTACACGATGCACTGTGGTACCGTGAACGTGCTCACCGGAGGCAGGTTCGTCTTAGCCTTCGAATAGGGGTAGTTCGGTAGGTCCAGGTACGTGCAGGACACCACTTCCTCGTCCCTGGGTGGGAACATGTATCCGTAACGAAACATCTCCTGGAGTTCCATGATGAGCCGCACAAGTCTTCTTCTTCACTGCGCACCCTCGTCGGGGGATTTTTTTATCGACGAGTATGTCTGTTTGTTTATTGTCCTCCTTCACTGAATTTCCACTTGTAAATTATTCGCGATAAACGTAATTGCTGTTTTTTTGTTAAATGTGGTGGTGATAAGCACGGGTGGGTATCCTTTTTTTTGGTTGGGCTCGAGAGGTTGCAAAACGTTTATAGTACCGAGTTGGACGGTGAGGGGTAGACGCTTCTTCGAATGGGGTTCCGTACACACGCGCCGGATCGACCGTCGGGGTGGTTCTGAAGTAGAGTGGTAGAATGCCGGCGGATTTATGCGTTTTCGGAGCGAGGCACTCTCGTGCAGCACGTGCCGCACGACCAATCGGATCGCGGCAACCTGCCCCACCACTTTTCTGGGGTGTAGGCCAGGATAACCAAGCCCGAACTAAACCGTACACGGCTAGGCGCAACAGGTGACCCGGCGCCTCCAATCTACACAATCGGCCGTATAGAACCGCACAGTCATTACCGGCAGTACCGCTCGTAATGATCCGGGACGACTTTAAACGTTCCCGGGATTGGATGCTGCACTTGAGAGGTGAAACGTGGCTGGTCATCCCACCCCTCCCTCCCCAGGTACACTACTACAATGCAACAGACCTTGCTTCGTTTAGTTAACACGTGTACCGACCGGTGATTATTCGATAATTTGTTGAAAAATCTATGGTGCATGGCTAACAGACCTGGGTAAAAAATTTATATTATATAATATAATAATAATAATAATAATAATAATAATATATAATATGTATATATAATAAATATATGTAATAATATTATATATAGAATAATAGAAATATTTGCAAGTAATATTTCTCACAACTGTGATACTTTAAAACCACTTTCGGATGGAGCTAGAGATTTCAAATTTTAAATGTAGCTCAGAACTGGATGACAATGCAATGTTAAAAAAATTGTTTTTTTTTTAAACTATGCGTTTAGGAGATAACAAAAATTTCTTTACTAAATATGTACTCGGTAGTACGATCAGTATTACTATCTTACGTTCTATTTGAAAAGCGTTTTAATTAAAATATATAAAAAATTATTGTTAGATATTAGTGATTATAAATAAAAGCGTAGAGCGTGTACGAAAATTACATTGATATAGTTTATATTATTTTCTATATAATATTATTTTCTTCTTTTTAGTGCGTTTTGATACATTCGTGGCTTTTAAAAAGTTTTTATTATATATTTTTTTATTTTGTTTCATCTACAATATTTTGCTATAAACGCAGAAAGATCGCGTAGTCTGTTACGCTATTTTGAATCTACTAAACATATTCAGAAAGAAAATTAATTTCCATTCCACTCCAGTTCAATGCAGCCAAAAAATGTATATTTTGCATAAATATAGTATTCCGCTATTTTGAACCTACTAAACATATTCAGATAGAAAATTAATTTCGATCGCGTAGTCTAAATGTAACAGGAATTAATTTAGCAAGGTTCGATCAGTTTCTACAACAATTCTAGCAAAATGATCGAATCTTGCGCTGCTAAATTAATTCCTATTATTTTAATATGTCGATCGAGATAAAAAATTACTTATCTAAATGTAACATTGAATCTTGAAAGAACGCTGTAGAATAATTTCCCAGACCCGTGGTGCGCTGCGCGTCTACACGAGACTGCCCCGTTAAACGTGCGTTCGAACTTCGAACAGATTCAATAGCTCGCAGCATCGCAACAGTGTAGCTGGCGAATCTTTTCCAACATTCTTAAACTGATCGGACGAGGCGTCTGCAATAAGGAACGCGGTCTATCGTAAACTTATCTTGGGAAAAGAACGGATCGTATCTACAAAAAGGGTGCAAATACCTCAGGGGCGTAAGGTCCAGTTACATCTTTACTCGCTCAATTAGCGAAAACAGGTAGGATAAAGTTTGCGGCAAGCATGACGGTGGTCTGGAGCAACCTGATCTCTGTCATTCCCTTCAGACGCAGCCGTCTTGGATTTCGGGATCGCCTCGCCATCGTCCCAAAATTCTTCCTAAGTAGCGGAACGATAATCCTCCGCTTAAAAACCTTTGGTACTTTCCGTACTTTTAACCAGAACAATCGTGCCAGCGCGGAATTGTTCAGCGCCTGCTAACTTGTAATGTTAGTCGAACACATCTGCATCCTTAAATCTCCATAACACACTTTAGATGATCTCTAGGGAATTTTCGAATAGTGCCTTAAATAAATATTGTATAAGGCTGAGGTTAATTATTTAAATTTATTAATTTAATAACTTATAACATTGTGAGATATTATGATATTAATAACAAATTTTAGAACTCAATTCTTTGGTCCTGAACATTTCCTATGTCCTATTTTGTTAAAGACAAAATGATAACGTTCAATGTTCAAAAAATGGTAAATAAAACGACAACTTCACATTTGTGAAGAATTATAATTATTTTAATATTTAAATATATAAATATAATTTATATTTAAATTTAGGTTTAATATATAAATATATATTCATTATTCTTTTGCATTAAAAAACAAAACGGTACCTAAGTCAAACAAGAAAAGTTGATTCGTCCACAGCGAAGATTTCGTTCGACTTGTTTAAACAGCGTGGCCATTTTCACGCGAGAATATTTTCCCGTCGTATCGGGCTGTAATTTCGAAATTGATCGCTCTCATCTATTACCTTTTTGCTTCGGCACGGAATCGTGGCGGAACCAATAATTAGGGATACAAAATGTATGCCTGTGTCTATCCTTGCTCTATTCGCCATCAGCATTACCCCGACCTTCCAGATTCTATTTTTTCCTTTCGCTTACTTTGTCAGTGCATCAATCCCCTCATCCGGTTTCTGATCATCCACGGCAATAAACTAAACAAGTTAACGAGACCAGAACTTTTTCTCGTACGTTTCTCGGACGGAAATTCGTCGATCTTCTTCTCCGAAATAGTTGATTGTGCTGCGGTTTCGTGAATTTAATTAACAATCAACGTGGACGAAGTGTTATTGTCCCACTCTGTATATTATATTATTATATGTAAATTTTACCTCTTTCAAATTTAATTAAATTATAAATTTTCACAATACTATTTTATTCGAAGGAAAATTTTAAATAACTATATAAATTAAATAAATTATTATGATTCGTCAAAATTATCCTTCTACTTATCTCTATGATTAGTATACTGTGGATCTTTATGCAAAATACAAACTTTCTGAATCTGGATGTCAAGGAAAAAGTTCTTTCATGTTTTAATAAATTTTTATAAGCAGCAATTAATACATTAGTGCACTTTAATTTTTTAAAACAAGGGAATAGAAAAATTTGAATTTTGTCCACCTAGAATTAAGGAATCGATCACTGTGGTTTAGTTAGCTGAAGATGGAAAAGAATTCTAGTCCATTTATAATTTTGGAAATCAGGAATCGAGTTTCCTCAAACTCGCTATCGGATCATTGGATTCGAGATGAAGATGCAGGGCAGGACCACCTATGAATTCCTAATCAGATGGAAAGCATGAAAGGGCAAATGGGAGGAGTAAGAAGGCGGACAAGGTAAAACGAATGCGAAGAATTTCGATTCCAGATCTGCATTTGGTTCGAAGAGATTTTTCCGTGAAAGCTTACGTCTTTATTCGTGAATACATATTCATTGAGCGAACCTAAATATGCACGCGTCCATGTATGTGTTCATCCCTAGAAATCGACTTCGTGGAGGGTCAGCCAACAGACAGCGTTGCACGAGACGCTCTCATAAATTACCGCTAGTTGGTGGCTAACATGTTATTTGCCACCGAGCTTCACAAATGAGTGCACTTTGTATTTAATTACTCGACTCACGCCCAGGGCGTATCCTCACAGCAGACTCCGTTCGGCACGGCTTTGCCGAAAGAGCATCCCTTCTAAGGAGTTTCCTCTTCTATCTCTCTCCCTTCTTCGTTTTACAATTAGTCTCCCATTTTTTTTCGATTCGTTCGCGTATCCCTTGGTGAACAAATCTTGGCCTGGTTATGCCCCGCGCGCGGTTAATTAATATTCATGATTTATGGTTTCCAATTATCGCAGTTTACGGGAAAATTCGTTCTATCGTTGAATACCTCCAAGGGCTATTAACAGAAATATTTTACATTTTAATTCGCTTGAGAAGTATGTAGTATTTTTTCAAAACAAGATATACAATTTCAAAAGTACATCTTTTCACAATCTGAACCACAAAATGGACTATTTCTATATCAAAAATTAAAAGCAAAAGTTGCTACCGAGTGATTCAGTCTATTTTCGAAATTCATTTAAAATATTCAAATGTGTTCTTTGAAATACGAAATAGAATTTTTCTTCCAACCTAATATTTCCATTTCAACAATATAAAACCGAAAATGAAATATTTTTAATTTCACAAAGATGGTATTCTTTTTATTTAGAATTCGTAATTTCACTGTACTTTGTAATTGTATTTAAATTGTGAAAACGAATTGCATTGTAATTTAATTGAATAGCAGACCAGAATTACAAATTAAATTACGATTGAATTGAAAAAAATTATGCTTCAGCCAGGTTCTGGGGATTTTTCAACACTGCTTCGTCAATGTGTGTGGTTCTAGGCGAGACTGTCAAAATTAATAACTGATCAATCAAACGTGGCAGTCATGAGACTGACATCTGCGCTTCTGGAAAAGAATCACGTGCTATCAGAGAGTTACTAGGTTGTGTTGTATACACCACAATGAGAGACAACCGTCTAACCATGGCTCTCGGCTCGGGTTGTCGTGTCTAGAGCCAAATTGGTGAGACTCGTCGAAGCTTGTTAAGGGACTGCGTGCCGAACTGATTCCCAGAATGCAATTACCACATTAGTCGGTTCCGCTTTCGAATTCCTCATTTTGTCCTTTCAGGCTCCGTCGACGCCGCGCGCCGTTCCGCCGCTATTCATAATTTCAGAATCGTGTATTAATATGTAAATGAACACCGATTCGCAAAAGTATTCCTATCCTCTCAATCAGCGCCGAGCATGCATTATACTCAGGGTTGCCACCCCTTCCATATTCGCCCGGAGTCAACGATTTTATTAGAAAAATCTCCAGGTGTGATGTGTACGTGGTGGTTGCAAAAAAAGTGGAATAATAATAAATTGTTATGCTTTTTTCAAACTTTTATAAGAATTTTTCGTACGGCGTATATCCCCATATGTATATCGGGGAATTTCTATAATTTAAATATTACATCAAACATAACTAATTTCGATGGTTTCGCAGAATCGGTTTATATTTCTTTTTCGAAACAAGTTTATTCGTTGTACGTCACAAAATATGAATTTATCAATAATATCATCCATAGTTCATCGTTGATACTTTTCTTTTTTCTTATTGTAATCTTATTTGTAATTCGTAATTACTAAAGATGGTGGTTCTGTACGTGTATTAATAGCACACGTGTACACGTACTATTTCACGTGTATTTCACTAGACGTATTATACTTACCTCAGTACGTGGCTTTTTAAATACATGATCACACATGTACTATTTACGTGTATATTTTCTCATTTAAGTCGTATAATTATTAGAACATTCATATTAATTTATGTATACCCCTGTCTTGCTTTCAAGAATTAGTAACAGTATCCTAAAAGTTAAAACGAATTAAACGTGTGTAGTACACGTTCACATATACATGAAATAGTACACGTGTATTTATGTATACATGAAATGGTACACATATATTTAAATACACGTGAAATAGTACACAAGAACAGTATTACAATTACAAAAAAACAAATAAATTTTCATAATCAAGCAAATGTTTAAACAAATTACTCGATACTACTTACGTTGATGTACAATATATTCCCTAGAGAATATCCCCTTACGTCATCCAGAATAGTTGAACCGAGTTTTCGGTGGTCGAACCGTGGCCTCTGGCCAATCTATCGTCATCTTCCGGACGCGACGACAATTATGGACAATGACTTTATTTTGTTCCGGTTGTAGTTTCCTTACTTGTTAGCTCGTTTGAACGTACCCGACCGCCGCCGCCTAGTTATTTGTACGACGCTCCGATATACCATTTCGAAGGTATAATCGCTAATCATTCGTCGGATTTTTCGGGAATGGACAGAAATCATAAGCAAAGGCTAGTTAAAGAAGTCACTTCGGTTTTCGACTACCGCCTTGACCACTCCTTGTAGGTATAACTATGCTCCCTGGCTGATTTTACGATTTCTACGAAACTCACGAGTTCCCTTTCGTAGACCGCAACTTTTCAGTTTCAACTGGAACATACATAATGCCCTGAACACTCAAATTTATATGAATATACGATCTCGAATACTATTCTTCGCAACAAAAATGAGTAAGCGAAATTTAAAACAATGACAATCAATGAAGAATATTATATTTAGCTTTTGCGTCTTGCAATTGATGCAGAAACTTTTTCTTTCGTGTATGTCTATGCCGTATAACCGCCTGCAACTATTGTTACCGCTGAGAAGCGAAGTGTTTTGTGCTGGGCTTGCATCGAGTCTTGAAAACTGCTACGGAATAGTGTTTTTATATTCAGGACCACACAGGTAGCTCGCGCATTAAATTTTGCATACGGAATCCAGAACAATCAACGGTAATACTATATTCAATTTTTATACTGAATATTAAGTAGCATCGTATCTTATTACCAACAACTACTTTAGCCCTTATTCAAATCTGATAGCCACACAGATAATTCCAGTGCAATGAATCCGACTATACCCCGACTTACAGGTACAACTTCTAACCTGGCTAATTTTCATTCGAACGTTTCAGTGCACAGATTGGCTCTGTGAAAATTATGAATTGAATTACACCGTTTCAAGTAATTTAAAATTATTATTTAAATTTTTTAATTTATTTAAATCATTTCACTTGGATTTTATGATGTAACAAAAGAATTGAAGCGATAAGAAGCACTAGTACCGATTAACGACGAGTCAACGAAGTCTATTTAAGTACAATTAAATTAAGGTTCCATCGTGATACATTCGATAAGATACATTTCAGGATGCAACAAAAAATTCAAGTGATAAGAAAAAGCACTACGAAAAAAAAAATAGAATTGCCGAAACCCGGGATTGAACCGGGGACATTTAGATCTTCAGTCTAACGCTCTCCCAACTGAGCTATTTCGGCCGACACATTCACTCTGATCCATTTTAACATTCCAGTCTCGTTTATTATTAATTTAAGTAATCCCGGTTTTGTGGGATTTTCGAAGATCGGGCAGCTTTTGGTTTTTAGCCATTTATGCACGGAGAGTGTCCCATTCGAAGTGAATTATTGGAATCGAGATATGTTTGTAGATGGAGGAGTAGAGAACATACGAATGTCGCTTCGTTTATGTAGTTCATTATTCTCTATAAAAAAATCATCAACATTCTTATATGCAAAAACAATTAATTTAGGAGACATTTCGATTCTAGTATTGCGAACTAGAAAAATTGGTACAACAATATTCATCTCGATTGGTATATTAAAGACTATGTACATGGTTCTTTATAAAAAAATTCTAGTTGACATTTGTGTGCCCTCTGCTTCTCCACGTTGAAAAATCTTTTACATAGAATTATGTCTCTCTCTAAATTCTATAATTTTTGTTCGAAACATTTTTGACGTCATTAACCCTTGGCACTCGAGTGGCGACTCTGAGGCGCCACTAAAAATCGCTGCTCCATTATTCCAAATATTCTTTACATTATTAAATATATTCTTTACATTATTAAATATATTTGGTATCTAATCAATCCTTAAACTTTTAAGTCTATTGTATTGAAACTTTCAAGTATTATCATTAAAAAAAACATTGAGAATCGAAATAATAGTTAATTACAATATATAATAATTAATAATATATAATAATAATTAAAATAGCTCCGAGTGCAATGGGTTAATAATTTCAGAGATGTGTCGAGTGGTTCACTTTAAAAGGGACACCCTGTAAGTACACGGTCGTGTTACGGTTTTCTTTCGAATCGTTCGGGTTCGGAGACATGAAACAAAAAGAAAAAAATGCGCCGCGTTACAAGCGACCGGCATGACGGAAAATCCTTCGAACTCTACTGTCGTAATTACGGATGACTTTTAACTATATGGTAACCCCTTCATTTGTGAACTAAGATAAACTGCTGCTCGTCCACGGTCTCGAAAATCTACCTCCATGATTTATGCTAATACAATGGACCTACCTCAAAGTACCTTCTACTAAACGCTCTATTAGGCCTAAGTTAATTACGAGACTACCTTCCTGTGGGTTGGTCCAATGCGATCGTTATCACATTAGAATACATACATGCATTATGTCCAGCGTTGATGCGATCCATTTTTTTTCGAATCATAGTTAACCGTTCGGTCGCTGTTCCCTGTACGTTAAAGCGACATTTTTCATCAGAGCAGGACACGAATCAACTAATAATTTATATATGACTGATAGTCCGATCGTGATTGTTAGTCATAGCAAAATAGTCATTAGTTAAACTTTTTTATTAGGTAGTTAGTCACAGTACGGTATTAGTTAGTATTTATTAATTTTTTTATCAATTCGTCACGGCACTAGTTAGTCACAGCTCAACAAGTAATCGTCAGTTATTGTTTATTCGTTATGATTAATCATTAGTTAGTTTAAATGATCAGTCATCAGTCACTATTATACGATTAACATTATACATTAATATGTATAGTTAAACTATATCGGAATTTGTAGTAACCGAACAAAATTTAATCAAATATAATTGAAATTTCGATTCATCATATTATTATTACTCTATGCATTTAACAACGGTCCGTAAACATGTTTCGTAATGTATTATTCTGCACAAAAATAAAACAAGAAAATCTGTAAAGAAATTTATCATCAGATATTTTTTTAATAAATACGTTTAAATGATTCATTCGACAAATCTCATCCACGAATTTGATGGAATATTTTCTTTAGCAGCAGCGTAGTCGATATTATTCCGGAATAAGAAGGTAAAGGTGAACCGACTTGGGGAGCGTGGGAGAAAAAAGAAATTCACAGATGAAAACATATTTCTATCTGACCGCCTGCGCCTCTTCTTCGTCCGTTTCGGAAGTTTCCTTCGTTCGTGTTGGTGGAAGGGTTTTCTAACCCTGAGCTTAGGTAAAAATCCAAAGGGATCGGCGTTTAGGATTTGTGAGATCTAGTACCTACCGCCTTCTCTCTGTATACATGCACGCATACACAGTGTACGAGTGTCTATACAGGCTTCATCGGAACCCATAAAACCCCCGTTTTTAGATTAAAATCGTTACATCCGCCAACCTCGTTTCCAGCCTTTCGGGAATTTCAGATAATTAAACTGAAACGCAGTCACGGTTCTTAATACGAAAAATTATGGACTGGATTTAGGAGCAGCGGAAGAACTACAATTATACATATCTATCATAACAGATATGTTTTTTACCACAGTTTTTTATTATCTAGGAATTATATAACAGAACAAAATAATAGCTGAATGTCAAATCTTCATTCAAATCAAATCTTCATTCGATTTGTAGGGTTGGGGAGAAATAGATTTCTTAAATAGTAAACATTATTATCTTGTCATGCGATATTCTATGCATAATTTGACAAATAAACTGTTTTTCAAATACGTAGCAGTTAAATATGAAAATGTAATAGTACTTCGAATATTATATTTTAATAGTTGTAACGAAAATTATATTATAATAATGAGTGACCTGGAAAACATATATTTTACAGTTTTTCATTAATATATGAAAAACCAAATAAAGACTAGACATTGGAATTTTATGTTCAGTTTCTAATAACAATGCTGAAAATAACGGTGCGAGGCAAATGCTTTCAAATAGTTATTTCTTCTTTTCATTTCAAATCAAAGTCAAATGAAGAAGTGACTTATGAACCATCCTGTAGGATACTCGTTTAAATCAGTGCAGACTTCAAAACGGATACATACACACACATTCTCGCACCTATAGATATACGTGTACACGTGGAACCCGTACAAATTGGCAACTGTACATATGTGTTCAGAGGTGTTCCCTACGCGTGACAAACAGAATTATATTGGGCTATACAAAAGATGTTTACCGCGACCGAAACCACTCTGATTAACATCAATGACGAGATAAATGGCTAAACGTTCTAACCTGTCTAACAGACGGTGTACAATGGTGGCGCGATACCAACGATTTTTGGCGCTTCGGTAAAAACGGAACGATGCAATTCAACGCCATAGAAATGCTAACACACCTTAGAATTATCAAAGGAGCCGCTTTTTGCCAATGATCTACCGTGATGGCCGGAACAAACGTTACCGTAAAACCTCGCGTGCTGGCCCCCGATACATTCCTCCCCGAACTTTTACACTGTTACAAATTTCTACAGTATATCACTAGTGCACAAGAAAAAAATAATCGTCAGAAATATGAAAATACGAATTTTACAAGGGAAGCGCTTCGAAGTCCTTTGACAGTTACACCCTTCGCAGTGAGAGCAATTTTAACCCTTCGTTGCATAGTGTATCATCATAATGTGATTTCTTACTATGTTTATTTATGTTTAGTTTGTCTGAAAATGTTGTTTTACTTTTTTTCAATATATGTCCCTTAAATAAGGCACACAAAAACTGATCTTTTTTCAATTTTCTCATCTTAATTTAAAAAAATCATGCAGCGAAGGGTTAACTCGAGAATTAAGCATTTCTTCTGATCTAGAATAATTTCATCGTATATAATTTTTTTCATTTTGTTAATATAAAAAATTCATATAATATACCTCGTACAATACTTAATCATATTTAGTAATGTGAACAATAGTAGTATGAATCAATTTTTAGTAGTGACGCTCTGTAGTACACATGGACGCATTCACATTTATCACGATTTCCAAATATCAATGGCCTCAAGTGAAAAGAATAAGAAAGAAATTATATAGGAGATCGAAAATAGTTAGTTCTAGCTATACATATTTATACATATATTTAATATATGTATATATTTAAAAATACATTTAAAAAATATATTTAAAAAAAATATTCATGATAGTCCAAATAAATAGTTCTAATTTAGTCTCCCGACTGGTATAAGACTTTTCCTATGTGGTCCAGATATTAAAGGCCTGTTAATTATTTTCGACTTTATTAAGCGTTGTGCACTAAAAATTTAATTTCATTTATTCATCTTTCTGAATCACAAAATAATGTTAAGTTAAATTAAGTTAAGTTAAGAGCACATTAAGCCATCATGTAATATGGTAATACGCCAATGAATTCATCTACCGAATATGCTATATAAACCATATCTGGTTTAAAGCATTAAATAAAATAAATAAATAGTTCTAATTTACAGTCCATACTTGTTATAAGACGTTCGCATGTTCACACTTACCAGAAGACGACGTCGAATAGATTTCCGGAATCAAGTTCTAACAGAGATGATGGTTTCTTAGCTTCTGGACTCCAACCTATTCACCTTCGAATTATGAATATCTAAAACATAAATCACTGGTTCCTCTCGGCGATAATTTACGTAAACGCGGTGATTTCCGTGCAGACCTAAAAGCTGTTCGACAATGCTAATTCGTAACTATTAACTATTCGCTTCTCATAGTCACGGATAACTTGTTATCCCAGAATTTGTTATATTCAGATGCTTAAAATGTAAAATGCTTAAAATATCCTGAAAAAAGCAATATCCTACGCGTTTCGAAGAAGAATAGTACGGTAACATAATAGGACACGCTTTCGGCACGTTCTCGCACATCGACCAGTCATTTAGGTGTGCACGCGCAACGCAACAAGTTGCGCATTCACGGCCATAAGCTTGAGTTACGATTGGCCACAGAGAGATGTGAAAATGAAAGTGTTCGTTGCTCATTAATAGCAATCAGAAACTTTGAAATTTATAAAAACATGAATTTTCTTTACAGGCAAATGCTTTATGTAAATTATTTTCAATACTTTTCGACAGAATGTGTCTGGAACAGGGATCATAACTTATTATTATTAACCCTACGTACTCGTAGCTATTTTAATTAGAAAATGAAACATTTCTTTCGACTGAGAATATTTCTATTCCTTAGGATTTTTAAAAGTTTTCTTTTAAAATTTTCTCAGAAGAATTTCAATTTAAAACTCTTATCGTTGGTATACAACAGGTGGGGGAACCTGTACATGAGGAGAGTATGTTAACAGTGACGCCACATAAAATAAAATGAAATAAAATGCAAGAAAATGGAATAAACGAAATAAAATGGAAGAAAATGGAATAAACAAAATAAAATGGAAGAAAATGGAATAAAAAAAATAAAATGGAAGCAAATGATTGGAAAAATACTAACAATTTATGTGTATCTATACCCAATAAGCAAGAAGTTTCACTTTGCTCGACGAGCACGATTTTTGACAGAGAGTTTGACAGGAATTATGATTTATGAAGACATCGAGATTACCATGAGCCCGCTCGAGTAACTAAAGGTGAACCATTACTTTCCGAACGATTTGTTCGTGTAACATCGAGATCTGCTACATAGTAGCGGAGTATCGTGTGCAGAAAGATCGCAAGGAAGGCGGCTTCGCGTGTTTAAAAAGCGTGACCGTGGCTGTTGCGTCGATGGCGGCATGGCAGAGCGGCTCGGCGCGATACGGCTTGGCAGTGTGGCGATGTGGCAGTGGTGATGCTGTTTATGGCAGGCAACGATCGGAAGCAACTTAAGGGCGGGGAAACGGAATCGAGGACTAGCAGCACGCGCCAGCCACACGCCTTGACTCTTCTTGGGCCTTTTGCCCTCGTCTTCGGACACGTACACCTGGGACAGTTGGCAAGCGAGAGACAAAACATGGGAACTTCTAGGCACTACCTTCTTTTCGGTCGACGAAAACGTAAACGCTTGGGAGCGAGTGAGAGAGACCCTCGAACCTTGTTAATGATAAAGACTACAAGTTTCCCGGTTTCTACGATAAACTTTCCTTCCTCTTCTGTACGCTTCGATCGAAGAATAAACGTTTGTATTAAGTGTGTAAATAATTTCTTGTCCCCTTTTCCAAATTCGAAATTTCATTACATTTTAAGTATTACACAAAATGTAATAAAATGATTGGTACCATTTTTCCCATGCGCGCAAACCATTGTAGCTTCAACAGCTGATTCCCTAAAATGGAATGCAAGGTGTAGTAAGCAGTAACGCAAATGATGCTTCTTGTACGCCATACAGGGTGTCCCAAAATTCGTGTACTTCCCGGAAATGGGAGGTTCCTTGGGTCATTTGAAGTGACATTTTCTTTTACAAAAATGACGCCAGCGGCTTTGTTTAGGAGTTATTACCAAAAAACACAGACCAATCAGAACGCGGCTAGAACAAACGGAGTCCGACTCAGCGACAGGTCCCGCTTAGCGTGGCGGCGCCATTGGCCGAGCCTGAATCAATCCGCTGTAGCCGCGCTCTGATTGGTCCGTGTTTTTTGTTAATAACTCCTAAACAAAGCCGCTGGCGTCATTTTTGTAAAGGAAAATGTCGCTTCAAATGACCCAAGGAACCTCCCATTTCTGGGAAGTACACGAATTTTGGGACACCCTGTATATTGCTTGAGATTGTTGCATAGAACTGGAAACTCTTAGAACGTTCGTCTTCTTAAAACTGAAAGAACACACTTTCAGATAGCACCAAAAAAGGGGAAGGAACTTATTCGCACAGCTAATAAAAATGGAACAATGGCCATGGAGCTTCTTCGCGCGGATAAATGGCTCGTGGAATAAATATAATCGGTTTTATGTGGACGATCGAAAAGAACTGTTATAAAAATTGATACGCGGATATTATATGTATTGTACAGGTGTACGTTTCCATACCGTGAAGATATTAATAGCGGAAACGTAGTCCGATGATGTTTCGAGAATGCATGATGCCCACGGACGGTAGTTTGGCGGACAGTAGGTAGATTAACCTAACCCTCGAGGGAGCGGGTGCAGCCTGCTCACCGTATGCTCTCCATATGGTTCATCCTCCCTCGAACGAGCAACTCGTGCAGGCTCGCGCGCCTCTTCGTTCCACCCTCTCCTATTAGCCTACCTTCTCACTACCCTTTACCTGGCGAGCCTTCATGATAGGTGCAACCGCGCCTTCAACTGCTAAATGAGATCACGCTGGGTCACGCTTGTCACTCGCTAATCAAAAGTAGGATAGAGCGGCCCTATAAGATCCGATTTTCAAGAAACATTTGTCTCGAAAGCGTAAAGAATGTTTGCGGTAATTTTATTTTTTTTATTTCTACGCGGAAAAAATGGTAGCAGGTTAACTAATAATATTATTTAGGAAGAGGTCAAATTGTATAACTTCTTTCTTCTTCAGAGTAATGATACTAAATATCTTAGTGATTTATATCAATTTTTGGAAAAGACATGGAGTATGCCGCGGAGACTGATGTTTGAAAACTGGTGTTCAACGAGTTCCAAAGATACTAAATCCAAAGTTGATGCAAAACAAAAATTTTGCATAAAAAAATTACAAATAGTACTTAATCTACTTATAAGTAGTAAGGGATAATTACTAAAAAATGTTCAAAAAAATTAGCAGCAGAGGCAAAAAGTTTACGCAAATCACCCTAAGAAAGATGCGAGATTACATATGATTTTGTAGAACTTTATCTAATTTTTAAATATAAGTTAAGATTAATTCATTCCTTTGTTGTATCGTTTATTCTCGTATTTAACACGTTGAGCGCCATGTCAGCCATCGGTGGCTGACACTAGACTTTCCGTTTAGGCCGCGTCACCCATCGGTGGCTGACAGCGTGTAACATGAGAACTATAAAATTTTACACTGGCCTGAACGGGATTGTCTTAGAAATACGCGTGGCGCTCAACGTGTTAAACAAAACTATAAAATACTTAATTTACGTTTTATTTTTCCATTTTAAAGAAATGATATACCTCTTTTAAGTTCATGTGGCATTTATATACTTGTGATGGTTTCTGAGAAATAAAGTGTTATTAGTACAAGGTAACACAAAAATTTGAATTTTCTCGATCTAGAATTGAGGAATCGATCACTGTAGTGGCCGTTAATCTTGTATCGCTTCCTTGCTCGATACGCAGCCTCAAGGTGTTATCGGAAATTGCACTTACGGGGTCGTGAGATACACGCGAGCGACCCAATTTAAGAGAAGGGTTCGGGTCACGTTGGTTAAACGCGAATTAACTATGTGAGTAAAACTAAGAAATGTGTTATACCCATCACCGATCAAGGTGATCACACCATCATCGCTAGCAGCACCTCCTCCGGATGTGGGCGGCGCTGTTTTTCGACAGTCTCGTCGTGCGTTATCGTGCGATTACTCGTTAGCTCGTGAGAACTCTGGCAAGTTTCCCTCCTTGTCTTAATGGATTTGTATTACACTTTGCGCGCTCGAAGCGGACGCAGTTGCTTCACCAATCTTCCGCACCGCTTCGAAAGCACGTTTCGAACTTTTCAATACTGTTAATAACACTGTCCAACAACAAAAATCCCATAGAAAAAAGCACTTTCATTTTTTCCCGACTTTGTCCATTTTTCCGGGTAACTTTTTCAATTGTTCTTTCCCTAAAAACCTTATTCGGACTATTACGAACATTTTTTAAAGACCATTAGCCAAATCGGTCCAGCCGTTCTCAAGTGATGATTGGTTACTAACGAACAGCATTTAATTTTTATTTATATAGATTACACTGTCCAACATGGAAAATTATGCAATTCGAAAACCGGGTGTTTCGGTAAAAAAAGAACGATTTTAAATTTATAAAGAAAAAACTTTTTGAAAACCACGCTTATATTAAAATCCGTTAAAAAATTATTTTCTTTAATGCGTGGTTTTTAAGAAGCTTTTTATATATATCTTTTAGGACATTTTTCAATTTATATAAAAAAATAAGTGTCCATCTAAAAATCGACCTATATCGCGCGATAGACCAGACTTACTAGATTAGACTATGTTTTCGAGTTTCCGAGCTTGTTCTGCAGACAGCAATCGTGTTTGCAACACGAATGGAAGATTACCTAAACGAAACGTAATTCAGGAGCGTGTCTGCTATTCGTTAATTCAATGAAGGTCTATCGGAGATTGTCCAGGTATCGGTATTTTCGGTGAGAAGCAACCTATTATGCAGCTTTATCGGTCGTGTATCTTCTCGTGTAGCTTGCTACGCGACAAATGGTCGAAGATGCGGATCGGTAAGAAAAAAAGGCGACAGAAAACTCGGAGCAGGGACCAGTCATCGAAAAATCTTTGTTTCAACGATAAATACTGGTTTTCAACGATCTCTCTCGATAATCCTCGCGTGTTAAAATAGGTGCGAAAGGCGTCCTCTGCGTCGGAGATCACGAGATCAGCGAATGGTCGGTTGGGTTTCTGTCTCCTTTTTTCCGTAGGCCTATGTAGGTGACGAACCCTTTCCCGTCCTCCTCCGTTCTATGGGATACGTATCGTAGGCACGATCAGATCGTCGCCAGCGACACGTTCGAGCCTTGGAAAAAAGAAAGAGGAGAGATTAAGGACATTTACAGATGCCACTTTCTTCGCTGGGTTATTCCAGTTAGCCGAAGCGCGCCGCCCCCGAAAAATACGGTCGTTCTTCGGAATGAATAGTCAATGAGAGGATGAGGTTCACGATAACCGTTCACTAAGTTTCACTTTGCGCTTCTGCTTGTCCTTCATTTGCCGAGTTCCCGCGCAGCCCTTTGGCAATCTCTCTTCCCAAAGAGGTACGATGATTATCGCCTTGTTTCCTCGTGTTTTCGGTGAAAGATACCAGATTATTCGTTTTCCACTCTTTTAAACTATTCCATTTCCACTGGGTGCTAAGCAAGGAACGAGAATTGGGTTGTTGCATATGAAACGAACGATTTGTAACGGTATCTTAAACAAATATCAATGTTTCTTCTACGGCAACCACCTATCTTGTGGTCGTTAGGAAATGGGCAGAAAGGAAGCACAAAATAGTAAGCAATATCAAGAGATTTTTTCTTTTTTATTTTGCTTTATCGTCGCTTTCAATTCTTTGACTAAGGTTATTAACTGTTAACAGGTTAACAGTTGTTCTAAAGTTTTTTATGATAAGAATTGTTAATAAAAAAATTGATTATCATTGATTGGTTAGGTCGTGGAGGGGGTGAAGCCAGAATACGAGTTTAATTTAGTACTAGCAATAGTTTTTTGCAATTATCTGGAAAACTAAAACCGAGCACCGGGCAGTTGAAATGACAAAAGTTGTTCAGACTGTTATCCTGGACAACATATGTCAAGGTCAAGGTCATCGTAGCTGCCAACGTAAGGTTTACCAAATTCTTTTTCGCGATACCATGAAAGTGAGTGACGCTTTGAATCAATAAATTGCTTGATATAGGATTTTCTTGAGAAAAAACGCTTGTAAATCATCCCACACTGAATTATTTGAATAATTCAGATAATAATTTAAATGTTAAAACATTGCTTCAACGTAGAGTCCAGTGGATATTAGACAATGAATTTTTAGATTCTTGTCCACAGGCACGAAACGACGTGAAAATCTCCGTTCGCAGTTATTTTCGAAACAGATGAAAATTGTGGAAACGATGCCGACATTGTCGAAGAAATTTGTTGCGGTGCGAAGAGCATAATTACCTATACGGGCGCGGCGTGGCGTCCGGCGGTGCGCTAGAAATTGACGGCGTTTACGTAGCGGCCAACAACGCAACAGTAGGAGTTTCAGAAATAAAACTTTACTCTCGATCGGAGAGCCACTCTATCACACAGGAGGGTGCCACATTGTTACGCCATAACTACCACTCTCTCTCTTTTTCTTTACTTCAGCACCCTCTCCCCCTTTCCTCCGGGAGCAGAATCTTTTCTGTAGTTCGGACGAACTGTTGTTTTACGAGGACTCTTTAGATCGGCAGAAGGCCCATTGTGTATCGTCGGTTTCAATGCGCCGCGCCGGATTGTTTTCGAAAAGAGAGCAGGATTGTTTAATTTTTCTTTAGCCGAGATCCCTCCGAATGCTTTAAGATTTGCCGACACTCGTGCATCCGCTGTATTATCTTCTGAATTACAAATTAATGTTAAATTGAGTTAAGAGGCGCGTTAAGTCATTATGTGATACGCTAATGGATTTATGTACTGTATATTGTGAAGGATTTTAATAATTTATTTATGTCAATCCTCATTGACGTACAGAAGGCAACTGATAGTTTTCGATACATGTATATGATATATAAACCATACCTGGTTTAAAGCATTGTATAATAATAATAATTATGTAGGATTCGAATTTTTCTTGACAAGTTTCATTTTCATAGGATATTGTACAGGGTGTATGAAAATTATATGTCACGACCACTATAGCGTGA
>CM052337.1:13012590-13088654 GCA_028455595.1 Lasioglossum vierecki
CTTTGTTTAGGAGTTATTAACGAAAAACACGGACCAATCAGAGCGCGACTACAGCGGATTGATTCTGGCTCGGCCAATGGTGCCGCCACGCTAAGCGGGACCTGTCGCTGAGTCGGACCCCGTTCGCTATAGCCGCGCTCTGATTGGTCCGTGTTTTTCGTTAATAACTCCTAAACAAAGCCGCCGATGTCATTTTTGTAAAGGAAAATGTCGCTTCAAATGACCCAAGGAACCTCCCATTTCCGGGAAGTACACGAATTTTGGGACACCCTGTATACTGGGTGTCCCAGCTAATTTTATCACCCCAAATAACTATAAACAGTTTGCTCTGCGAGCTAAATTTCACTCGTAAATGAAACATTTCTTCGAACCTAGAATATTTGAATTCCCTATGATCATTAATATTTTATGGATATGAAATTGGTGTGATAGTTTATATAGTACCGAAATGTGTTTAGTAATTAATTAGTGGACCATGGATTTTTATGGAAAGAAAAAAGACACGTACTTCTTTTCTACACATTATACACGGACACTTTCATGCTCGTCATCTGCTTCTTATCCATGTACCGCCTCGGTAAGTAGCGGTAAGCTCGTCGTTGAAGCCGATCCGAGATCGTGTATAGATAGGATCAAAAGAAGTAAAAGGACCACCCGGGCTATTTAGAACGAGAGGAACCGTGACGTTGGTGTCCAATGTCTCGGCGAGGATGTTGACACCTGTACGAGCTAGCACTTTGGAATTGGTGGCGTCGTCGCGCGTGTGCCTCACAGTAGGTGTACAATTAACACGTTAACGCATTATCTATCAGCGATTAATTGTACGGGGTGTATCGTGTCAAGCAGTCCCACAGAATACCTCTGAAATTATTATTGATATAAAAAATAAAAGATGTGTTGATGCTCGCGCAGTGGACAAATTGGACGAAATTAAAGAACTTTTGATAAAAATGAGATAGAGCGATTAAATTTTTTTAAATTAAAATTGAAACTGTAGAATATGGGAAAAATAGGGAGATTATGGTACGAACGTTTTTTAACCTTGATAAAATTTGTTGAACATAACTGACCACACACTTTAAATCAGAGTAATTTTTTTTTGGACCATGCTTGGTTTAAATAATAATTTTTTTTATTAATGGACCAAACATTTTTCCAATATATTTTATCGACGTCATTTGCTAAACTAATTCTTCCAGCCCCACAGAGAAATTGAAATCGTTTGGTCCATTCATAAAAAAGTTATTATTTAAACCAAGCATGGTCCAAAAAAAATTACTCTGATTTAAAGTGTGTGTGGTATAGGTACCAATATTTTGGATAGGCACATTGTCGTTATGTTTATAAAATAATGTGAAATAGTTATTTCTAGATGTCCGTAAATCTACTGTTAAAAATTGCAGTGATTATTGATACAGATTACTCGATATCGATAAAAAATACAATTCAATGAAAAGAAAAGAAAAGAAAAGTTTCTTGAATTGCAAGATTTGCATTCCGGAAAGGTGGTATTTATTCCTAACGGAATAATACAATTATCAAATTAACCCTAGCACCCTCACATAATTACTCGCGACTATACGATTTAAGTGGATAATTATTGGGAATTGGCGCCCTGTTCGTTGAACGTTGAAATTTAGCAAGCGTCAGAATGTGGAGCGCCGGATCGTCAATTTGAACCGTGTAATTTGTGTTTGCACGTATGCATGCACTACCACTATGCAGCGGCTGGAAATTTCAACGTTCGTTTCGCATTATTTTTCGGGTGTTTCTCGGCAATAAGTTATTTCCAATTTTCTCCCCTTTCGGGTCATTCGCACATGCGTTAAAGATTGCAATCTTCTTGTTAAAATGAAGCGTGCACGCCGTTTATGAGAAACTGTCTGTTTTAACAGCGTGATTCGTTCGAAGGCTCCCGAAAATAAATTAAACCGACACCAAGTGCTGTTTAAGTACCTGCTAGTTTTATAATTCACAGTGTTTGAACGTCGAACGTGCTGAGATTTTGTTCTTTAACTATTCTGCGCTGACACTTTTACTTTTGTATAAACAAACAATCATTAAAATCAACAGCTGGATAATTTCTGGAGGTATGCCACTAATTTATTTTCAGTACTTAATCCTGTAGGATTTCCAGGATTAAGGTATATTCGTGATCCCTTTTGGGTTATCTGTGTACCTTTCAACTTTCTATGTCTTCTGTGTTTAATAATTTTTTAAAATTTACTTTTTCATGATATCTCGTGTAGACACATTAGTTGTTCCGATATCCTCGATAAAACCGCTATTCGGTTAGTTTAATTTCCACGAATTGAGTAATAAAATAACAATTTCAATGTTCCTATTGAAAAATAGACTCAGGCGCAGCCTAATTAATCGGTTAATCAATAATACTGTTGTCGTTTCAATAATTTAATTAAAATTTATTTTTAAATAATTTTTAATACAAATAATAAATGTAATTAATTAAAAATTAATAATACTAATGTCGTTTAATTTAGTCGTCGACTAAAACCGTTGTCGGTCATTGTCGTGGTCGTCCAAAGTTACAGTCGGTCAAATCTGGAGTTGGTGAAAACGGTGTCAACGAAGCCTATTTCAGTGATTTTCATTTCGTGGGACCCTTTATTAAACTATTATCTGCAAGATCCCTAGATTGGGACCATAGTTTTCTACATATAACTCGTCCGAATTTCGCGAAAATAAATGGAGATCAATGCAATTATTATTACGTCACGCTGGGTTATGGTCAGTGAAAAATTTGAAATGCATAAGATGTAGAGTGAAATTGGGGAAGTAATATAAAAAGATACGCGCCACAACACACAGGGAGAACGGAAGAATGGAACGCGCTCTGCGTTCGGCTGCATACAATATACAAGATTCGAAGTAGGGAGAAGCACGCGTCTGCCACGCTCCCCGTATACACACCTGGGGCCAGTTGGCTAGCGAGAGGAATCTCTTCCACCCTAGGTACAAACAGTGTCCAATTATTAACAAATTATGATCGCGAAATGGGAACTCTTCCGAAAGGAAAAGAAACAAGAACGAAAATCGTTCTGGAAATGAAGCTTCCTTGTTCCAAATATAAGAAAGCATCAAACTATGATGCAACACGGTGTTTTTATACGTATACAACGATACCGTTTAAAAGACGAAGAACCTGTTTCTTCGGAACAGGAAATATTCGACACAGAACCGTTCATTTGTTTCGAGAGGAATCTCTTCCACTCTAGGTACAAACAGTGTCCAATTATTAACAAATTATCAGAGATCGTTCTGGAAATGAAACTTTCTTGTTCCGAATATAATAAAGCGTCGAACTATGATGAAACACGGTGTTTTTTATACATGTAATTATTTTATTCGTATTCTTTTTACATACGACGATACCGTTTGAAAGACGAAGAAGCTGCTTCTTCTGAACAGGAAATATTCGACACAAAATTTATTTCATGTCGCTTCAGTTTGCTAACTTCTAGCGACTGATTTAAAAACTAATATAAATAGCGAATTGTAAACATTGCTTACTTCTACAGAAATTCACGTGTAACTCGCCTTCTTGTAAATAGCATTAATTGATGTATCATATATTCATTTATTTATTATTGCTAGAAACCGATTGGTTTATTCATCAATTACAGCATCGTTACCGTACCATTTAATGTTAAAGTAGGGTTGATAAATATTTGCCTGCTTAACTTGGCACTACCTGCCAAGGGTTTAATTTTCGTTAAATAAAACAATTGTAGTACCGTTCAATATTATCGTGTTTTATATATAAGTTGTACTTTATTCTTCGTAATCCAATATAATTAATTGTTTTCCCAATAACTTGCTCATATACGTGTACAATTTTAGATATTATATTTATACGAATTAACTATGATACTTAATGAAACCCACTGCGAAAAAGGAACTTCGAATGATTGCTTTTCAGCTGAAGCTGAAAGAACCATACGCTTGGTTGATTTCACTTCCTTCCCGCGATATCATACAAGTTCTTCCAGGACTTATTAAACGCGAGAGAATGGAACAGTAAATATTCTGTTACACTCGTGTTTCCATGACTATATTTGTTTTCGTAAAAGTCATTATTTAATTAACAGACAACGACGGATCTGTATGCATTGAAAATATGCGTAATACACGAAAAATATTTATGAAAACTATGCACGTATGCACGGGAAATATAGAAAATATATTGATCATACAGATTGTATGATTGCAACTGCAACAATTGCAACAGCTGCTACGAATGTGTTGTAACAAACACAAGTTGCATATTTGCATATGCTTATTGTTTAATAATAAGGTGAAAAGGATGTTAATTATTTGAAAAGCACTTACACATTAAAATTTCATCTGACCTGTGTAATATGAATTAATATCACACGTGGGATTCAATGAAGGCGTAAGCCGACCAAGTTTTATGAAAACATTAAGGAGACTCGTTGGAGTAAAGAGCTGCGCGAAAAGAAATACAAAAGTAAGCGGCAGCCTGGTGCCGGTTTTGGCGCTCTCTAAAACGCCTCGGCCGATGATCGTATTCGAGATAACCCGGTTAACCTCTCTAGCCCGTTATTATAATATTTGCCAAGCCAAAATATAGTAATTGCTTATTTACTTCGAACCCAATTACCAAAACGACCATGCGCGTCGCGGATTACTTGTGACGATACGGATATCCAAATTTACTATCATTTGCAACATTCAACACGTTCCGAGACTAACCCAATTCACTTTTTATATGTTGTAAAGAAATAAATGCGGGATTTTTGTTCGTTTGCTTCAATTGGAATTTTATACGAATTTACTTGAATTTTAAAGTCATTTTAGAGTTTGTTTTACGCTCTATTTAATATTTGCTTTTGATATTTAATTTCATTCAATCTTTCATTTTCCTTTAAAAGATGCTTTTAGTGACTTGTGCTCTGGTTGATTCGAATGCATTTCTACGAAAGGAAATAGTGAAAAGAAAGATGGTGGATTAATATAAAACTTGCTTCGACAGATGTATTGCGTATAACATTTAATTACACTTTCATATAAATTGCAAATAAATATCTGTAAAATATTCGAATATGCTACTTAGTTCTACGTTTACCAAGTTTACTTCATTCTTCTTATCGCTATCATTGTCAATGTATAAATATTTGACGACGTTCCTTCGAAAAACCTCCGAAGCAGATCAGCAGACTGCACAGAAGGCAAATATCATTTCGTTTCGTTTCCTGTTTCCTTGTTCAGATACAAGGGAAGCCTCGAGGATCGAGTTTAATAAGATTATCGAAAGGAGGAAGACATTTTCATTTGATCCAAGAGTCTTCCAACAAACAGACACATTTTTTATTTCGCATGAAGATCCGCAGCCCTAATAATCATCGTTACTTTATTCCTCTGTTGCAGTTTTGTTCCCTCGCTCGTCAGCTTCCCAGTGTTTCTCGAAATCATTTTTAATATCGATCAGCAAGCTCTGCCTGCACAATCTAGAGATCGTATTCAAATTGTTCTGCTCCTTGCCGCATATCAAACGAATAAATTTACACTTGTTAACAATCTTCGCGAGAGGCCCGCCAGGTTTCTGCAGCTTCGAAGAGGTCCTGGGAAGAGACTCGCATCCTCGACCAGACTCCGTCAGTCTGTTGAAAATATCAGGATCCACGTTTATCATACCAGTACTAGCAGACTTTGCACGATCGGATAAGGAACCGTCCTCATCACTCGCTTCTATCTTCTCTTCATGAGCGTCCTTCTTGTTTATCATCTTCCTCTTCGTTTCTTCCGGCGCGTTATTCGAATCCCTCACCGCTTGTCTCCCCGAAACATGATGGTCGATCGACGTCCTGGGAAAACTCTGGTCATCAAACGATGGCTCGACGACGGAATGGAAAAGCGGACCACCTCTTCGCGATAGGAAATCCTCCTTAGCGCGGCGCATTCTCAGCGAACGCGACTCCACAGACAACTCTTCCGAGATCGAACTGCGGCCGTCTCTCTTCGCCACGACGCTGGACAAAATCTGCAGTTTGTGTATGAGATCCGAGGAACTCGGGTCGAACTCCGAAGGCGACGCTTCTTTCCTCCTCTCCTCCCGTTTCTCGCTGAACGATACAACCGATGCTGGATTATCCGATGTGGTTCTTCTAGTTTCGTCCGCGAATTTCACCGTTGTGCTGCTTTGGAAGCTCGACCTCCGGAAGATGTCGTTCTCGCTGGTCAACGAGGATGTCCTTTTATTTTTATACACGATTTCCGCCTCGTTCCTCGGCTCCTTCGTCTCCTGCTCCTTCGAAAGCGAACCGATCGGCCATGGAAGGGAGAATGACATTCTTGATAGTACGTCTTGGTGGTTTATCTTCGGGGATGCTGATCTAGATTTGCCTTTGCTCTTCAGGGAACACGCTTGATCGCTGTCGGAACCGTTGCTGTTCTTCCGCCGGGAAAAGTAGTCCTCTTCTCGACGGAATGGGGAGAAGATCATACGTTTCGTTTTCATGAACACGTTACGCGATGGAGAGTTGCGTTTTTTAGCTGGCTTTTCGAAACTGATTGGATTGTTGTCGTCGTTGCTTGGTCGACGATCGAAGTCGTGTGACGATTGCTCGTTCGTAACTCGGCTATCCAGCGATCGCTTTAAAACTTTCACGCTTCCGGTGCAGGCTTTGCTGATCGAACGGCTCGACACATTGTTCAGAATTTCTTCGTCGACTGTTAACGATGTTGCTTGCAAATCGCGATCGTGGTTGCTGTTGTAAGTATTTGTTCTTGGAGATTTTGAAGTTGACAGGTTTTCTGAGTTAAGCTCTTCTCGTTGCGTAAGGGTTGGCTCCTCGAGTATCGTGTCTTCCATCCGATCGTTTTGTTTTTGGTGATCCAAACGTTTGGCGGCTGGGTAAAAAGAGCCGCATTCTAATATGTTCGGTTTTGCTTGAAATGAATTGAAATGCTTGCTGAGATCTTGCGACTCGACCTCGTTCTCCCGGCGAGTGGGATGGTAGCTCTCCCAGCTGGTACTTTCTGGAAAGAAATTGTAGATTAAAAAGAGTAAATGGTATATGTGTATATACATTTTATAAACAAATAGCTGACCCGACAGACGTTATCCTGTCCAAATTTCTAATGTTTGTGATCGTTTTATGAATTTGTGAAAGCCTATTGGAAACGTGTAAACAAAGAAAGTCGATAGCATAAATTCCTATTTGAAATATTGATTAAAAGCTGCGACGTTCGCTTTTTTTTTAAATTATATTAAAATATGATTGAAAAAGCAGGTTTAGTTTTTCTCGAATTTTCCATTTTTCCCAGCAATTTTTTCAATTTTTATTTGCCTAAAAGCTTATTCGGGCTATTACGAAGATTAAAAATAAAGAATTAGCCAAATCGATCCAGCTGTTTTCAAGTGATGCGGTTACATTGTGGTACACGGTGAAATTGTAGAATTCCAATACAGCATCCCTTAGACTATAAAATTCTAAAGTTGCAAAGTTGTACAGTAGAAAATTCTGAAACTGTGAAATTGTAAAGAAAGAGACATTGTTCATAGCATTTCCCATACGCTCTCCTTCTTTGCGTTGCAAATTTTGTGTTTTTCCGCGTGGTTTTCTACGCGGAGATTTTTTTTTAATCAGCAGAAAGACCGGAATCATGGCAACAGTCAGCGCACGTTTATTCAAAAGAAACTCTATAAAAAAATATATAACTCATACAGTTTCGATAATTGCTATTTGAGAGAAATAACTTATCTCCTTCCGTAAAAAAATTCTTAATAATTACTGTTAAAACGGTACCGACCTAATTTATAAGTAGCCGACGATCCCGATAAACATTCCGTGTTGTACGTTTCATAGTTGGTCAGTGGCCGTCTGTCAATAAGGGAGCAGTAATAAGGATCTTCCAGCGACTTAACATTTTCGTACTGATTGCCGCGTTCCTTTAAGTTGCAGCTGCCTCCATCTTGTTCGGTCTTGTGATCGTCGTCGCACTCTCTATCGTGCTTCTCCTCGCTCGATAAATCCTGATTGTACCGACAGGTTGCTAATTTTGATTGTGCTATGGTAAAACTTATTTCCGAAGAAAGCGTTCAGTTTCATTCTTTTTCTCTCTCTCTCTCTCAACTTTTATTCCCCTACTTCGATCCGATCTCGAATAAATTATAGCGTTAGAAAATCGTACAGATAGAGCGAACAAAAATGTGGAAAATTTGAACCGTTTAGATTAAAAATGCACTACCACTGAACTACTTTCATTGTACATTACTTATGTTGGTTAATAGTATCTAGTTAGTAAAAAGTTATAACAGACAGTAATGAAAGATTCTCAGCACCAGGATAATACGAGATTGCATCACATCTACCGTCGATTCTTTTATGCTTGTCGTTAAAGTCGAATGCTTTCCAAGATTCCATCTGCGAACAGTTTCGCATTCGTCCGATCCTAATGTGGGAATGGGAGATTCATAAAAATTTCGAATTTCTTTGTCACAGAAAAAAATGCATGTCTCTGTACTTTCTAACTTACCGCCGAATCTCTGTTCTGTCGCGACAGTCTCACTGACGCTTCTTCCTTCATTGGATGGTCCGGTTGGAACTTCTTTCCTGAAAATATTAAAATCTACGAAGGTACAGTTGCCTTTTTTATAATTAACATATAATATTTTTCGCACTCGTGTTTCATATACTTCTCAAAGCTGTCCTCGTCGGCTAGTTTCTCCTCCGCGATTCCGCATTTTCGAATTTGCTTGATCGAACATACGCCGTTCGTTTCCGTGAGATCTGCGTGCGAGTCTCGATCGATACTTGCACGATACTTGTTTTCATCCATTGAGTCCGGAGTGGACGAACAGTCCGAATTTACGTCTTCGTTTTTAAATGAATATCTCGTGTTGTTTAAAACCGGTTCAAAATATTCAACGTCCGAAGTGTTCTGTTCAATGTTTGAATAATTCCTGTGATCTTTGTCTTTGGGCTTCCACGGTTTTCGATCGAGAGTGTCGTCTATGTCGATGAAGAGCACCGGGGATGGTTCGTGGCTGGATGTAACCGTCCCAAGGGGCACGGCGATGCTCGTCGTCTCGCTAGCTGCAACCGAGTACACAGGCGTCTGATGCGGTTGCATCCTCTTCAGGGGACTCGCAGTCTCCTCGATCACGTCCTCGATATCGACTATCATCGCTTCCGGTTCGGAATCGTCCATTAAAATGTCCTCGGTTGTCTCTTCCACCCTTCGGCAATTACCTATGAATATTTTTAATAATCACATATTCAATGGTGTTAATCAACTGATATAGTTGATATAATGATTTTTCGTTTAATAATTTATGGATGCAATTATTAACTTTTTTGAAGATGATCTAAACATAGATCAAAACGTCGAAATTTGAATCTGATAAATTTAGATTATAAATAAATTATTATAAATTGTATAATGAATGTATAGCAGTTACTTAGTCAATGTATTTCATCACTGTGTAATACTTACTTGCAATTAGCAAACTGCCGATGCGACTGGAATTTTCTAACGTATTTTCCACGCGATTTAATAACTGCAAACTCGTCCAGCGACGTATAAAAGACTCGTTTAAACTGCTTCTCCCGATCAGGTCGTCGACAGACTTCGATCTTCGAAAACTGCGATCGCTGAAAAACAGTTGCTCACCGGATCCACTTTCTAAACAATTCATTAACACGAAATTATTGTTCTCCGACTCTCGAACAGTGAACACAAGGAAAAGGCTGTATCCTTACTAGTCGTCGGTGTTATTGGAATTTCGATGTTCGTTTCCCTGAGAAGTGGATCGAAAGCAGGTCCCAGCAAACGGAAAGTGGAGGATCTCGGTGATATTCCACGATACTTTTCCCAATCGTATAACTTTCTTGTGAATTCGCGCGATATACCCTCGAATCGATAAGCACCGGCTGGTGTCTGTATCAGAACTTGATCGGTATCGTTTATGTTCCTTCCAGCGTCGATATACGACCTACGACAAAGTGATAAAAATTAATAAATGAAATTCTTCTCGATCGAAAATATAATATAAAATAAATTTGTGATTTAGGCACACATTGAGTTAAAGCAGCAACTTGTTGATTATTATATTCCAAATTGATTTCTTTGTTCTCTTACTTATGGATTTTCTATTGTCCAAGGTTAAGGCAAGGGGTAATGCTCGTGTAGTATAAGAAAACCATTTTGAGTTTCTTCAGAATGGGCCAAAACAAATCGAAAGTAGAGGAAAAAATTTTTAAAAAATCTTGCTGATTCCAATCTATTTTTCTGTCGCGGAAAGACTTTTTTGACTCATCATATGATAGGGTACAGCGCTGAACCTTCCCCTATCAAATGAGAAGTGTTCCCGTATGACCCATGTTTCGGGCCCAAAATCTAGTTAGATTCTAATTCCTTCATAGTTCCTCCTGCATGTTTTCACCCAAAATCTAGTAATATTCTAGGGACGTCGCGTGGTTTGCCTACTGTCTTAAAAAAGGGGAAATCAAGATTTACATAATTACTTGGTATTTTCGTCGATATTCTTGTCCGTCTGCCGCATATCATTTTCCCTAGGTTCCTTAATATTATTATTGCGGTTGAAGAGCGACAAAGCCTTCTCCAGAGTTAGAAACTCGCTCTCGTCGATTCCAGAGCCGATTCCAAGGCGATTTAATTTCGATCGTGCCGAGGGTTTTGTATCGTAGTTGGTTGCCTCGTTCATTCGCTTCCAGACATCCATCTTCCGAAGAAAATCCTCGGAGAGGCGAGTTCTGCCGCCATTGATAGCACTCTCCCCGCAACTGGGACGCTGCCCGGTGAATCCTCGATTTCTGTATTCGGTTTTCAAAGGAGACTTCCATAATTGCCAATCGGTTAGACGACGCCGATTGAATCTCTGTTGCTCGAAAGAAGTGCTCCCTCGTCGTTCCTTCTTCACGCGCTTCCAATCCTGAAGCTTCTTTCTGAACTCGAAGGACAGCCTCTCCTCGGACAGGAAATGGTCTCGCGGGTTCAGCAAATTCGTCGAAGCTTCTCCTCGGCTGTCCTTCGCTTGGGGGCGCGGTGATAAATTCTTTATGCGTTCCCATTCGACCAGCTTCTGGTGAAATTCAGCGCCCAATTTCTCCCGTAGAACTCGGTAGTCCCGTTGAGTGTCGGTTTGCGCGTTCAACGCTGTTAATTGCTCCAGGTCTTCGGCGCTGGCGCTGCAACTGCCCGGAGTCGAACATTCTTGACCTAGCGTGGACAGTTAGAGAAATTGTTTTAAGATGCTATTGTTTATTATAAGAAATTGTTTTAAGATGCTTTTTCTGACCAAAAGTATTTTAGCGTTAGTTTCAAGTTAAAGGTTATAGTATGCTAGGTCGTTGAATTCGTTTCGACATCATTAATTGAATATCTCGAGTAGTTTCAGCAATAGAAAAGAAGTTGTAGGACAATATTAACCTAACCGAAGGGGTAATATAATGATTTGGAAAAAACTTTTTTTAAGGTCATTTTTATCTTGATATCAAGCTCATCCATTTTTTTTTAATGGAACTATATATATTTTTTTAGCGCGACGTAATAGTGTACTAGTGAAGTCCTCTTCAATGACATATACAACGACCTTTGGTATGACCCTGGGTATGAAAAATCGAAAAAGTATTACATGTATTATCAGTGGTACTTGGTCATGTTAGCTAGGACACCATGTAAAGTAATATTTTCAAAATTGACGTAAAAACATTTTAAAAATTGATATATTGTTTTAGTCGTCTGCCCGTTTTAGTTGTACATCGATTTTAATAAATAGTCACCCTGTTTATATTTTTTTGCATATATAAAAATTTGTTTTATCGCAACTTTTATCGATTTTTGTCAATGTATTGCGATATGTTGGCATGTTCACTTCAAAATTACCTGCTTTCATAGTTCCCAAAGCACAGAAATTTCTAAATTCTTCCATACTTTCTTCGTCCAAGTTTTATCACGATAGTGCGGCATTATATAAAAGAAAGCAGAGTAGCGAGAACGCAACGGTCTCGCCGAAATGTGGAGAATATCAAGAAAAGTTGGTTCGATGTCCAAGACTGGCCGAAGCGTTACGGTGTTGCAAACCATTATTTAAGAAACCCGAACCAAAAGTACGAAAAGCATTCAAAATTGTAGAATTTAATTGATCTTCTCAAAACAATAATAAAAATTATTGGTGAGATATCTAATGAATTTTATAATTAACTGTATAAACTAGACCGCATAAAATTGAATAAAAGCGATCAAAGATTCGTGTAAAAATTAATCACGTTGTCGACATACCTTTCAGCGGGAGTGTATAAATAATGGTTTTTATTTATCGACAAAAGTGTTCAAGAAGAAAATCAAATTCAGCCCCTATTTGTTCTGTACTTAATTCTTGCAATTGATACAATCGTTCTTGTTAAATCAATTAATCAGCAAAGAATCTATTTATTCATTTCAGTGTAAGGAACAAACGATTGTCGACGACTACCAAGAAGCATGCAAGAAGATAGCGAATCAGAGAAAATCATTCTTGATAGATGTCAGAGCAAAGACGTGTTCTATATTGAGCGAGCTGAACAATTACGTGGAAGCTACGAAGCAGAATGAAGAAGCTCGATTCGAGAAATTGTCCGCGGCCAATAAGGCTAGACTGGCAGAGTTAATGAGTATGGACGTCTCGTTGGGTACAGTGAAACGAAAATGCGCGTTATCGTTGAATCATCAAAGTCGACAACACATAGAAAAGCTCCGATGCGATCTGACGGCGAGAACACGAAAAGTGAAAAATATGGTGGACCATGTCCAACAAGATGCATTGATTTGCGTCAAGCAGGCAGGATCCCTTATAAAATCTTGTCGCAAGTGCAAAACTGTTCACGCGTTGCAGGAATGCATCAAAGAAAACGGCGATTGTGCAACGGCGACACTGGACAACGGATTGAAATGTATACGGGAGAGGTTAAAAATAATTGACGCGTACAAGTTGGACATTATGAAGTATTATAACGCAGTATCAGCCGAAGCTATCGAAGCGCACAGCAAAGAGAACGAAATGTTGGCGAAATACTTGGACGACTGTATTTGTGCTCTTAGAAAACAACTCTAATAAACAATGGGCCGAAGACCGAATAAATCGTAGAAATTTTTTATTACCGTTTTGTAGGAACATTTGTCTGGAAACGACTTTCACAGGACTCGGTGGAATGCAAAGAGGAGAGTTCGTCAGGAACGCGCGTCTGACTTTACTCCATTTGGAATCTTGTCCCCGTGTTCTTGATGCCGCGGACTCTTCGATGGCCGATTGCTACGTGGACAAACGAAAAACGTTTATTAAACTAATTGTAAGAGATATTAACACTGGGCTTACTGATACAGTAAATTCTCGACATCTTTCCTGCGACCTACTCAGAATTTATCCAGTGCCTACTGTATCGGGTATATCGGCGTGTACCACCACTAATCGAATCACAAAATATATATATTTTTCATAATTTTTTAACGAGCTTTTGTCAATTTATTTTTCGCATTTTTCTGATTAAAATGATACCAGACACGATATAATTGCAATTGCATTTAGTGGTTTAATCAACGATAAAAGTTTCGGGCGCGAGAGTCCTTCGCTGTCCCTTCTCGCGCCCGAAACTTTAATCGTCAATTAAACCACGAAAAACGTTTATTAAACTAATTGTAAGAGATATTAACACTGGGCTTACTGATACAGTAAATTCTCGACATCTTTCCTGCGACCTACTCAGAATTTATCCAGTGCCTACTGTATCGGGTATATCGGCGTGTACCACCACTAATCGAATCACAAAACTTCTATATTTTTCATCATTTTTTAACGAGCTTTTGTCAATTTATTTTTCGCATTTTTCTGATTAAAACGATACCGGACACGATATAATTTCAATTGCATTTAGTGGTTTAATCAACGATGAAAGTTTCGGGCGCGAGAGTCCTTCGCTGTCCCTTCTCGCGCCCGAAACTTTAATCGTCAATTAAACCACGAAATACAGTTGAAATTACATCGTGTTTGGTGTCATTTTAATTAGGAAAATACCAGAAATAAGTTGATGAAAGGCTTACAGCATTGTAAGCGTCCGACTTATACTTTGAGCCGCTGTCCCAATAAATCTACACACGTGTGTCAATTGTACCGTTGATGTTAATCCAGTAACGATAAGTATGAAAGGGGGCAAAACATGCTAACCTGTCGTTTAAAATGTTTAGCGGACGACTGTTCTCGATGTATATTTCGAAGTAGAGGAGAATTTCCGCTAGGAGTGTGCGCACTGGAGGAAAGCGACGAATTAGATTCTGGAGAGGGCACACACCTGATGTCATCATTCAGCGGAGGAATTGTGATCGTCAGAGATGGAGGTGGCCTCTTCGATGTCAATCTTGTACCCTTCTCATCAACTCCATTCGATGGATATACGGTTCCATTCTTTTCTTCTGTGACTCGAATTGCTTCTTTCTCTTGACCATTCTAGTGTTAAACATAGTGTCAGATATGGCTGCATTGTTTCTTGGTATAATCAGAATTTTTTTTAAATCATATGGAAAATCTATCCCGGTAAAATTAGTTGGATTCTTTATTCATATGTTGTAGCTTATGATCTACCGTAAAAAAATTATAATGGGCAGAAAACTCGACAACGAACAATTATCGAGTTATTAAAATAGATTTATTAAATACAGAATCCAAATTAGTAATACATAATAAGATCAGAGAGGGCTTGGAGTGAAAAAGTATTACGGGAGTGACGAACCATGGGTCCTTATCTCTGCTGTGACACGCAAAGATTTTGGGAAAAATTTTTGTTCACAGACCTTTTCAACGTCATTCGAAATTCAAAAAAAAAAATACTGACATCATCTAACAGATTTTGTGAAACTCTACTATTATTGTTTCCAACATTTTTCCAAAAAATAAACACTTCCCCAGATTTGAGATTTGTTTACAATTCGATAACTGTCCATTATTGATCCATTCCATCTTTTGTTTAGTAGATCATAAACTACAACATATGAAAAATCCAATGGATTTTACCAGGATAGATTTTCCATATGATTGTAGGATCAATGGTTTAAAAACAATAGATATTTATAGTTGAGGAATTTTCAATGTTTTTGACAGATTAGGGATTTGGTAAGAAATTCTATTTTCAAAAGCTATTCGCACAAGAAATTCTATTCTGAATTTCGGTCTACCATGCATCGTAGTGTAAACAAAAAGAATGATCGAATACGAGGAATCGAATCTGGAATCTCTCGTTCGCCAGGCAACTGCTTCGACTCTTCTCCAAATTCATGTAACGCGAACGTAAACACAGACTATAGCTACCACCCCGCGCTCTAACGTTTACAGTTCGCACGTAAAATAACGGAGAATAACCCGATTGTATCAATCGTTAATTGTTGGATTATTTCCAAAATCTTTGAATATTTTCGTATGAAATTTTTCTCGAAATAGAACATACCAAGAGATAAGTTTATAACCGTCTCGCAACGTAATCGCTAGACAATGTGGATCTTTATGCAAAATAGAAATGGTCCAAGTCAATCTTAAGGAACTAAAGTTAAACGCGAACTATTTTCTTTTTCATTTATCTTAACAAATGAAAAATGATGTAGAACAACGTCTGTAAATTCCAGGGACGAAGAATGTTGTTCTAAAATTGTTGTTCTAGATTCGTAGTGAATATTTTAATAAAGTCTAACAAATATGAATGTGTGTGTGCCACCTGTTTCTTTTTAGATGAAAATAAAATGTGATTCGTTTGAAATCAATGTTCACGTATTCGAATAATAAACATAGTAATAAAGGAAATAAGAGTACGTTCCATTTGGAATACTATTTTATTTGAGCCGAACAGAATCTAGGATATTAAATGGTAGTTTAAATATTTATTGGTTATTGGTTTAACAGGCTCACTGCCTGTTGGTATAGTTAAATTAACGGCATCTTAGCGGCCGAACAAACTTGCTAGGCGTGGCAGTATTGCGCGCGTATTATCGTGGATATTTTTAAATCGCAACATGTTCTTTGAAAGCCTGCAAGAAACGAACGACTATTCGAGCACTGAGCACTTAAACACTTATAATAACAACAATATTAAAATGTTAAACTAATATTCCCATTAACAAAAATTCCTTAGAGGTGCAAGTTTAAACAACAATAGAAAACGGTATTCGATTTCAATGTAAACGTATAAAACCAAGAAAATACAATTATCATAATAATTTTATCTAAAAACCACAAATTTTTATACATTTTCCAATAAATGTTCCTTTCTATCGATCGTATATTTCTTTACAAAATATAAATATAAAATATAAATATAAAAAGACATAAAAATATAAATAAAATATAAATTTCTTTATAAAATTAATTATCTTGAAACGTCGAAATTTCAAGTTGAACAAATTGCAGAATTGCTTCTAAGTAAAAATTGATCGAACCAGTGCGCCAAGAGCATCAATACACCTTTTATTTTTTTCGATTCTAATAGTTTTTTTAATTCTTTATTCGAAAAGTCGAAGGATATCGTTACGTTGTTGCAATCTAAAATAAACTATGAAAGGCAGTCTATCAATAAATCCTCGTAAAAAATCAGAACTCTAGTAATCGAGAACGAACAACAAGATCTTGCAAAAAAGTATCCGAACATGCAAAATATAAAAAAGAGAAGAAACTGTTAGTAAGATTCCTCTATGATCTCCTCAACTCACATCGTTAAGCTGTTCAGCGTCCAGCACGACGACATTGCGATCGAGAGATTGACTACGCCTATCCGTACACTGTTCCCTTTGATCTTCTCTCGTTCTAGTATGGTCCGAATGATTCGACATATGTTTCAGAGAACCTAGAAGAAACAACGATCAGGTGAAAACCTGCGAGTGACCATAATTCAACCCTTAGCACTCGAGTGATGCCTTTGAGGCGTCACTAAAATATTAGTATTATCTAATTTAATAATAATTACTAATTAATAATTAATAATATATTAATATATTATAATAATGTATTAAATAATATATTATTGAAAATTTAATTTAGTAAGTATTATTGAAAATATTGTTTACATTATTAGATATGTCGGTACCTAACCAATTACTAAACATTTATGTATTTTACGAGGTATTATACCAATGTTGTGTCTACCAAATTTAAACACTCATATAGAGTGTAAATATTCTAGATCAGAAGGAACGTTTGATTTTTTGGTTAAAATATCTCCGAGTGCAAAGGGTTGATCGCACGAGCACAATCAACATGTTCGCACATTCGTAAAAGGCTTCGTTCGAGAGGGACGCGGTGGAGGTCCTGCTGAAAGAAGGAGTCCCGGTGTCGGAGACATCATCCATATAAAACGAAGGACTGCTGCTGCCGGAATTTCCGGTTTCGACGTCCGGAACATTTAAATACTTGGCCGTTGTCGCGATAGAAGTGGTCGGAGTTGTGGCAACGGTGGTGTCCATCGTCTCCATGGCGTCGTTCGCGTAAGCTCTCTCCCATTTGAAGGCAGCTTTGACCCTGGTCCATTTCGACACTTTCGGCGCATTCTTGTTAACGTTGTCTCCCGAGGTCTGCTTCTGAAAGTCAAACTTATTCCTCGGCCTTCTAGGAGTTCTCGCGATCCGCCTTTGCAACGCGGGCTCTCTGCAGTTGGATATCATCGCGTCCAACAGGGAATCCGCGAAGCCCGTGTCCTCCTCGGCGAAGTCACTCGCGGCGTCGTAGTCGCTCGCGAAAACGTCCTCGAGCGCGCGGTTCGCGTTCTGCAGCACCTTCAGCTTCTCCAAATTCCGTACGCGTTTGAAGAACTTGGTGGTGCGATGCCTGAGCTCGAGGATTTGCTCCGTCAGCGAGTAGAGGCGGTTCAAATGGTCGAAAGCTTCCTCCGTGTACAGGTTGGGGACCGTTATGGTGGACGTGGTGGAATTCCTCGAAGGACACTCCGAAGCTTGGCTGTCCGAGGGTGGAGTTTCGAGATCCGTGAAGTAAGCCAACACGTCTTCGTCCTCCTCGAAGCTCCTTGGCTGCATCATCTTCGCTGTGGAGTTTCGCAGATACCATTGGCTCAGCCATGGGTCAGATGGTGGTGTGGGCAGACGAGTCTCGTCTATTCTGTCCTTTATCCTCGGCCTTTGTTCCCGAGCCAAACGACTCGCCCCTGCCCGGTCGATTTCTTTCTCGATCTTTTGCCCGTTGTGATCCGACAACTTTTCATTGTTAGCCATTTGACGTTGGGATTAGTAGCACCGGGTACGTGTCATGTATTCGAATTTAATCTTGGACTCGACCGACGATCCCGAGATTTGTTGATTAAGAATTCTCACGTGTAGTCCGGTTGCATAAGTTTATAAATAGTCAGATTCGTACATGTCTCGCGCACGATGAACAATCTCTGGCGGCTGGTGAACGCGCGCACGATACTTCAATCGGGACTCCGGTCTATAAAATGAACCAGCGGATACACAAACTCGGCTGCTTTCCGTAATCACACTTTCGGCGCACACGATCTTCGTAGGGGAGACACTTTTCTCAACGCACTGGTCCAAGTGCAAACCTTGATGGTTCACGGAGATTACTTCTACGGTTCGGTAATGTTTAAGAGCGTTAGATTGGAGGATGTTAGAGGAATTACTTCGGAGGTTCGCGATAGGAATGCATTTTCTTTCCGAACGGCTCCGAGAGAGTCTCGCGGAAGAAGTGGTCCGAAATCGTATCGGCGCGGCGTCCTCGCCGCATGATTATTTTCGGTAGTGAGCATTCGGTATTCGTATTTACGACGAATACGAGAGCGTTATTCTTGAGATGAGGCGTTCCATGCTCGGAGAGCATGCGCGAGTATACTCGCGGTAGTCGAATGGAAGAGCGGATGAGCTTCCTGTTCTTGTCGAAAATAGACGGCGAACAGACGGCGGTCTAACACTTTTCCACGTGCCCCCCTTCGGATTGTATTTATATGCGTCCGAATGCCCGACACACTATTACAATTAGACTTTGTTCCGTTCTTATTTCTGCACAACTATGCGAAAACTTTCGTGGCGGCCTCTACAAACCGGTACACGATTTCCTCCTAATTACAGTCGAACCTCGATAACTTCGGCTTCCAGTGAACGCCGCGGTGCGCACGGCTGGGTGAAATAGTATTTGAAATGAAAGGATAACAATGTTTGCAGAAATTATTTCGAGAACTATCTTATTTTCAATAATTTGAAATATCTATTTATTTTTATATTAGTGGTCATACTATTTGAAATATTTATTTAGCCTTTAGACTATATGAAACGTGTATTACAATTATGGGTTTCTCGACACGAACTTGAATATAGTTACTTGAAATAATAAATAAATGTTTCTGCCGTTATTACTGGAATGAAATTTCAGCACTATTTTTCACCAAAATGAGATATGGATATATCTAGACATTCGTAATTATGCTTGTACATTATAGAGTAAGCGAGCGGTTGAAATCCACAACAGAAACAATATTATTTCAAATATTTATTCCTAATACGTTCTACGAAAATTATTATTTCGAATAATGATTTACCACTCCACCGAGACAGGAAGAAATATCTGAAAGAAACTGAAAATTTGTTAACACAAAAAAAATAAAAAAAGATAAATATGCAGAATAGCGGCCCACTGGATATACTTCAAACAAACGCGCGAGTGGACCATTTTAGCGCAACCCTACTCTACAAAATGTACAAATGCACATCTCGAAACAACGCAGGCAATACATTATATCTGTCGCGACGTTAATTTTTTTTCATTGAAAACAGAAATCTCCCGTGCTCTTTCGTTTCTTTTCACGCAACTTTAAATGGAACCACGGTAACAGCCGTTTTAATTAATGGGCGGGAGGGAGCCGAGTAATGCATTCTCTCGCAAGGCTATTCTACAAATAATAAATATATCGAAATAAACGCGACCAAATGCATTACTCAACGCGATACTCATTGTTTTAAATTCGATATGCAGAACACCCGCGCACTTTAATTTCTTTGTACGCAAACTAAAAGGGAAGCAATGGCTGCGTGTATTCAGGGGCAACAACGCCGGCTGCGAGTATTCAGGGCGACAACGCCGGTTGCTAGTCATCAGGGGCAGTGCAGCATTTTATTTGCTGCAATTCTTATAGGCGGGATTTTCTATGTTTTGCATATTGGAAAATATGCACATTACACACGACAAGAGTACTATACTTCACGGTCTCGAATATTATTACAAAACTGGACATTGCAAAACCAGTTTTACATGGAGCGATAAACACTACATTCAATTGATAAAGTTATTGTACTTCACGTAAAGATACCTCGTCTTTTACCTTACTGGCCGACGAGGCGTTTTACATACGCATTTTTATAAGGGAACACGGACCAGTTTCTTGTAAGACTCGGTTGGTTTAATGTTAAACTTTAAACTAGTTTTTCTCAACAAGGATGCGTCAAACAAGAAATGTCATTCTTTAGTTTCGAGTTCATGTTCGAATATATCCTACTCAATAGAAATCTTTAAAATTTACATTACCTCCTAAAACGTCCACCTCGGGACGTAACACTATTCAACGATCGACAAGTCTTAATCATCGTAAATATAATTGAAGTTCTATATATTCTTATAGTCGAAAAACCAAATACACGGCAAGACTGGTATACGTAAATAATTCTTGCGAGCACTAAGATTATATAAACACACTTGTTTATTGTAAAAAAATTAAGTAGGTGATATTTGCTTTAAACTAATTTAAATATTTTAGTACTACACATATTTATGGAATTATTGTTCTTTTGCTTTTGAAGAAACAATCTATAACAACACAAGTTACAAAACGTAGGTGAATCAATTTATTCATTAATTTACGAGCTCTGGAAATATTCTTTCGAGCCAGCAACATCAGGTTTCATCGTTTTCTTGCCTGGTTTCCAGCCAGCTGGACATACTTCACCATGTTTATCAGTATATTGAAATGCTTGAACCAAACGCAATGTTTCATCGACGGATCTATAAAAAAAGATATTTAGTAAACATGAAAACAAGATTAAATTACATTTCAGAGAACAGTTATCACGTTGTACAGTGTCTTACCTGCCGACTGGTAAATCGTTGATTGTAACTTGACGTAAGTTTTGTTTATCATCTATGATAAATAGACCACGGAATGGAACGCCAGATTCCTCATCGAGCACACCATAGTCACGTGCAATTTTGGTACTCTTGTCAGCAAGAAGGGGAATGTTCATCTCACCAAGACCACCCTGTTTACGAGGTGTGTTTACCCATGCCAAATGGCTGAAGTGAGAATCAGTTGATGCTGCAATGAGCTCGCAACCAATTTTCGAGAATTCATCGGCGCGATCGGAGAAAGCAATGATCTCAGTGGGACAAACGAATGTGCTGTGAGACAAACGATTATTAAGTACATCGGTAAAAACGATAACATTATATTTACATTATTAGAACAAGAAACTTACAAATCTAATGGGTAGAAGAAGAGAACAACATATTTTCCTTTGTACTGGGCAAGAGAAATCTCTTTGAACTCTCCATTAACCACAGCAGTACCACGGAAGGCGGGAGCTGGTTTCTGAATAGCAGGAACTGGCATGATGATGATTTGTTAGTTTCTGCAATCAAAAGGTTCCATTATAAATATTTGAGAAATAATTTTATTTTAAAAACAGCATGGTGATACAGTTTTTCATGTTTCGTACAATTATTCAGATGAAATTAGCTTAAGTTAGTAATTTTCTAAATATTATATAAACTTTGCTGATTAATATAATTTATTAATTATATTATTAATGTTCCTATAAACATATTAACAAATTTAAATCAATATATTAATATATTAATTAACTTCCCGATTTTATAGGGAAGTTATTGTAATTTATAGTCTTAAAATGAGAATGATATTCATAAAAGATATTCTCATTCACTGGTCCAGGTTCTTCGAAGAACGGCGCCTTTTAGTTCACCGACAACTTTTTCGTGGAGAAAAAACATCTATGGCCAGCCGTGAAGTGTTTTTTTTCTGTCTAAAAAGGCGTGGAACTTTTTTTGTCGGGTCTAAAAAACGCGGACCAACTTTTTTCCCTAGACTAGACCATTTTTTTGCGGATCGTCTCGTCGCGCGTCGTAACGAGGGTAGCGATGAAAAAATTGTCTAAACTTTGCACGTGTCCGGCAAAAAATTGCCTAAGTCAAAGATATGCCGCGTGTCCTGCAAAAACAAGGTGCAGGAAATTGCAGAAAATGCTTGCGTAGGGGCCGCCGGAAATTCAATGTTAAAAAAAAAATAGTTAATAGAAAACAATTTAACATTTTTGTTTGAAATTTATCAGTGTACGAATACTTTCCACTGCATATTTGTATATAGTAAAAAGAGCCTAGCCGAATAAGATAGTAAAACTGCCCTTAAAATTTCAACCCCCTAGCTTGCCCATAATGGTAGTTACAGGATAAATTAGATTTTGCGCTCTTCTGCGAATTTTCGAGTCTCAAACGACGTTTTAAAATCTGGAAAAAAATGTGACAAATTTTGGATCCAAAGGCGCATTTTTGAGAATTTTTTTGTTGCAAACTGTGGTCGTAAAAAATGAAAAACCCCCTCAAAAATCGGAAGCTAGTATTACATAGGTGATAACGCCAATGAATTGCAAAGTGCAATCAAACTGTATAACACACGACTAGAGGTCGTTTTATTATCTGACGTGTCAGAATAATTGAACAGTTTAGCTACCACAAGCCTGTTAATAGCTATTCTAATGACTCTGTTATATTTAAAAGAAACTTGAGTTATTTCTTTTCAAATACTAATTCCAAAAAAGAAGTTACTGAATTATTTTGAAAATAAAAATTTTCACTGCAATTGGACAATTATTAAGAAATTCTTCATTATTGAAATTCAAATTTGAATGACTCTGTTAGGCAAATGGCAATAAAAGTATGGTGTTAAAAATGAAACACTTGCTACTGCATTCTAAAAAGTGGTTGCATATTCATGCTACCAATTAAAAAGATAATAAAACTGTAAATAAGAGAAAGACAATCCAACATGAAATTTATCAGACAAGGAATTTACGATAAAATGTATGTAATGTGAAACAAAAGAAGTTGTTCATGCACAGGGTATTTAACTGTGTGTATCAAATATTAAAGAGTAATTTTAAAGGTCAATCTAAAATGAAAATAGAGATTAATAAGTTTGCCCTAATGACTTTGTTTTCAACACTGACGATTAAAAATCTCAGAACCTCTATGTGATGTTTGTAAGTCAGATCAGGAAAAGTGCAGATAATGATGTATTATGCAAGGCAAGAACAGACAGTTGATTCATGCATTCCCATTGATTAACTTTCATAATTCACAGATTGTTGTCAATGCAAAATTGCTATCCTTGATTTTAGTCTTTATCTATGTATAATGTATAGGTTTTTTAAAATATTCAAAAAAATTACCAGGATATAAAATATAATAGGAATTTAGTACGAACTTAATTTATTCAAAATCTAAAAAGCCTAAAGCCTTGGGAAATAAGATATTATTTGATTCAAGTATCTTTAAATTCATTTATAAAAATTGCAAATTGAATAAACATCCGCAGTCTAATTATAATAAACGGTTATGAATGTTAACAGATGGAAAGAATTTAGTATATCTCAAAAATTATATTTTTCATAAAATCTTTCAAAAATTCCTCACATTCTTTGTGAAATAATAGATTATTTTTAATAGGGTGTACATGTTATCAACACACTTGAAGTTTGAATTCGTCAGTTGGACATCTGAACCTGATTGATTATCTTTGTTATGAATCATGTAACATCATAATAAGAGTTTGTACTTTTAAAAGAATAGCAAAGAATAAATCTAGAAGTTACAACACCTTAACAAATGAATCTTTAATAGTAAAATTAAAGAGTAAAGAACTAGATAATATTTAGAACGCTAAATAATTCATATTAGAACAACTTAGAGAACATACTTCACAATTTTATTAACTGCGCAGTTCTGTAGCGTGCGTTCATAATTTATCACATTCATATTTAATTCATCGACAATGTAAAAACTACGGTTTAGAAAAATGATACCTATTGTTACCAGTTGGAATATTTTTATTCCGCGGTAAGTATATGTAAATGTCTTCATGTATATGTAAGCGTGAAAAGATTTTTTATTGCTTCGTGTTAGAAACTATGGATTATCTAAACAGAAAACATGTTTTTTAGTATAGGTCACGATAATGTGAACGTAACGTCGCACGATAAACACACAATCAAAGTCTTATATGCAAACTGGAATGAAGAATATGGTCAAGGACAAACGTCCAACAACGCTAAAAAATATAACGTTTCTAACGGATTCGAATCAAATTATATTTTAGCGTAATTATACTTTCTAGAAATAAACATATATCAGTGTGAAATGTACGGCGAAAGCAGCTTTATAATCGCACATTCGCGAAATTCTCAAGGCGCTGAAATTATCGCAATTTCGTTACATTACTCAGCAATTTTTTGTACAATACAAATGAATTCGTGTGCGGCAATGGCGTAGACACTTAGAAAGTATAAATGTGACCTTCGCACGTTTTCGAGATGTCGGATAAAATCCTGAGAAAATGGATTGAAGGACAAAGGGCAACCGCAAAACTACTTAATTACGTAACCTCAATTTCTGTCGAACGCAATTTCTGTTGAACGCGATCGAAGACAATTATCTGTTACACTTCTCGATACCGAAGTATTGCATTATCGTTCGCAATAGTCGATAGAACATCGCGATTGTTTTAGTACGAGCTTCAATGTTTATACAAACAAATAAATGTTAATACGAGTTCGCAACAAATGAAACGAGCAACAGGCTATCGAACTTGTTACAATTAAATTTGAACTGTACCTTTTTCTTTGTGTAGAAAAGGTAGAATGTAGTCGAGCACTCAACGTACTTGCACGCTGTCAAAAGAACGTCTAACCGGCTACCGGTTTCTAAGGGACGAAGACCTGATTCACTCGCAACGGAAAAAGAATTAACGCCATCTACAGTTCGCAGTGCCTCCTATTTGAGGATTGAAATTATTCGTACGGTACGTATATAATTTAAATACACGATAACACCGTTTTAAATCGAAAATTTTATTTAAATCATCGATTATTATCTTTATTTTAATTCAACTATTTCGACTAACTTGTTACAGCGTTACCTGGAAATGCAATATTACCAACACCAGAGATACTCTCTGCCAACATTATCACACATATTTGCAGTGTTCGGCAACAGGTGAGAAAAAATTCCAAATAAAGAAGTTCGTTAATTTTGTTCTCAAGTTATTAACAATTCAATTCTGCCGATAGCGGCAATTATTGTCGATGACAATTTCTGGCATTGTCACAGTATGTCACTATGCTCTTTTTGAACTTACGTACGTGCCACGCTATTGGTGGATTATAGATTTTAAAAATTGTTAATAATTGAAGAATGAAGGTCAACAATTTCGAATGTTTCATTTTCGTCTTATATTATTGTTAGACAGCGGATTTTTATGCAAAATACAAAATTTTCCACCTGAATTGCAAGACACTGGAGTGTGAGTTAGACCTTTTACATACGTACGAATGCTAAATTATTCTATTTACATATACAAGATTATTTCATGCGGTTGATCATTGTATAAAAACACTTACAATTTAAGAAAATACATTTCCTGTTCGATAAATAGTAATTGAGAAGTTTCTACCATGTGGGACAGAGTTGATTTCATTCAGAAACTATACTCTGCCCCACGAGAGAAGACAGCGTTTCGCGCAGCTTGAGTGACGGCGGACGGTCTAAAGTACGTTTTGTCAAGACATCAATTACTGAAATATAGTATTATTTCTATTCGTTTGACAATAATTGTACATTTAAACGAACCGAAGGAAGGTATGAGTTTAATTTTCAAATTGTTGATTGTTTTTTTGAGGTTATTACAAATATCAATACGGTATTTCGCTCTATTTAACAAAGTGTTACCGTAATCTTCGTGTTATTTGTTTATTATTATTGACATCTTATACTGATTTATCATTTTCAAATGGATATGGTAATGTGCAAAAACGCATGACCCGGAACGTTTTTATAATCGTAAATTAAAACGCGAATCCCAAAATATGTTTTTTTTTTTATCTATTATCAAATTAAAATTAGATAGTTATTTGATTCGAAACAGTTTCGTTGACTTAACAACGTTATGGTACTTGACAGAAATTGGAGATACTTATTCTTTTTAGAATGACTGACATAGTTCAGTATGTGCTGGTGCGAGGAGATCTTTTGAAGACGTTGAAGTGGCCCATTGGTGCAGTTATAGCTCAAGCATGTCATGCTTGCACAGCAGTTACTCACCTTTTTTATAATGATAGTTACATGCAAGATTACCTATCCGATATAGATAATATGCACAAAATTATACTCGAAGTAAGTATATAATTTCTGTGCACATGATTTTGAATTCTTTAAGCGTAGAATCCTTGAAACGGGTTCTTGTATATATTTGTTTCTTCCTTTCATTTATATTTTCTAGTCAAAAACAAATACAAGCTCCACAAATATAAATTACAACAAAGTTTGAGAACAATATTTAATAGAATTAGTAAACAAGATTGTTTCAAATAAATTTGTTGGCAACAAATTTGAAAAATAATACGTAGTGCTGAGGATTGAGCCTTTCTTTTGGCTTTTAATTATTTATTTCATGTGAAATCCACATTCGATGCACATATTTGTTTGTTAATAATATATGTAATAATATATGCATATTTAAACACTAGGTTCCAGATGAGACCAGTTTAAATACTTTATGTGCGGAATTGAAAGATAATGACATCAAACATAAATTGTGGATTGAACAACCTGAAAACTTTCCGACGTGTTTGGCGACAAAACCTTATCCCAAGAATAAAGTGCAATCATATTTCAAGAAGTATAAACTGCTTAAGCTATAATTATATTAAAGCTCTAGTTTACATGACTACAGTTTGTACTTTTATATTTTACGTAAGATTTCTGAATTATATGAATTACATTTTGTTTTGATGATTTCATTTTATCATAGGATGACCAACTTCAATGCGGGTTTTACTTTACACGAATTATGAAAAAACGGCAGAATATTCCGGATATACACTTATATTTTATTTTACAATACTTGGTAATATTGACAATGTGTACACATTATTCTTTCGCTTTACAGCTAATGTAACTCTAGTCTAAAGGAAACTTACCTAACGATATGCTTTATTAACTGATACTCGTATAAAAATTAGCCTTTGCGACCGTGCAAAAATATGCACTTATATCTGACACACCGAAGGCAACAAAATTACACAGGTACACGCATATGCATTGTTCACGAAATAATATCAGGAAAATGAGTTTTAACTGTTTTTTTTGTTGTTGTTGTCACTGTAACGAATTCTATACTATATCCATGATTCGAAGTTTCAAAAACGTTCGAAACCTGTCGCTTTCGAGTCCTTGGTAAAATATAAAATTGGACCTTTCCTGGAAATAGTACAATCAACATTTCTATTTAGTCTCTTTTTTTTTGTTGCACTTAAAAAGATTAATGATATGTAGAATGGTCAATAATTAATATGATCATGTATGAATATGTAAATAGCATTTGTGCTTAAACTCGTTTGGTTGTGTTTGAATAAAAAATAAATTAACAGAGAGTAACTTAACGCTGATTAAAACTTACCGGAATATAAGTTAAACAGAACAATACTTCATTAAATAACGCTTAAATCGACGGGTTTATGCAGGTAAAATGATCAGTTCTGGTAGTGTGCTTCGTCACCTCGAGTGTTCGGTATTTCTTTAATACATTATTCCTTTGTCTTTACGAATTTATCGATAGCTAAGAAAAATGTAATTATGTCGGTTGATATCGCAAGGATGATATAGTACGACGGTAGATATTTTACGAAAGCTATTATTACGATGGTTGGAATTTCAATGTTACCTAATGCTCGCTTAATTATATCTACCTCTTTCGTTCGAGTGCGAGTGGAATTGTTGCATAGCGCGTTTCCACGAGGTTCTCGCGGAATGTATTCGCGAAAACGGATTGCCAGCATAGAAACACGACCGCGAATTATTTTTTACATAGGATGCATTCCATAGCGCTCCTGACGGCACATCGCGCAGATTATGCTATCCAGCAATGTCGCTGGTCTGGTAAATCAATATTACTTTTTTTCATTTTCGTCGCGTGTTTTATCGCGCGACACGCGTTGTGCGATCGGCAGTTCGTTAATTTCGACACCGCTCTTACTTAGAAATAAAGCAATGTATAAATTATTGACACTTATTTTCGTAGACAGATCGCCAGTAAAATCATATCGATATTGTTCTAACCGCGGTCCCGCGGTAATAAGCTCTAAATATTTATGTACACGCACTATTTGCGGACGCTAATCACTGTAAGTACACTTATTTACAACACTTGATGGCAAGATGATTAGTTTGGCATATAGGTAAATATATGCAAAAAATATGTATACATAAAATATACATATATATTTCATTTCTTTTGTTTTTCAGTTTGTCTCGTTTCGAACAACTCGTTCGGTACGTCGAATGGGATGATGAGTATTTTCACAATGAAATATACACGGAGGTCCCTGGAAATGTGTGGCTGCTGCTGTGTGTGTTACTGCCCTTCGTCTTCCAGCTCCTCTTCTTCCTCTTCCAGCCATTCTCGAAGAACGTTGTTTCCTTCCTGCAAGAATGACGGAACGAACGGATTAGAAAATCGGTTTCGCAGATGCGACCGCGAATTTGTTAAGCAGGCCTAAATGAAATTCGTGTACACAATACGCATCGAAAGAAGTAAGAAGATTCATAGCGTCGAAACGTAAGTACAAGTGCAATGTAAACGTAAACGTTACAACGCGTTCACGTATAAACTGCGATTCCTTTTCATAAGAGTTCAGTTTTCGTGTGGGCATCTCATTGTTCATCGAACAGTCGCTATAGCTCGAGAATTGTATTGTCGTGCGTGGAAGCAATCGGGTGGGTATGTAGCCAAGAATACATGCATCCGAGATTGATCATTGTTTGCTCAAACTGCTCTAGGAAGTACTCGCAAAGTTAGGAAGGACGAAATAAAAACTTGTAGAAACATTTGAATAAGCACTCAGTAAGCAATCAGCTGTAGTATGAATTTGGGATCTGTTGTCGCATTAGGCTCAGTATTTGGCGACAAAGTTTTGTGCCAAAATTCCATGCCAAATAGAGGCCAGATCGAAGGCAGGGTCTGTCCTCGTCATAGAGGGCAGATCGGTCGCACTAAGATAGAACCTAATCTTGCTTGCAGAGTGAATACTGGGCAAAATTGGTAATTGTACGGTGCATTTATGTTATTAGATAATTGAAGGAAGAACACTGCATTGCTATTAAACAAAAAGCGAGTTAAAAAAGAGTATTTGATTATGAAGTTGTACTTTGGAAAAAACAGTCAGCCTTATCATGCGTTTATTAGCACAAAAATATTTTCGATTTTAGAAAGACGTAATTGACGCGAATGTAGATCAATTTATTTAGATCAGGTAGATGTCGCACATTAAGAACAATTTAAAGTGAAGAAAATGCAAAAAATTCGATTATTTAAAAGTGGAACAGCAGAGAATATCCCTTTAAAGAAATTTAATTTTCCCCTCGCCCATTACGATCTGTTTTTCAGTCGGAAGAAGAGACTTGAGCTTTTCTGACAGTGACAATGGTTGTTCACCCTACTTGTGTCACTCACATAATACCAAACCGGAGTGTCGTGGACAGGCGCTATGGCTGTCCTTAAATCTCCTCTGTTGAAAAACAGAATGTAGATTTGGACGATAAAAAATATATGCAACGAATAATAAGTTTCTAATTATCTTCTTGATTAAAGACTTCGATAGTGTGAAAATAAATTAGTAGTATACTGAATTTGGTATAAATGTATATAAATCCGAAGGTTAATTACAAACGGTGTTTATGTTTTTTTATATTTGTTTTCAACGTCCGCCCGAAAGGTTTGGATAATCGAAGCTCTACTGTGGTCAGTTACTCTACGAAAGGTCATTCTCAAAATTATTTTACGGTACATAAGCGGTGCATTGTTTTTGCCGACTGGGCATGCAAAAGAGTTAGTGTAACTACGGGATTTGCAATTACCAGGACCACGTTAGTTTAGGAGAGCAAGGTGAGACGAGTGATGAGGGGCGATGACGGTGGTGGTTTTGGTGGTGTATTGGTGGTAGTAGTGGTAGTGGTGGTAGTAGTTGATGGTGATTAGGGCAGCGCACAATGAGCAATTTATTGCTCGGCTAGATTTCCGTTTGGATCCGTATAATCATCGTATTCCTCTTCTGGCTCTTCGTAATCCGTTTCTGCTGGCTCGGGTCCTTCGACAGCTGGTACCGAGGTACTAGTGATGTTCTGCTAAGAGAATCCAAGCGATCGTTGCATCGACTCTGCTCTTACAGCTCGTTCGGTTTGTTAACGTTTACGATTGTTAGTCAATCTACACTACTTCCCCGAACCCGGCAATAATACAAAAACTTGAAAAAAAGTTCGTCTGGATTATTATATACGATGAATTTAACCTAACCGTCTCAGATCAATTTCAAACAATCCTTTCGAATCAATAGGGCGACTCTATTATAACTGGAATCACTTAAATATCTGTCCTAGAAATTGACACATTGTTCATTTATGTAGTTACTTTACAAGGTGTCAAGAAATGTTCTGTAAAAACCGTGACAGTATGATTTTGACCTTGTCAAATTGTTTTCCGCCGGTATCCCGTTCTATTCGTCAAGAACACGATGCAGTCATAAAAATATATGACTTTGAAACAGACACTCGACTTTTTTATCAGATACAAACTTTTTTAACGGATACTCGTCGATCCTAAGATGTAGCAGTAAGAAATGCGATTGAAAGTTTTAGAGTTCTATCAAGTGATACCGTGACATAATTTAAAAAGAACTTCCAACAGTAGTTATTCAACAGTAGTGATAAGAATAGATCAATAGACTATTCGAGGATCTGTAATGGGATTAATATTCTGTCTAGATTGTGACGCGATATCTTTCGATAAAACTCGAAAAATTGTAGATAAACATTACGTTGCCTATAACACGTGCTCTTAAATGTACATACATACAAATCTTTTTAGACAGATGCTCTTTGCCGATTCCAAGTTGTGGAATCAATGTGTCAGTTTTTACAAATAATTTCTTGACACGTTGTGGTTTGTTCTGTTAGCTAAAATTAAACAGTATGTTCTAATCTGAAACTTTGGAATTGAGTTGCGAGCTAAGAGGTTCATATAAGAATATTAACATTAATATTAACCCTCGTAAGGTAAGGTTTAATAACACATATAAGAGTAAGGTGGAGTCTCTCAGATCCCTACAAATGATTTTCATAAATAGCCTCGGTTTTGATAAATTTCTGATAAAGAATAACACAGTGTAAAACAATATTTTATATAATAATTTCGTATTATATACTTAGTATAACTAAAACTTAGCATAACATACTTATTTATATATATAAATTAATTATAATATTCTTTTTCTTTTCAAACATCTGAAGCTGGTGTCTCTGAGGTCCCACATTACCTTACGAAGGTTAATATTAATATTAATATTTCGGCGGGTAAAGTGTTGAAACGATACCCAGACTAAATGTTGTGGTTTTCGATTTGAAATTTCGGTTAGAACAGAAGCAAACAGGATTTCCGCGTGAGCCCAATATAATATTGGTTTTGTATTTATTTCGCACTGGTTCTCGCGTCGGCCGGAAACAGATAGATGTCGGCGTGTAGGAATAGATTGGATTACCTGAGGTGATCCACATCCAGCTAGCGGCAATCCGTCGCTACCTACTGGACAGGGTGCATCGAGTCCTGGCACACCTTGATCTCCTTGGCTTCCTTTGTCACCTTTCTTACCGCGTCTTCCCTGCGGCCCCTGTATTCAGACACAAGAATGCTTTTTCATGTAAAACGATGTAAGAGCAAGTGTTTGTGCAAACGTGCAAAAAAGGCCAGGCACAAGAAAGATTCTCTCTATGCACTATGTATAATAGTATATTGAACACTGTGCAGAATCCGCAATTGAGCATAAACGTTTAAAGAAAAGGCGTTAACAGATCTTCTGCTCTACTAATTCAATCTCTACGTATAGAAAACAGTTTCCTGAATTTCACACCGTCTACTTGAAATTGTCCTTCAGTTATCCCTTTGCTGTGTCTCGAGAAGCTAATAACGATTCACACTCTCGATTTTCTCCCCGTTTCACGGTTCTAATTTTAACGAAACGTACCCAGTCAGCCAGGCCTGCCTCGAGCAGATATCGAGCACAGCCTGCTAGTCGTACGATGCCAGCAGATGGCGGGCATTATGCTGTCAGAACGATGCTCGGAATCTGCTCGACTTCGGACAACACATCCTTCCAGCAAAAACTGAGGACAGAACGACGGCAGCTCGCTCCTGAATTCTGACTTCGTTGTAGAGGACAGAATTCAGGAGCAAGCTGTCGTCATTCTGTCGTCAACTTGTGCCGGCCAGCATAAAGCGACACACTTCTGCGGACGCAGATGCTAGTCCGAAATCGAGCAGATTGCTTACCGGGTATGTTGCGTATCATCTTCATACGAAATCAACGAGTTATACACGCTGGTGGCAGCATAATCGACGTATCGAAACGAATGGCGAGGAGATCAACGTAGAAAACAAAAAAGAAAAATGGAAACATGAACGTACGAGATATCACAGAGACGCTGTTATGATTATTTAATGAAATTTTATGAAATTCATGATGTTCATCGGACCACGCTTTCGTACGATTTTTAGTTTCCGTTCGTCCAACAGTGGAACAGTGATCACGCTTAGAGCCGTACGCCGCAAGTGAATAGCGAGTGGTTGAATCAATGTAGCTGCGTGTTTCGAAGGATGATTAATTTGTTACGGTGACCTTGGACGCATAATAGCGGCATTAATCGCACCCGGAACGGCCACGGTAAGAAGCAGAGCGACGATAACTGAAGTGAATAAACGATGACGACGAGAATGGTAGATGAGATATACGGAGCACGTGTCGATACAATGCAAACAATTCCGAACTTGGCAATTGATCTCTGGCGTGCGATATACCTCTCGCGTGCCAGAGATCACGTCGCGAGATATACAACAAACGTTCAATCAGTTAATCCGCCTGATTCAATCATAATTTCCTTGCCCCGTTTATTTAATAGTACTAATAGTCGAATTACGTCAATACTTACAGATTCACCTATATCACCTTTCTCTCCCTTCGGTCCCTGGAATTGGTACGCCAAAGAATTTATTTTGTTCTTCGCCTGTTTTCTACATGCACGGTGCGCGTCTCTGTTCTAAACATCTCTGATCGTGTACACGGGTCATGCGGGATTCATTTCGGACGTCGTCATACGCGGCTACGATCATCGACGCATCGAACAGTGTAAGGAAATTAGGCTACGATCGGTCAACTACTTTGGAGCAAGTGTGCACAGGGCCGAGTCATCTGAGTAACCGCCATATTTTATGAGATGGGAAGAAAGTTTGGGTGAACAGTTTTTCAAACATTTTTGTCAGGTGGAGTTGCTTAGAATATTCGAAGGTCAACTACTTAAATTACAACTTAAAGGAACCGTATACTCTTGGATACCGAGGAGTGTGGCACCTTTAAACGTCATTCAAGGTGAAAAAAGATGAATAAAATTGGTTGTGGCTTATGCAATCGAATGTTCTGGAAAGACAGCGTCTGAAGCGTTCGCTCACTGATGATTGCGTTACGTGAGATATGCGGCAATTAATAGGAACACAAAGGCTCTTTGTACTGTTCCCCCATATCTTCTTCAGTATTTCGCGATATTCATTTCTTTCTAACTTCTATATATTTTGAATTGATTTAGTTTGATTTGAAAAATGAAGCCGAGGACCTTCGGTTTCATAAATATTAACAATGAACCGTTATTTTTCATCCTTTTTACGTTGATAACCTTGAATGACTATAGCCATTGAAATAACCTTCAGAAGAGGTACACTCCTAGGCGTTAAAGAATATACAGTTGCGTTAAAAAGAATTAAGTTGATCTTGGAATATTCTAAGCACCTCCACCTGACAAAAAGTTTTGAACAACTGTTGTTCCAAACGTGTTTTCCCATCTCATAAAATATGGTAGTTGTCCAGGTGGCTTGTCTCAGGTGACTCACCTTGTATAAATGGAATAAGGTAGATACGTTAAGCCTACTACTCGTTCTCTTTTACATTCGCAAAAAAAATATGGGCGATCCAAATTGTGAATTCTTCTCAGCTTTAGAGGTGCAAGTGAAGAGATGATGCGCTTCTCTCTCTCGCTATGATTAATTAAAGCTTTAATGTTTTGAACAGCGTTCTCAGTACAAGGTTATTCGACTGGTTCTTGTAAGGCTGTGAATAATACAAAAGATTATTGTTTCAGGAATTACGCTGCATGATTGCTATCAAACAATTGTTTTTGCAGGATGTACAGGGTGTCCCAAAGATGTTGTATTTCCTTGAAAAGGGTAATCCCTGAAGTCAAGTAACTTCTTCGCACTAATATTTGCTATTAGAGCAAGGTTGGTCCGCTCTTAGTGCGACCAATCTGCCATCTATAATGAAAGGCAGAATCTTTGTACTCAAATATCGTGGGTAATCGGTCGGAATTTATAGACAAGTTGTGATGGCAGATTCATGAGAAATCAAAAGTAGATAGCTTACTGAATTGATGCAGCACATGAATTATTACTTGAACCTTTTTTAATGTCGAATGACCTTGTGTTGTGCATTGTTGAGATTCTCTAAAGGCAGTTATTTATGATACTAAAGAGAATAAAAAGATTGTAAGGGTAAGAAGCTGTACCATGCTGTATCAAAAGGTGAAGGCGACCTCAAAAGTCTCATAGTTCGAAAATAAAAAGAACGGTCATCGATTTTCAATCCGTAAACGTACGTAAAATATTGAAAATTGAAATTTTTAACAATTTGGTTTAACAATAACACGTTGTCTACACGAAGACTAAATAACTTTTTCAATCATTGTGCTATATCCAAAAGCAGTTTAATCATCTATTCATAGAATAACAATTGCTATACCACTGTTGGAAAATTGACCACAAAATCCTCGATCTATAATCCTTGATTATTAAAAGACTATCCAATCATCGTGCGAAGATAAAGCGATAAATCAATGTATCGAATAAAATAGAATGTGTTTATACAGGGTGTCCCATATGAAGTGAACCACTCGAATATCTCTGGAATGATTAGTGACACCGAACAATGTTTCAAACAAATGTTATATGTTTTTGGGAAGAACATAATAATACTATGTTAATGGTTTGGTTGAAATATTTTTCGATATCATTCATAATTTCAGAGACCTTTCTGGTGGAACACCTTGTACGAACAGCAAGAGTTTCGAGAAATAATGTTGATATCGAAAAGCCGTTTTTAAATGCGTTTCAGTAGGAAGCAGATATTGAATTGTATGGAAAACTTTCGGAAGTGTCTTTGGTGTGACGAGAGAGGAAGGGAGATGGGACTCAGTTTCGGCCGCTCCTTTTCATGCAAAAGAAGTAAAGAGATGAATTTTGGAACAGTTCCCGGGGTAGATCAGGCAGATGTATCGTCGTTACCCCGGGTTGGTTAGACTGTGTCGCAGTCACACCAAGGGACGAGCGATAATCGAATGCCACTATACCTCCATGCCAGGAATTCCATCAGTACCCTGGGGACAAACAGAATACATCGTTGGCATCTCGACAGTAGTATAATCGAATTCTGTCCGGACGGAATATCGAAAACGATAGTTTTCTACGCAAATCCTTAACGATCGAAGACATTCAGAGTTCTACAAAACACGTCGATTGCCGAGAACATTAACTCTTGAAAGCTACCAACTGTTCACTTTGTTATGTTTGCAACTAAATGTGGGAGAAAACTGATTTGTTTTAATCCAAAAAGTAGTGGTCACAAAACGATATTTATTAAAAATCATTTTTGTTAATACTTTAAAATTCACCCTTTGCACTCGGAGCTATTTTTGTTATGTTAAATTTTACCTATGGCAGCAATCAAGGCCCAAACATCACGAGTCTTTCAAATTCGATTAATTGACGTGCCGTTTTGTCGCTAATGAAGCTCCGTAATATTCATTCACATGTTTACAGAACACAAGTAGTGGACTACTGGTTAGAGAACCGTCAACTTACTTTCCAACATAATTTTCTACAATAGTTTTTGGATGGTATAGGACACTTACAGGTAGTCCAGGTTCCCCTCTTTCTCCTTTCGTGCCTGGTTCTCCTTGTGCACCCTGTAAGTATGAACGACCATAACGAACACTACACTTTGTGTAATACTAGCCCTGGCAAACAGTTCATGGTCGAGTACAGCAACATGAAAAAATTCTTAAACACTGATGCAAAAAACAAAAGAAACATTTATAGGCTCCTGTGTATTTTGCAGTTAATGCAGACAATGTTTATTTTGCATAGAAGTATGCAGTCAAATCATTGCATATACAGTATACTTTCTATAGACGCGACAATTTCTACACGATAGATGAATTTCTACACCAATGATTTCTACACCAAGAATATCCCCCGTTCCCTAACTTAGTACTCTGAGCCCGGCTCGGTATATTGGTGTGAACCATTTACATAGCTGAATTGTCAGCTATTTATTGATGATTGATTAAGATAATGAACGTGCTAGCACAATAGGTATCTTTAACTATTTTGTGCAAAATGTTTGAACTATATACAACATTGGCTTGTACCAGCGAGACATAATTAGCTTCCAGCTAGTCTCGACCATGTTTGACCGAGTACTCTTTGCCAGGGATAGTATCCATAGTAACAATACCGTGAAACTCGCAACCATAATCTACGCCCGAAAGATGAAATCAATGGATGGTAGCGTAGAAATTGTCGATCCGAAAATCATAAATATAATGTATGATTAAACGGGTCACCCCGAGGATTGCTCACCTTCATGCCGTCTAATCCTGGTAGCCCCTGAAAGGTAGAGGAAACCGTGTCAGATTCGTTGATGTCACCTGACGATTAATTTGGTATCGAGTACGCCGGTTCAAAATTGTCATTTTATTACTGAGGAATTTTTATTAGACGCCCTCTACATCGTCATTCGCAGCAATCATTGTATCCTGCCAAGCTCTACCTAGATTCTCAAACTCTGAAAGTCTATCAAGATAATACTCTTAAACGCTCTTGCTAACAAATGTGGTTGCTCACTATTGCTTTTATCATTCTAAGAAAACATCGAGTCGATTATCTTTAGCAACAACCGTGTTCAACGATCGACGACGATTGCGATACTTCGAACTAATCGTCAACTAATTTCTTCAAACTAATGCACACGCGAGAAGTTTCGATGCAGCAAAAAGAGTCCAGCAGAATAACAATGGCTAATCGATCTCCGTGCCAATTGTCATCTCTTGCCCTGCGAGGCAACGTTCCTTACCCAAACGTGGGATTTCCTAAAGGTGGGATCTTCAGCGCGTTTGAACGCAGCGTTTAGCGATTTTGTCTCACCAGCATCCGTCGTTGCTATGAAGGAAGGAAACACTACTCTGCAAAACTTCAGATGTCCACCGACATAGGGGTGAACAGCCGAAACTTTACCTTGTATTTTCTCAGTTATTACTGGTGATATTTCGTTGAAACAAAAGCGAAAATAAAGTTACGAACTAGCTTTATTGGGGATATTTTTCCGAATTTCAGATCAGTTATGAAGGGTTCAGAAAATTATATCCAAAGATCATCGAAGTCTAAAGATAGGGAACTGTACCTTTCTCAGGTTATTTAACAATGTTCCACTTGATTGATCATCTTGAAACTTTTATACATGATTATTTTTATAGTCAGTCATAACTTATCTAAAATTCTTAAAAAGTATCTCAAGTAAAGCTAGCCGCTACTTAGGTAACAAGGGAGAAAATGGAAGGCGAAGTTCAAGCTTTTCACCCCTATATCACTTTTAAACGAAGGGGTCGAGATCTGAAATTTGATAGGATAGCGTTCTAGGCAAGGAACATTGTTTTGCAGTGAAGAAAACGGACAATTCGACACGGGGCCGATCGTCCACGTTTATTCGACTGGACCCTTCCACGAGCAAGGCAGAAATACAACTAAACGGGCGTGAGGCAAGGGAGAAGAGAAAGAAAGGGAGCTCGAGAAACATTGGAGAGAAAAACAAAAATAAAAAGAACAGAACGATGGCGCAACGTACCAACAATCACGTTATCGTTGTGGTTACAGCAAATCAACACGTGTTATTTCTCTATTTTCTTTTTTCTTTGGTTGTTGTATATGGTGTTATGTTCGATTGTTCACGGTAGGAGCAAGAATTCGTAGTTAAAAAAAAAACGAAGAAGAAGTATAATAAAGGGGGTTGTAATAGTAGAAGTAGTAATAGCAAGTAAGTAGTAGTAGTAGTAGTAGTAGTAGTAATAGTAGTAGTAGTAGTAGTAGTAATAATAATAGTAGTAGTAGTAGTAGCAGTAGTAGTAGTAGTAGTGGTAGTAGTAATAGTAGTAGCAGTAGTAGTAGTGGTAGTAGTAGTAGTAATAGTAGTAGTAGCTATACAAAATGGTCGTCGGATCGCAGCCTAAGGCAAAATGCAAAGCGGTAATGTCCACTACAATTTATGTGAAGCGTTGAAAAATTTCGAAGGGCATCGTATAGAAGCAAAAGGATACAGGCACATGCACATTCTGTTTATTAATTGGGACAATGTAAAACAAAATTTGTTAGACTCAGAGTATTCATATACGCAAGAATTCCGTCGTCGTATTCTTCTCTGCAGATTTTCTCTCGTCAATTACCAAGCGCGCCGTTTTACAATCAACTCACACATACGCACGCACGAAATAATAAATTCATATGCTGTTCCGCATACCTTTATGCTTCTCTCTCTCTCTATCATGCATGTATATATATGTGTACACACACGATCCATCCACGTATGTAACCAGAGTCGCCAGATTCGGACTTGTGTCCCCGCTCTACCTTCCCCTTCTACCACGCCAATTCCCCCACGGTTCCGCCCGGTCACGTGACGCGCTCCGCTTCTGTCGTGCATGTGTCACAATGTCACGTGACTGATCGGGTACTGGCAAAGACGGGAGGGGGGTAACTTTCTAATTCGAGTCGATTTCCCTCATCTGGCGACTCTGTATCTAACATGTATATGCATATATTAATAACGATATGCATATACACGGCATACGTATACACAAATTATACACGCACATGTGTATAGTACTCGATCAATTATACTTGTTTATTCTCACGGAAACTCCGTGGTTTACGTACTCACGTGTATGGATATAGAGCTATCCATGTACGGGGGTGCACGTTCACAAATATAATGTATGCTTTACTCGCATAAAAACCTATATCGCTAAAGAGCTTCATCTACACGGAAAGCTCCGCAATTTTCTTTCACTTATCCTTTTTACCTTAGTCAAACTATTTCGCATTAATTGCTACGGTTTATTCTTTTCTCGTTCCTTTTTTCCTCTCGTTTCGATTAAGGGTATAAACAGGGAGAAAAGGGAGATATTCTTTTGTTTTTCATTTCTTTCTCTTCGTTTTCTTTTCTTTCCTTCGTTCGTTCGTACGAGGCGAATAAAACATATGTTCACACGCGCCGTGTAATAATTATTCTACACTGTACAATTTCGTAATTCCTCGTGCTCGATTCGTATGAAACCGAACGACATTCTGCATACTGCAAGTGACTAGGCTCGCAAATAAGGGTAATTCGTTCACTTGCACTCGCAGATGGCGTGTTCATCGTACGTCACTGCCACTGCTTTACTAATACTGTGTCTCGCAAGCGGATCTTTTCGACTCCTTGCACCGACCGATATCTCTGTGTACTCCCACCGTATCGAACAACACTAATGTCGAGTCGATTCGTACCGCTAATGGAATTCACCGTTCGTGTTTCCGCGAACGAGGTGTCGTTGTCTCTCGAATTCTTTTCGTGCTTGACCTTTCGAAAACACCAAGTCGTAAAGTGCCAGGTTGCTCCACGAGTAACATTCTTTTGGGTTCGACGATTTTCCCGAAAACGAAGCTTCATGTGTATAAATTTTATTCATCTTTTTGGACTTGTTGTTTTTATATAGAATTTCCCCCTTTTCTGTCAATGTATAATAATCATTTCAAGCATTTGTTGAAATTAATTTTCTACTTGTACTTATTTTCATTGATCATATTCAAAGTCGAACGAAGCTCGAGATACTGAATAAAAATATGCAGTTCTGTTTAAAAACATATTGATGATCTTGAAATCTCTTGTACTGCATCCACCTTGCACTTGCATTCTATTTTAAACAACAATGATTTTGTTAACTGCCCCAAGTCAGCACTTTTGAATTTTTTCATTGAAACATTGGTCGATGAAAAATACAGAAAACGTTATTCGTGAGATGACCTGACACTTGACGAAAAACTTACACGATATGTAGTCTCTAAAAAGAATCAAATTATACGTTTCGTTAACCAAAAAATGAGCAACATTCTATAAAATCATGCGCGTCATATTGTCTTATCGGAGCATTCGATATTATAGAAAATGTTTCCAATTTGAATTGGTAGTTGCCGCAAGCAAGCTGGAAGAGTTACGAATTCGAAATGAGATTCTTTCTAAAATATTTAAAACATATAAAAATATGCTTTTCTAAAATAATGTGTGACTATTCGTTAGCTTCGCAGAAATGTTGGTCAATCGATAAGTAAATTACGAGATAGGGATATCTATGTGTAAGAAATCGTGATATAAGCTGAAAGAAAAGTAATTGAATAAATTAGTTAGAAGTACACGATTAAAAATTGCTCATCTGAGATCATGTTCACGATAAAACTAAGTTTTTGTCTTTGTAAATACATTTATAGTTGGTACTAACGACAGGAGATCTTTCTGATTGCAAAATTATATAAAAAATGTAGTACACGATTTTTTAATTTCGTATTTGTACATTTTTCTGCCGTCTGAACATTTAGCAAATGCAGATTCTGGTTTTTCGAAAGCGAGGATCTAACAAAAATATTTTACTATACATTTCCTATTCGCTTACTTATCTATTTATGATACTGATCGTCCATCAGGAGATCTGCGAGCCTCCACATCGCTCTGGTCCAATCACACTAATGGTAGGGATATCACGTGGTCCCTACAAGTTTCTCACTGCCATCTTCTGACGAACGATCAGTACTTAGGCCAACGAGACCTCAAATGAACAACTTTTAGTTTAGTTTTGGTTTTAAATTTAAAATCATCTCGGGAAAACTTTTCCTTACATAGCCAGAAATGATGCTCTTTCCCCTATAAGCTTTTACCTTTTTCCTATGTTATCTAATAGATTTAGACGAGAAGATATGAGAAATCCAAGTTTCGATCGTGGAGGATCAATGGTTTAAAAGTTATAAATGTTCAAAGTTGAATGACTTCCAGTGTTTTTAACAGGTTAGCGCCGCTAGGTGGCACCACAAGCTCGCGCTGATCACTACACACAACATGGCGGCGCTAACCAGTTAAAAACACTGGAAATCGTCGAGTTTTAAACAGTTGTAACTTTTGAATCATTGATCCTCCAGGATTGAAAATTGGATTTCTCACATCTTCTTGTCGAAATCTACTGGATAACTTTCTGGTTATGCAAGGAAAAGCCATCATTTCTTTTCCGGTTGTACCACAATCTTCTTGACACTTGTTTTAATTAAGTGATTAATTTGATTTCGTGTTACTTACGAAACAATTCCAGCACAGTAGAAGTGCAAACATTTTGAAATACATACATCGTTATAGTTCCTCGTTGCAACAAGTGTTTACAGATGATTAGTACCTATGTTGGCAAGTCACAGATCAATATGAGTTTATGTTAACAATGAAAGACAATATCTTTACTTATTCCTGTTTTTGTAAAATAGAGAAGGAGAGTAGTAACTTACGTATTGACTGACTGGGTACGTCTTGTGCATTGCATAACAAACTATACGTTTGCTAATCTAATTCGAAAATAAAGCACTATCTTTTAATAAATATTCACATACAAGTTTTTATTATTAACTAATATCAGTGTAGGCCGTAACGTGTTGTTATTGAAATTTGTATTCTAGTTTAAGCATTGTCGACATACTGTACAATTCGTCGTAAAAGTTTGTATACATTTGCCAAATTTGAAATATTTAACAAACATTTTGAACATTTTGTCGATATTTTGAAAAATGTTTATGATATCTCTGTGCTGGTTTTTCATACTCTGCAACTAATAATTATAACAAGAAATTTTGTGCACTTTAAAGTACCCCTTGCAACTGCGTGTGTTTCGATTTATTTATTTAGCAAATGATTGAATATCTTTCGAATGTCCAACATCTTTGTTTCCTTTAAATGTTTGTTGCATTTTGTTAAGAAATGGCCTGGCACGGAGCAATAAAATTTCCTACCGATAAAAATGAACAGTAAAATGGAAAGCATATAATGTCAGTCTTAAAGTAATCAGTCCACAATATAATTCGCTGTGTCATCCCCGGGCAACTTGCGGCTCGCGAGCCGCAGAAGACTCCTCCCCCACCAAACTCTTGTGAAGTGTAGGAGGAAGTAGTTGCCTGGGTCTGAACTATGTTAACAACAACAATTTCATGGATTATCATTAGACAGCGGGTCTTTATGCAAAATAAAAATTTTCTATCTGAATTGCAACAAACTGAAGTGATGTAGACATTTATTTTCTTTTTTAATATGTTAGGTTGAAAATAATATAACATTATTTTAAATTCTTCGAATGTTTCTACTGTTTTCAATTACACCCACTCGTTTTTGTCACAAATCCATAGAAGCCGCTGTCTAATAATCACGAGTGTGTACATGAAACAAAATTCCATTGTCCCCTAACGTCACTTGAATTTCTTAAGCGTGCTCAAAGTAATTAGCTCAAAACAATGCATTCCATGGAAAGAACGTTCAGTTTCTGTTCGAATCATCGAATTTTCGGTTGTACAATCGCGGAGACTATACATATGTTCATCTCTATTACTTTGTAATACCTTTTCTTTACTACGAACAATATTAAACAGAAGGTTGCTTTCAACTTGTAGACACACATTTCGCTGTATAGTCGTTCACCTATTGTTTGGTTGATGTTGAGACAAAATCAACGAAACATATTTCTTCCCTGAGAAAACAAGATACATATATGATGTAAAATATTTAACAAAATGAGATTCGTCGCCAATATACTAATATAAAAACAAATATGTCGTTTAGGTGTTCGAATCATTGATTCAGTCTCAACGCCTGCTAAGTATATGACAAGCTACGAATATAAAAGTCATTTTACATACGAGATGCATAAGAAGTCAAATATTGTCACTTTGCAGAGCCCTCTTAATTATACGTATCTACGTGTATGGTCAAAACAATTTTGTTAGATTCACTAACGACAAAAGTGATAAGTTTAAACAGTTTAGGCTCACTGCTGCCATAAAACATCGTCTAACTTGGACAATTGGTGCTCCGAGAGTCGCAGCACCAATTGGCCAGGTGTGATCTAACTGATACACTGTTTCGACAAACTTTTGAACAGAGGAAAAATAGCCGCAATTATTTGACCTTTACCTTTTGCAATGGTGGAAATCAAGACGAGATTATTCTTTGAGAAAAGAGATCGGAAAATATTACAATAATTAACGAACTAGGAACTACATTATGTACAGAAGTTGGTTTAGCTTTTCAAGTTACAATTATTAGAAGATTAATACAAATAAATTTCATCACACTTTTTTCTTGTGCTTGAATTCTTCTGTGTTTTTTATATCTCATTATTTACTGTGGTGTCATTTATTATACATAAAAGCTTTATCTACGATTTCGCTAAAACTTCATATTTACCACTACAAAAAAATGGAAGCAACTTTTCTATTTAATTTTCCAGTCGTTTCTTATTTTATTTCTATGCTTGTTTTGTCTTGCTTTCTATCTATTCGATTTTTGAAATATCAAGAACGATTTCGTCTTCGAAAGATAAATCTTCATCGATGGAAAAAGTCAAGTGTGAAACGATTACTTTACCTCTGTGCGAAGTTTCATTAGAAAATGGTGTACCGATTCGGCAATGCTCCTCGCGGGCAAAAATCTGATAATTCCCCTGCAGTGCTATCATTGCATGGATCGATTCGATTTCCAATTATTCTGTGAACAGAAGATACATCTAGGACCTATAATTACCATATTCTCGACTGGGGATGGCAATTGTATGCTTACGTAAGTACATACGATTGGCAATCTCACTGTCTGCACCATCGCCGAATGCAAGCTCTTTGCAGCTGCTTTGCATCACACATATGTATCTGGTTTCGTGGGGAATCTTCTGATCTACTATTGGCTTGATACACAAGTTCTGCCAATTACGTTCCAAGCGAAATTTCATCTCGAAAATAGCCAATCGTCGCATACGCATTGCATAATAGTTTTAACATTAACCGCGTTACCGGGTGCAAAATGTATCAAATATATATTGTTTTATAAAAAATACGAGACTGAATTTATTTAGATTTTTCACTATTTTTATAATAACACGTGCTCGAGCAAAGAAATTTATTGAATCATTTCTAATGGAAGCATCTTCATAACTTCAATAACTAAAACATAAACAATGCGTTAAGTGCAACTCTTCTTCTCCCACGTACAGTGAATAAAAAACACTACATTTTCGATTACTGGAAAAATTGTTATCATTTCATAAAATAAAATCTAACAATTTCGACAAGTATTTTTGCTTGAACGTGTTCGGGTAGTGAAAGCAGCGTCGAAGATATTCTCGTTTCAAAGGATTTCTATTTCGATAGAATTTTTGACAAACTACGCCGAGTTACCTCCTCGAGATCAAACTGCAACAAAAGAACGCGTGGCTCGTTTTTCATGCTACGCCACACAGTTTTCAAGCTGGAACAAAGGAACTTTTTAAGCAGATTAAAAAATTCGAGTTCCGTTCGGAAGAGTAGTACTTCGAAACGAAAAGCTTGTTTTCAAGATGAAATTCCGCTTGAACCATAAGCGACAGGACCTCACGGCGTTAACCGAATAGGATGCGTATGCGGAACATCGTGAGAAATGAGACGGGGAGAAGAAACGAAAGTCCCGAAAACTGGTGAGTCACACTACAATGTGCAGAGGTGATGCTATAAGTGGAGTGATCATTAAGTACGAAGCGGTAAGTCGAAACGAAAAGTTAAGGGAGACACGGTGGAGAAACGTGAATGAAACTAACGAAGGGGAAAAGAATTGAGAGACGAAAATGTGAAGGATTAACGAAGAACGAGGATTGGGTTAAAACTTCACTTTAGAGGATCCAGAGATTTTGAACTTTTGAAGATTTCATCCTGTAGATTTTCATGGGAAAACCGCCGACAATCCAAGCTTCAATTTTAGGAATCCACTGGTTCAGAAGTTATGCGTGTTTAAAGTTTTCGCGGTCTACGAAAACTTTAGCAGAACCCCTTGTAAAATAGATTGAATATTCTTGTGTGCGTGGGCCCCGCAAAAGGTCACGCCGACCCTGAATGGAGTGAAGTAGGACAACGTTTGCGTAGACGACCCCGGACAGTGTTTAAGGTTTTACTGTGCCACTTTTGTCACTACAGACTACAGGCAGAGACAAACCATACTTACATTTAGTATAGAACAGAACCTATATCCGCTTTTAACAGGGTCCCGTGGAAATCACCGACACAAATTTCCCCGACTCCAGATTTGACCGACAATAACTTTGGCCGATAACGCTTCAACCGAAAACGAATGTGAGCGACGACAGATTTGGTCGACAACGATTTTAGATTCGTTGTCGGTCAATTCTGGAGTCGATGAAATGTTGTCGGTGAAAACCGTATCAGGGAAATTTGTGTCAGTGATTCTCATGGCACCCCTTTTAACATGCTAAACCTGAGTGAGCACTCTCTACATACAAAACTGAACTTTGAACATCCATAACTTTCGAACCAGTGAACTCCCAACATCGAAACTTGGATTTTCGGCATTTCCTCGTCAAACTCTACAGGATTACAGTGAAAAAAAGTGGAAACTTGTTTAGGTCTGTAAAGTTCAACCCGAGATTCTGATACACTCGAGTAAAAGTACGCTCGCCGAGAAGTAAAGAAAAACTGACACACTGAGAGAAAACTGTACAATGGAAAAAGCTCAAACGCGATGTATATATACATAAATATATATAGCTCGCGATTAAGTAACGTAACAGTGCCGCGCGCAAATAACTTAGAAGATCGTTTCGGGAAAATTCATCGGTAGAGAGCAATGAACGCGATCGATAGAGAATTCGTTATACGCGTGTTCTTTGTTGCTCGCGCTGTGTCGCTCTAGCTCGCCGAATACCTCGTCGTTTGAATTCACATGGGTTTCCTCAGTGTGGACAGGATATGCGATTACACAGGCAGTGATATCGAGTATGTTAATAGGACGGATGGTAGTGCGATCGTCGGCTATAATCATTACGTTGGATAAATAAGTATACAAATACCGATAGAATACATATTGGCGATTCGATATCGAGAGCAAAAAAAAACTGAAACACACGTCGAACGATTTACTCGTACACTTTAAATATTTATGGAAGACACTTTGTTTTCCCCGAAACACCGCCCTTTCGTCACACATCAAACACAGTACCCCGCAAATCAAAATCGAACAAGTACTCCTGTCGTCGTTTCTTTTTTATCCATTTGCGATATAGTGCTTGCACACGCTGTCGTTCGTGTAACATGTAAGTACAATCGTGTCTAAATCGTTTCGAAATTAATACACGAAGTATCTTTTGTGTGTACGTGTTTCATTCATGCGACGAAGTAACTTCTCTTACGATAAAAATTGTCCTTTAGTACCAGGTATCGCGTGTATCGAGTGATATCACAACCGTATTCTGGTATTCCACATAACGGACGGTCATTCTGACTCTCTCTCTTTCTTGCTCTCGCCCTCTCACTCTCTTTCTTTCTATCGTCGTTTATTCTTGATGTATCTACACATCGTAGTAACTCTCTCGCTCCCCCTCTCTCGCATTCTTTCTTTCTCTTTCTCTCCCCCTCTCTCGCACTCTCTCGCTCTCTTTCTCTCGATCGACAACAAGCGACAATCGACCTGTTCGATTCATCATGTTTAGCCGACATCCTCGGAAAAGTCTCGCGGCCGAAAATAACAGCTCGAATGCGACTTACTAACATTCATTCACGCAAATTACATCTTATCGAATAAACGCTCTAGCGATATGACTGAATCTCGAATCTTGTTTATATTTATATTTATATATATTTATATATGTATAGAATGTTGAGAACTTCCAACAAAGTCGTCAACATGAACAGACGTCTCTCTACGAGGTATATGCAGATGCTTTTGCACACGTTGTTGTTTTCTCTTTTTCCTTTTTTGTCTCGCGCGAATCGTCTCTCGCGTCTACGATCTCGGTTATGCGTGTTGTTCGACGATTATCCAGAAAAAAAAACCAAAAAAAAAACAACGAAACAAACGACGATTGTTCACGCACGGTGAATTTATACGACAGAACATTATTGTATTTCTTTTTTTCTTTTACTTTTCAAAGTGGCAATCGAGGAGCTCGCTGAGGTTACGAAGAAGTACGACGCCTTGTCGAAAAAGCGACAATCGATTACACTGGTCGTTAGTGAATGGCTATCAATGATTCAGCAGCGAGGCCAATTAACGACGACGTTAGGAACGAGAGGTCCGCGTTCTTACCATAGCACCAGGTTTCCCGGAATCTCCGGGTTTTCCAGATTCTCCTCTCAATCCCATGGGGCCCTGTAAAACAGACACAAACATCCCGAATCAGTGACGCAACAAACGTGATCTCACCGGGACGTGTTATGGGGATCAACGCGAACGAATTTCATCGACTGACTAGAGCATCCCGTAAAGCAATTTCATTTTTTCGAGACACATCTTTCGGTAAATTATTTCGATTTACCAGTCTCATTACATTTATGATACAGTGCCCGAAATTTCTATAAAGCCACCTGAGATTTCTTGGTGAAATCTTATATAATTATGTTGTAGTAATGAGAATTTTATTATTATTCATGGATGTATTATTTATTTAAGAAAAAACGAATTGCGAGATTTCCATAAAGCCACACGTTTTTCAAGTAAATAATATCAAGATTAACGAGAATTTTTTCTATATTTATAAATTAATACTTAGGATAATTGCCATTTTCTAAGTGGTGGCACATTATATTCGAGCGCCCTCTGGTAGAAATTAGTAAATTTTCAAATTATTCAATTCAATTCTCTTTATCTGACCAGTTCAAATCCAGAATTGAATTTTTTCTGCATTTCGTAACCTACCTAACTTACAAACCTAATCTGTGGAGTATAATACGTACGGGCAGTCCCATTGGACCAGGATCTCCTTTGCCACCCTTCTCACCCTGCAACGTAAAAAAAGATAGTATTCATGAAAATGTACTCAGTACACATTGGAATGCGTTGGTTTGTTACCTTTCTCTTGAGATTACACTCTAAATTATTTATTACCTTAAAGAAAATGCTGTAGAATAAAAATTAAGTTACGAGGCTTTCACAACCAGATTATATCGTTTCTCTTGGCTTGAAGTAGTACTTTTAAATTTGTTGTAGTATTTAATTATTTTTAAAAAGATGAGTGTAGCTATATTAGATTATTAACTTAATTAAGACACTGAATGTTAAAGTTTCATCTAGCAAATATTTTGCGAAAGTGCACGGTAGAGGAAAAGTCAAGACAAAGTTTCCGAACAGCAACGTACAGTGGCTTCAGCAAGTTTCGTCAATACAGTAGGACCTCGATTATCCGAACTAAATAGAGAACACACGAGAGTTCGTGTAATAGATCAGTTGCTTAATTACAATGCTGGATTCATTCTTGATCGATTTGTACAATAAATGGCTTATGCATCGCTTTAGATTGAGCTATTTACCATTTGAAGCTTGTTCGGTTAGTAGACATTTTAGATATTTGATAATTGAGATCGTATCAAAGAGTAGGAATACAATAAGAGGCCACACTTATAATAGTTGGATAATTATAAATATATGTATATATTCATATTGTTTGCAAATAATGTGTTCCCGGTGTATGCTACAATGATTTATTTGCAACATATTTGTTTGTTATTGCCTAGTGATAAACATTTTTCTAATATCTCCGTAATGAATATTTTTGGAATATCATTTCTACAGTTATCATTTTATTATATTTCTTCTTCTTTATCTTTTCAATCTTGTAAAATTAACGCAAACACTTCGTGAACTAATGTTGATAAATATTGTTAATTTTAAATTAAATAAATAGGTTTATAATGATTAGGTATTGACACGACATGGGAATATTAAATTCCGTTGATTAAAATTGATAGAAATGATACAATCAATTTAAAGGGACAGTGAAACGACGACATCTAAGGTATCGCCGGAAGTGTCGCCTCTGGTCAATTGAAAGAGACTCTGGTTGTATCCTTATCCTTTGGTCTTACTGTATTTAAATTATCGTTAGCGAATAAACGACCGGTCGTAGGAATACTAAGGCGCCCTATGTGAAAGATAATATTTTGTTTCACAGAATTTGATAATTAACTATGATTACTGACAGGATCGCCTTTGGCACCATCATGTCCTCGATCTCCTTTGATACCAGGTGGACCCTGCAGTCCGGGAGTGCCAGATGGACCGGGTGGTCCCGGTGGTCCCATTATCTAGAATCATTTTAAACGTTATTAAATATTTATAAAAGGTATTGCAAAACATCGGAATTATTAATCCTTGTACGCTCTTCGCACGAGGGTTAATAGAATCAGATGAGAACGAAATCAAAATTTCTAGCGTTACTCACCACTTCGCCAGCATTTACTTCGAATGTCCCGTCTCCCTGCAACAAAACACACAGACATTTAAGCGCGAGCTTCTCTCGATGATTCTCAAAAGGGAAAACCATGATTTTTTTAAATCATACGCACCTGTCTTCGTCTAAGCTTCTTGTATTTCTGTTGTTGGATTTTGTTGTTGCCGCATCATGAAACAAATAATAGACAATATCGTTAGATCGTTCAATACCTGTTAAATAATTACGTGTTAGATTTAGTTTAAAAAGAAATAACTCTCTCTCTCTCTCTCTAATAGTGTTAAACGTGACTTACTGAATGTAAAGTAGGTATTGCTGAAAGATCAACTCACCGATTCACCTTTCTCTCCTCTTTCGCCTTTCGATCCTGGGTAGCCCTGTTCACCAAAAAACACATGAGTAACGGAACGGTTCCGTTTAGTATACTAATGTACAATTAAGTTCAATTTTTAAGGAAATCAATACTACATGCAAAAGCTTCAGTATCTTCAATATAAATAAATGTTGAAGTTATATAATAGTCAGATATGATAATAAGGACGTTGCAAAAGTACTTAATCGTTTTGACCAGTGAATTTAGTATTTGATATATAAAGTAATTTACATACCGGAGGACCTGGTAAGCCTGGTGGACCCATAAGGCCTGGTGGTCCGATATCACCGAATTCGCCTTTCTCACCTTTTGGACCAGCGTTACCCTGAACAAATGTTGATGACAAATTATACACAACATGCGACGAATATCGCGCCACAATGTCAGTGGAAATTGACAGTTACATTTATTCTATTACATAGATCAGGGGTTCTTAGGCCCCCCTCTTAAACAACATGTTTTTTGCAGACTCCATCCTAACCCTAGGCATTTTATTTATTTCAGTTATTTGAATAAAAGCGAAAAATTGGAGGATGTAAAATTTCAGCTTTAATTTAAAAAGAATTTCTTCTGATTTTTATAAAAAGTTCTTTGATTTTGACACAGATTTCTATCGGTTTATCCCATAGCGTCGCGTGTAAACTTGATAAAAAATGGTTTATGGTGTATTGTTTACTTACTGGCAAGCCTGGCGGGCCTTGAATGCCGGCTTCTCCATCCGTCCCGTTCAGACCAGGTGGACCGGAAGGTCCTGGCTCTCCTCTTTGTCCTGGAAGTACATGTTTCTGCTAGTAATAGCTCGTTTTATTGCGGGAAGTCGATCAAACCGCAGAATTAATACTTTCTATCCTTGCGCAAATAGAAAGCTCTGTCACGATTAATTTCTTCCCGTTCATCTTTTCAGGCTGCTCCGCAGATTCCATTCACTCGCTCGCATCCATATTCAGTCACTCGAATACGCTTTTTACCATTATTCGAAGCGCGACGACGAGTACGAAGAAACCAAGAGTAGAGACAGCTTTAAAGTAGTGTTAATGGAACTTCTGCTGGAACGTTCTTGCAACGTATGGACCAACTTTTCGAAAACTGTTCGGAACAAGATTGCGAGTCGATCGAAAACTTGTAGAAATGCTCGACCGTGACTATACAGGGTGTTCTCCATAAAACAGCCGATTTAAATTGTCTTCTCTAGCTGCCATGGTAGAAGACATTTTTCTTATATAATTTAAACGGTTTGACAATCGAATTGAAGAACAAATTCTCCTTTGTTTGTCTTTCTTTCGTCCTCTTTTATGTGTTGTATGTTAGTTAGCTTTTGGTTTATATATTTATATAACAGTATCACCTTTAACCTTCAGTTACTCGCACTCCATTTTCTGCATAACCGGTTACATAGATCTTTATGTGACTCCAACATAAGTATAATTTTATTCAATAAAATAACTAGTTTACTGAAAAATAGATGTTTGCTAGTGTAGTCCACACCTTTATTTGTCGAAACACTTGAAACACTAATTTTAAAGTTTTATAATTAACAGTTAGTCCACTATAATCACTATTGTCTTCTGAGATTTTAGCTTTTTTAAAAAATACAAGTTCTATGAAAATTACCCAGAAAGTTTTTCGTACCATTATAGCTAGAAAAGACAATTAGGTGGCACGGTATAGGTGACACACCATGTATAACAGGGATCGTTACGTCTCTCCCATTGATTTTGATGAAGTTTTATTTTTTCTTTTTTATATATCTGCTAGAAATAGCAGTTTCATCAAATTCGAAGGGGTGAAAATTACGTAGCGTTTTTTGTAAAGAATGTTAAATGAAGATTTTCAGTAAAAAAACAATCGATTTCAAATTTATGAAGAAAATCAAGACATATCTACGATGAAAGAAGTAAAATAATAATTTACATAAATATAAAACGTTTGTTAATTTCTCTGAGGTTTAAAGGGTATTACTTTGATAATATTTTATTTGATTAATTTTACGTATACACGTATATGTGAAAAAAATTGAATACTTCTATATCTCGTTTTTTATCTATAAAAATTGGAAACCGGTTCGAACCGGTTTAAACTGGAAAAGTTTAAATCCGGTTTTTATAAAAATTCGGTTTTCGCATAAACTCCTAGTACAGTCTTCTCGGACAGTTTTCTGATCGGTTTTTATGGGAGTCTATCGTAGCTACTCTCTGTGTCAGCTACCTGCAGATTCAACATGTGAGTTCGAAGGGAGGCTGTTTTCAGGAAGGGAGAGAAAATAGAGAAGAAAGCGGTGTTACGTTCACGTGGAACAGTCCACGGGAACGTGGTAACAGGTCTCCTCGGCATACATAGAAGAAACACCGGTCGAAAGAGCGGTCGATGTTTTGAATCGTCAAGAGGAAAAGAGGAGAGATGAACGATCGTCATATCCGGCTTTCTCTTGAATCCGATAGAAGAATGGCTCGTGGAAAATCTACCTGGTGAGCCTGTGTCTCCCCTGGTGCCTTTCTCGCCCCGGTAACCCCGTACACCGGGTTCACCCTTGGGACCCGTTAAGCCGGGTGGGCCTCTCATCAATGCCATACCGCTTTCACCCTTGAAACCCTATAACGCAACACTGTAAGGTCAGATCCAACCAGGTCCTCCATCTTTGTGTTAATCGATTTTATTTTTTCCCGCTCGCGCGACGAAGCGTTACACAACACGTTCTCGTTTTCCCCCAATAGGAAGGACGGAGAAAAAGGAGGGGATTGGTGTTTTTATCGGACACTATCTTTTATTCTCACGGCTGATTCTGGCACGGTTCCTCTCCACAGCTGCCGAAGAGCATCAGCTCCGACAGCCCCGTGTTGCGACAATACCCCATCGATCATGCGAACGGGTTGCCTGATTCAAACTAGGGCCCGTGCCAGAATCTCCCGCCTCGACTACGACTACGATAACAACACGATTATAGAATACACAATAATTAACACTTAATCGACGACACGAAGAAAGTACTACTTTCATGCAGATTGACAACAACGGGAGCGTGTGTTAGTGGGATCAAATTTAGTAGAAACTGGAAGCTATCAGAGTTTCTCTCTTTCTCCTTGAAGGTGGGATCTTCTAAGCGCGTCTGGACGCAGAGGGTTTTGCGATCTTGGGACCTTGTAGTAGTACTCCATGAAGACACACTTCATCAGCAGTGGAGGATGTAATGGTACGCGGACTAAGCAACCGCGTGGGACCCTGGCAAAATTTATGTAATGCGTGACGATATGAAATTTTTTACTACTTTTTTTTTTGGTTAATAAGTTTAAAAGAATTTCCTTGCGACTTCTGTTTCTAAATTGAGTTCAAGAGCCCTAAAATATTTACCGCTTAGGGCCTCCACTTGACTTAAGCCGCCACTGTTCATCAGAAAGAATTGCTTTGTATGTGCGTCTTCCTGCTATGGCAGGAATTTATGACAAATGGAGTATGAATCGCTAATTTGAGCACTCAGAGTTGCAACAGAAAGTTACGACGAATGGAGTACGGATCGCAAACTTGAGCGCCCAGACTCACAGCAGGAAATTACGACGAATAGAGTATGGATCGCAAACTTATTGCGTCCAGCCGCGCTTAGGAGATCCCACCTTAACACGGCTTTGAAGGATGTGAAGATAGTAGTCTTTTTTTTTAATAAATTTAAAATTTTGATTCGAGTAACTATGAGTTTGCGAAGCATTCTTATCAATTTTGTTATTTGTGATATTGTGGAATTTGTTATTGTTGGTCAGTGTCGAATAGGCTTGGACATTGGTAAAGCATTTGAAAAGTTATTATTCGATACTTTATTTATTTTATTACGTTACTTTATTTATGAAAAAATAAATGATTTTCCCTGGAGCTAATTTATAATTTACTCAAGTTAAAGTGATTACTTATTTTATTTTTCTAATTTGTACTCCAATGGATTTATGTATAATCTCTCGAATAGTTTTTGGTGGAAACATTTGAGGAATGTCTTTTTTACGGGAAATAATGAAAAGATATAAAATGAATACAATTAATATAGACTGATATTATTTGTTATTACAGTAATATTACAGTCATATGGGATTATCATAAGAAACGATTCTACTTTTTTCGTATTTAATATCTAATATATTATTAAATTAAATTAGATATTAATATTAATATAATATAAATATATTAATAAAATAATTTATATTAATATAATATAATTAATATTAATATAATAAAATTAGATATATTAGATATTAAATTTCGCATTAATTTCCTCCTTTAAATGACTATTTTCCATCTCGATTTCGAATGGTTCTTGCCCAAGCCTATTATCAAACGAACGATAAAAGCCTCGTAGTTTACGCCAGTTGACTGAACCTAGAAAGGATCGAAATACTTGATTCCCGCTAAAAGAAACTCGGTCCGAATAGTCCGACGCGAAGTTCGGAGAAAGAAAAGAAGAGAAACGAAAGAGATGGGGTGGGGGGACAAGTAAAACAGAAATATTAATAAAAAACAACAAGAAATATCTCGGTAATTACGCAGTGGACTTGGCGGTGTAAAACACGTTCTAGTAAACACAGATGAATCGCAAATAAAGCTACATACTTGAGGGTCTGTTTGATACTTACGCGACAATTGCAGGCTTGCATCGATCACCGGTGGATAAAGTTGCGAGAGCCTCAAAGCCAGTAGTAGTAGTAGTTATTAGTTATTAATGATTTGAACCGACACACAGGGAAGAAGTAATGTGGTGTTACTTGCTACATTAAACACAAATTAGTTATCAAGCTACGTACACTACGCCAAATACTACTGACTAAAGGTAAGCGGTCAGTCTTTCTCACCCTCTCACTCACACACTCTCTCTCTCTCTCTCTCACTCACTCACTCTCTCACCACTATCCCTCTACCCGTTGTCAATCGTTCGCACACTAGGCTGGCTCTTATTCAGTCCTGTCAAAAATGATTGTAAAAATTTCTTTGACTCCACCCTCACACTACTCTTCGAAATCATTAAAAAAATTATGTACAAAGTTTGAGCTAGATCGGATAACGGGAAAGAACCCTAAATGGATGAAACATTAAAATAATTAATTTAATGTTCGTAAAATTGTGTTGGCGTCGAAAAACATGTTAAAAGCATCTTTCAAGCCCTATTACTTTTTTCCTAAAAAAAACAGTTTTTATAATTGCGTGGTTTTATTATCTTCTGTCGATAAACATTAGCGAAAAGTGTATTTGATTTTGTAACTTGCGGAACTTATTTCTTTTTAATTGCAGATTTTTCTGCCGGAGATTCTATATATATTTTATAAATATATTAGAATAAATATATAAAATAAATATATAAATAAAATAAAAAATAAATTATAAATTATAAAAGAATAAGTTCCACAAGTTGAAAAAACATACTTTTCGTTAGTACACATCGATAGAAGATAATGAAACCACACAGACAATGAAAACCGTTTGTTTTACGAAAAAATTAATACGGTATAAAAGATGCAGCCTATCCAGATCTACAGGTTTCGTTCAACACGTTCATCGACGTTTAGAAAACTTTAGAAGATGTTTCGTAAAAACAATTTTACGATCATTAAATTAATTATTCTAATGTTTAATTCACTTGGGGCATGTTTTACTCGTCATCAGTGGGCACACAAACTTTTTAATGTTTAACTATTTGGAAGAACCCTGGGGGTGCCATCAAAAAAATTCAAAAATCGAGTACAAGAGCCACCCTATTCGCACACTTTCACACACTAACAAGGAACACGACAACGGCGGTTAGAACTCGGATAGTCATGGCTAAGGCTGAATAGTAATGTTCTGCGGCCACATAGACTACATTCCGTTTTTTCCGAAAGAGGAGACCTAAACTACAGCGTTCGTCATAACAGCTGGTTCACCACAGCTCCAGTTTCATGACACTTGATTGGCAGAAGTGGGGGTTGACAGCTGTTCCGACGGTGAGCCTTAAACGTCTCTCCTTTCGAAAGGCAAATTATAGTCGAAAGTATCGCTCGGGCCGCTGCGAGCTCCCTAAAACGTTGACTTTGTGATCTACGCCGTTAAAATACAACATAACGTGCTTAACAAGTAAAATGATTATCCTAGCAGCGAGTTCGAATAACCGAGAATGCTTCTGCGATCATCGAGAAGCATTCGTGGCGACTCGAGATCGACGATTATTGCAAAATTCCTCGAGTTTCTCAAATAATCTTAGGCGGCGATGAGCATCGAGAATCTCGACTTCAGTTTGTTTCGTTGGATCGTTGGATCCCTTAACCGTGCGTACATTATCGATCGCGACCAGTGACGTGATTCATGAGCTAAGCGATTTTCGGTCGCAGTTTCTTTGAGCGTCCTTGATAGCGAAATACCTTCGAGACACAATTGTTCTCGTTAGATCAGCTGATGTATACTTACGGTCAGACCATAAAGGCAGAATGGATCAAGAACGAATAGCGAGTCGCGAATGGTAATCGGTAGATCGCAGGTGTTTTTTTTTCTATTCGTATCCGTCAGAAGAGAAAAACCATTTCTCAGCTCTTCTGCGAAGATTCGAAGGTTTCGTACGCGCGCCTATCGTCGTCTAACCTATCGGTGTCCCGAAAAGTCGATCGGTATATCGGATAAAACAACAAGTATCGATTCACGTACGTGTTATTTGCTGCCACCAACGTTTTCTCTATCGGTAATCGAAGAATGGTCATTTGCATCGTAACTGTTCCGGGCTACGTGTCGGCGTACGCCCCGCGAGAAAGTCCTCGGGCACTACTGGAATTCTAGAGTTTCTCGAGACCAATGCGCTCCGGACCATTTTTATAGCGAACCGGCACAGACGTCTGTCCTTCTTCGATAACAAGGCATGTGTTGCTTCTTGCAGTTTTTCACGCGAAATTTGCGCATGCTTTAATACTGAGGACCCAGAAACATTTTTAACTTTTTTTTTAAATGTCATCCTGTAGATTAGTGGTTCTTAACCTTCTTGAAGTCAGAGAACACTTTTGATTATATTAAAATATTTGCAAACAAGAATACCCCCCGTAGAAATTAATATATTTTCGAAAATAGATTACAAGTTATATATTTTTTCCAAGTTTCCATGTTGGGAACAACAACAGTCCAGGTTCAATGTTGGGAATTCACTGGTTCAAAAGTTATGGGTGTTTAAAGTTCAGCAATTATGATCGTATGGATAAATATGGGCACCGCCATGTTGTACTCAGCGCAAGCACGCGCTGATGTCGGTAACGTAGAGTGGCTATCTTTGATATGTTATTTGATTTCCTGTTATGTTAATTCTTTTTACAAAACTGCAACCAATTTTTTCAATTTTCAATTGCGAATTATCCTTATTTTTAATATCACGAACATTATAGGCTACTCTATGTAAAAGACTAAACTAGCTTGAGGGCGCAAAAACTTTTAACACTTGGGGCCTCCACTTGACTCGAGCCCCACTGAATAAACTGCATTAATTCCTATAAAAAAAGTGCAAGAAACGAATGGAATAAAATTGACACGGGCGCGTAAAAAATGATTTCAGATCGCATTGATTTCGTGAAACGGCGAAGATCAAAGAATGCCTCTGATCACTTTGTTGCGAGGCGCACTGGCGACGGTAGCAAGGTCTTAGAAAGCATTCTTTTGTCCTCGAGACAAGATACGATCTCCGGACTGCGCTCGTGCAATCCCTAAATTGTAACTTTTCTCCACGCGTTCGAGGATCGTACGTGTTACAGCGAAGTCGCGATATTTCTCCAACGGCTGTGTTCTGCACGGAGACGTATCGTGTAGAGGCATTATTTTTTTACGACTGCGTCTACCGCACCGAGAGTACTGACGAAGCCGAACGTACAAAAAATACTCTTCGTGTGAACTACTACTAATCCAATTAAAAACTTCTTTATTTCTCATTATTTTGTTGTCGGACTTTCACCAACTCATTTCTGATATTTTTCTGATTAAAATAACACCAACCACGATCTAATTCCAACTGCATTTAGTGGTTTAATCGACGATAAAAATTATTTAAATTTCTTTGAATCTAATAAACCAATAAGTACACTTTTATTATATCGTGTTTGGTGTCGTTTTAATCAGAAAAATGCCAGAAACAATTTAGCAAAAGTCCCATGAAAAAATAATGAAAAATAAAGAAGTTTTGTAATTGGATTAGTAGTGGTTCAAACCGATATACGTTGGCCGACAGCGGAGTGGGTAGACACTGGATAAATTCTGGATATAAGGTCGCAGAAAAATATCGCGACTTTATTGCGACTTGATTTCGTCTAATTTCCGTAAAAGGGAAACGCGAGACTCTTCGCCTGTATCGCGAGCCACGATCTGTCTCGTTCGTGAATTCCTCGGCCGACGGGATCGAGAAATTCTTCGCGGTTGTAGATCGTATCGAATCCGAGCACAGCAAGAACATTCTCCATCCATCATCGGGCAAACGACAATGCAATTTAACGGCTACTTGTTTCTAGTACACTAAATGAGAAGAAGCGGGTGAACAGTATGCCATGCGTGCTGCATGCCCGCATGCTTACGTGATAATAATCGTGCATGTGCTTTTCGTGATTTCTACGAAGGCGTTCCAAAGCATGAATAACAGTGTGGTCGTCGAGGGAGTTGCGGGTTCTGGGTCTTGACCTTGATCTTTGTACAGGTTGCTTCTATCGATGAAACAATTAGGGGTACCGTGGGCTTGTACAGACTTTATGCAAATATTGGCTTGGCAAGAAAGTAATTTTGTTATTTTAACGTGAAGTAAAACCTAATTCTTTATTCAACTAGAGAACTTTAATAAATAAGATTTTCTCTTATAAATAATTTTTTAAAAATATAAATAAATAATTTTTGATTTTTCTCTAAAATAAATAAGATTTTCTCTTACTTATTAAAGTTCTTTTTTGGCAAAAGATCATCGAACAGAATCGAAAAAAATTGTTCAGCAAAGTTCACTACTTGGATAAAGTAATTAGGCTCTATTTTTCCTAAAAATACCGAAATCACTTTCATGCAGTAACACCATTAATATTCAGACGCTCTTTAAAACAAACGATAATTTTTTACCACGTTTTTTTAAACATTGGACTACACGATTTGAACTTTCTTGGGTAGCTAGAGAGTAATCGCCTGTGCACGGTGGACACGAGAGTCCATAGTGGGCGAGATTTAAAGAGCGTGGATCAAAACGATCGGGGGAGCAGTGTAATCGCGGAGACAAAAGAAGATCGTATCGCGTGGCGAATAAAACCGAACGTGGGGGTAATAAAAATGTAAAAGATCGAACCGGACTGGGATCGAGGGATCGTGGACGGTAATCAAGCGGTGGTAGAAAAAGAGATGAAACGACGCCGATGGTTGTTGTTGTTCGAGAGGAATAAACGTATTAAATGTCCCAGCCAGATATGCAGGCGTTCCGCATGCGAAAAAAGAAGCTGCAAAACGTTTTCCATCATGCATTACATATGACAGGAGAGGGAGGTGAATGTAAACCGGTGAGGATCCCTGGAAACGGTGGTTAAACCGTGGGCCTCAGGGGTAGGGAGAGAAGATACACAAAAATACGTTAGGGAGGTGTATGTCTTCTTTTCTGGTTGAATTTCGACGGAAAGCTGGAAGATTCATTTTTTTTGTTCATGGGCGGTTGTTAGGTAGGATGAAGTGGTTTGTACGGTTGATTTGGTCAGTGGTCGTTCGCCGGAGGACCTCGCTGAAGCTTACCCTCTTCCCTTGCTTTCCCCGGGCACCTCTCTCTCCCGGCATACCGGGTGGTCCCTTCGGGCCCAGCTCCCCCTTCTCGCCCTGGGACCCTGCGGTGTGTACATCACGTGCATAAAATAAACCATGACACTCGGACTTGGTTCGCGCACGCACTCTTTCGCACTCGCACTCTCTCTATCTCTCGCGCGAGCGCTCTTTCAATCTCACTCTCACTGATACTCTTACTCTCGCGCGAAATCGGACGAGTTCCGAACGATCGGCATAATTACACGCGAACGTGTTCGTCTCAAGTCCGACCGAAAGCGTTGTCGCGTTTTTCAGTAAGAAAGTTTTCAACACTTTCGAGAAACTTACAGTGAAAGTCTCTGTGGCGACCTAAAAATGAATGATTAGGCTGCGGATCGATCGCGGGAACTGGAGAACGCATTCTCTCGTGATTATTTGCAAAGCGGTTCTCTTCTTCGATTTGCAAGAAATTTAACCCCTGGCGAGATTATCCAGATTTTTTAAAAGAATTTTTATATGAATATGTGTGTTAATAACTTCTACAAGAAATAGGCATTTAGACATTTATTTATTTATGAAAATTCGCTATCGAAGTTACTGTCTGAAGAAATTCATAGTTGTGTGTTCTAATAATTAAAATATGCCTGACCTTTTTCAGAATTTTCGATTAAATGATAATTAAAGTTGTGAATGCTATACCTTAACCTTTAACCCTTCCATTATTCGTTCTAAAACGTTCACCCGTTATATAGTTTCTTCTGCTGTCTTCGTAACATGTTTATAAAAACAGTAAACGTTAAAAAGATAACCAGACTAGGTTAACGCAAACATTGCTAAGGAACGTGCACGCATACGGAAAATTGAATGTAGTAATAGCGAGTTCTTTTTTTAAATTAGAAGAGACCGAGTATTATATGTATATGTAAAGGAAAAAGTTGAAAATATCTCTAGCTGCAGAATATATTTAAATTGCATCCATATCTGAGAAGGGACCGCTTTGTAAATAATTACTAAATTTGTTTTCATATTAATGATCTACATGAAAAATAATATTTAAAGGTCCTAAGACAGTTCCACTTTCTTTAGTGTTTTAAAATGCGTAAAATCCGCAGTCTATGTTTGATATTTCACTCTCCAGGGACCACGGTTGATTAACAATGTGGATGATGCAGATGTTGCCATAGGGCAGTGGTCGGCCAACTCATTCGTCAAAAGAGCCAAATAGTAGCAGTACAACGTAATCTGTTATTCAGTAATAATGTGGCAGAAATATTTATCTCAAGTAACTATTTTATATAATTGAGAGATTAAATAAAAATTTCCGTTAAGACAAAAATACATAAATATTTCAAATTATTCAAAACAACATAGTTTTCGAAATAATCTCTGCAAATATTTTTGACTTTTTATTTCAAATACTATTTTACCCAGCCCTGTCTTTAGTAACATTTTAATCAGAAAAATTTTAGAAATAAGAGAAAGGATAATTTTTTTCCTCTATCCCCTGATCTGGTGGCATTGCCACCAAGGAGACCTTCTTGTTATCTCATCACCATAGACATTTACAGTTACTCTAGTGTGTTAATATTCATTTATATCGACAGTTATTCCCACCACTGTATTCTCAATCGAGTAAGGAATAATGAATGACAGTGTATCGTGCTTAATAAATAATCGCATCGCATTTGATATATTTTGTTGTCCCTGAAGAGTTAGAAATTGTATAGGTAGTAACATGTTTTAACGAAGCTATGTAATTTAAATGATATCTAAATATTTATATTATATGTATAATGCTATATCTTAAACAATGATGCATGACCCTATAAATGAATGATATCTGATTTTTAGAAATTGTTTACATAATGATACCTGTTAGTGAAGCTACCTAAAAATAAATGATACTTAAATTACTGATATTATTTTATATTCTAAATAATGATATGTGAACCTAGAAATGAATGATATTTAATGCGCGAATGATATTTAATGTTAAATTCTATAAATTCCTCTACAAAAATCTACATGTCATGAAGCTGTTAATTTTGACTGTACTAAAAACGGTTCACACTCGAGGGATTTACACGATGTTAAACCGCGTTCCCACGGCCTTAATCACAGCGTTTATCACACTCTACCTATCACAATTATCAAAATTGTTTAGCGAGCGTGAATCAGCATATTGTTTTCTGATTTACATCCACTCGGTCAGCCAGAACGTGCACGGTCAGTGACATGGATTAACACTACCGGTCCAAAAGTTTGAAATCACGGCGTAAATTCAGCGAAACAGGTTTACAACAAGAATTGAATGCCTTTAGAATAATCAAGGAAAATTAGTTATATACAATTAAAATTGTAGGTTCCTTTTTCCTATCAAGGAATTCTACTTTAATTTTCTAGCCTGTGATTTAATTTTTGTTTTCCATTTATACACGTGCAATGTTATATCGTTTGTTTAATAATTCGTCTAACCTTGTAGATAGTTCTACAGAAATGATAGAAACTGACTTCATATTTTATTCTTTGTTTTCTTAGAGATAATTTGAAGTTGAGCAAACTTTTCAGTTCCAGGGCAAGCTGAGTAGTACTCTATAAGAAATTGTGACGAAGTCTAAGTTTAATTAAAACTCGCAGTGCGAACCTCGGATAATACTGTTTCAACTGAATGCAGACAGAAAATGAAGGACATAGTCGAAGGCTTATCTAGAATTGCGTTTCGTATAGCTTTATTTGTCCCGGCGGAATTATTCTAAATATTATCTTGAGAGAGAAGTTTCTGGCACATCTGACAAGCTTCCGAATAAACAGTAATGAATTGTGTGATAGGGAAAAGTAGAAAATAAATCTTACATAATTATATGTTTGGGAAAATGTGAAATACCAGTCTTTTGATAGATTATGAAAAGTGATTTTTAGTTTAATTTTTCTAAGTAGCCTAACTTAGCCTATCTAAATGAATTCATATGACTTCGATGCGTGATGTTCGCTGCTATCAGCTTCGAGAAAATAAAAATTATACCGCCTATCTGCTTACCGGGTGGTCCGGGTGGACCGGGTGGTCCTTCGAATACTCCAGTTGAGAATGCTTCGCCGTTCGAGGTTGTCGTGAAGCCTCGATCACCTTTATCGCCGTGGTCACCCTGTGAATAATGTCGTTTTAATTAACAATTGCCAATGTTTATAACCGTGTTAAGAACAGCCTCGAACTAGGCTAAATCGGGGTATCTGAAAGATCGAGAAACATCAGCAACGTTGTGGAAATTACGCATCGAAAGATTCTATACAGGGTGTTCCAAAAGTGTAAGGAACACCAGGGCTAGTTAACTAACGAGATCAATCGACTAATCCATTCTAATTGTAATACTATAGAATAGATGATGTTGCTTTTCACGATTCTTATTGGTTTAACCCCTTGGTTACCTCGGACGAGATATCTCGCGCCCCAATACCTCCTGATAAACGCTTTTGACGAGATATCTCGCCACCTAGCATCAGTGAGTTGACAAATTAATAATGATTTCATTAATTTCTCCCTTTTACAAATCAGGATATAGTTACAGTGTACTTATAAAATATATATGTCTATAGAGTGTTTAGGTGGGAATTATCGGGAAGTATCGAATGAAATAAGAATGAAAAATCGTTTGACTATTTATCAATTTTTGTCCATTAAGTACTGCTTGATCATTTTCATGATTAGTTTATGGAAATACGAAAGATTCGCAAATTCACATTGTATTAATTAGTCAATCACTACCATTCACGATCGATAATGTTGTGCAATAGGCACTGTTGTGGATAATTGATTAATGATTAACTGCTGAAATGTCGAATTGCAATACGGAATCAAAACAGTTCAAGGCTGAAGTATCGAAAATCGGTCAAATCGAATTGTCATTTTGAGGCCTAGCCAAAATTCGTCGGCAACGTAAGACCTTAAACATAAACGATAAAAAATTTGTTTAATTGTCTTGTTTTTTAGTGAGAAACAAATATGAATAACAACAAAGTTTGAGATCTATGTTTAATGTAATTAACATGAACGAAATTGTTTAAAATAAGCAGCAGAGTACAGGAGCTGTCCTCTGCAGTAAATTTCAAATGAAACATTTAACATAGTAGGGAATTGTTGACAGCAAAATTGAAAAATAATTCCGAGTGCAAAGGATTAATGCAGAATGATTCTGTGTGGGAAATTTCAGTTCAATCCGATTTGACCGTTTTTGGGAACTTCAGCCGAAATGAATCCCTGTGTCTGTCGATACGATGAAATACTGTTAAATTAGATGGAAGAATTTCAATGAAAACCCGCGTCTATGAGCAATAAACACAAACAAAAGGCTGCGGTGGTGTAAATAACGTAAAAATCGAGGTGGCAGAATATGGAAGGACGTTCTATGGACAAACGAATCTAACAATGGAACTTCAATAAACTGAAAATTCTTCTTTTTTTTCAACTGCACGGTATTGCAGGGAATTCTCAAGAGAGGTATCGAGCATTTCGTTTTTGGCCCAAATTCGGTTTATTGGTGTGAAAACGTCCATCGAACGCGCAGACAGGTGTTTCTCTACATTCTCGCGTATTTTTCGAACTATGGTAGATTTAAAAAATCATTGTAATAGGAATTGAATACTTTCTGAGTTTTTATTTATTTATTTATATAACCGACGCGAGTTGCTACCGGATATTTTCAGCGCTGATAAGAATGGAAATGAATATGAAACCGCGTAAAAGATATCGGGATGACATTTCCACTAGACTTCATTAAAAAATTATTCCTACCTGCTATCGTAATAAGAATATTTTATCTAATCATCTTTTAATTAATTTTTCAAATTTGGTTGTCTTAAGCTAATATTTAGAATAGTTTACTCGTTACTTATATTTAGCAGTTTTTCAAATGATTTAAATTTCTCTGTGGTTATTGACCTTTATTCGTGATATTATAAATATTTCATACTTTCAATGTACTTGTTTTAGACTATCGAAGAAACGACGATACAGAAAAGGTACGAAATGAAATAAAAATTAACACAGGACATAAATGATCTGGTACGAATATAATTGTAAAAAGTCGCGTCCTCCTCGTCACTCGACATTTTTCTTTGCTTTTCGTAATTGACGTGAAAGCTTTCGCATAGTAATATTTTACGCAGAGTTTCGATTCCGACAACACATGACATTACGGAAAGCAGCATCATCTACTTTATTTTAATTAGTCAATTAGTCCCGGGGTTTACGCTACTCGAAGAGGTTTCTGATTTTTAAAGGAATGACCGTTTCGCGTAAAAATCAGCGGTCTAGTAATGATGTTTCTAGATTGTAATTACCTTGGGACCCGCGGCACCGGCTATTCCCGGTGGACCGATCGGTCCTGGTGGTCCTGGTGGTCCTTTTTCACCCGGTGAACCGACGTCGCCTGGAGAGCCCTGTCTGCCTTCGTGTCCAGGAAGCCCTTCGGCTCCCTGAGGACCGGGTGGCCCTGGTGGCCCAGGTTCTCCTGGTTCTCCCTGTTACGTTCCAAGAGTGTTACGTCGTTACCGCTTTCTTCCGGCGAGAGCCCTCAACAAGAGTGTCTCTCGGTACTCGTCGGTTTGTGTCATAAATGGAAGGAGAACAGGAATGGAGCAGCCGAGAAAAATTCTCGATGGTGAATAGAGAAAGAGGCAGTCAGAACAGAGAAGAAAATAAGAAAGATTGGAGGATATTAGGCGGACCCAGACAGAATAGGTGTGAACAGGTCGAAGAGAGAAATTGCGGACAGTGGCGAAGAAAAAGCATACGGAGAAATTCTGCGTGGAAGCAATTCGTTTGGTGAGCAACAATTCAAATTCTGTAACCATATCGTTTTTGTTGTGTCAGTCTGTAATTTTCTTGTGTCAGATCTTTCTCAATTGTTTTCTCAGTTTCCGTTTTCATACTTTTATGAGCGCAATGCCGCAATGTCTTGCCAACAATGGTGTACGTTTTGTTTGTGTGAATTTTAATTCTAGTTTTTCAATTGGACGTAAAGTTGTTTGTTCTGCATTCAAATAATACAGTTTTATTGATCAATTATTCTAATTATATCGTAGTAATTTTGTTTACTAATTATATTTGATATATCAGATGATAAAATTTAATGTTAAGTAATTCAAGGTTAAATTTTAAATAATACAGCTCTTTTAATCAATCATCCTAATTCTATCATAGTAATGTTATAGTATGTACGAATCTGCAAGATACATTTTTTAAATTTTCGCTACAAGCCTAAATAAAATAGTTGCAAAAATTAACTCTCTACTAATTTTTTTATCGTCAATCTGACGAAGCAGAGATTTTCAAATTTTTTCTCTACATATGATTTGGTAGTAATTCATTCAACTTGACGGAAAAACTGAAGTCTTTTGATCCACTTGTAAAAAAGTTATTCCGATTTAGTGAGTGCCGTCAATTGTGAAACTGACTGCATGTAGGAAACGGAACTTTGACTCTCAGTACAGTAGTTCAGCACGTTACCTTCACGCCACTGCAAGTACTCGGTTCCTACTTCAACTCAACTGTGCTTCAACCAACATTGAAACTCCAATCACGAATATCTCGAAAAGTATTGAGCATCTGACCACACAATGGGATATTTTCAAACAGTATAACGAATTCTACCACTGTTCAGAGACTCGTTTGGTGATTCGACACTGTTGTATCACTCTTGTCTCTTCTGTAACCCTTTCGTAATGGTGGTTAGGAGGTCCATTTTGACCTAACTTTTAGGAAACATCGTTTAACTTTTCTGCTTTTCGTTTCTAACTTCAATTGTTAATTGTTTATCGTGTATTCGCGATATTGAAATATCAGAGATCAAAAATAATATAATAATATCACAGTTATTCCAAAATTTTCCGCGATAAAAAGTTAATTATTATTTACTATATAACAGTGATTACTTGATTACTAGACTGCGGATCTTTCTGCAAAATAAAAAATGTGTTCGTCGATTCTAAGACACAGCATCAAAATAAAAATTTCTTTCATATTTTAATTATCTTATTAAACTGAAAGTAATACGTTGATGTTCTTAAATTTTTTTAAGTATGTCCATTGCTTTGAATTCTTCGCAATCTAGTAATTACGAAAATTCTCTGTTTCTACATTTCCTCGAGTACATCTGGAACACTTAAATGGAGATGAAATAAATGTGTGATTTAAGAGATTGCGGCTTAATTCGAATAAATATATTTGTCATTAATTTCCTTCAGACATTGATTGAGAAGGTACAAATACTTTTGCACAAAGTATAAATTAGCATTTTGTATTGCACAGAATGTCATGCCACAGTTAAATATGGTTTACAACAATTTGTCGATGTCTGAAAACTATTTTTCCATGAAAATGTCGTAACAACTAAACTTTCCTTGTAAGACAATAAATTATATGTTGAACAGACTCGGCGCATAATAAGTACATGTGAAAGGTAATTTGATTGCCGACAAGCTGTCATTACATCGTTGGCGTAATTTCATGGGCGATTGTCAATACTGTGGAAATGTAAATATATGTGTGTGCTCGTGTGTTGGTAACGAGCGCGAGAGCTCACGCTCGTGTGACCTTTACGCACCTACACGCGCCATGCAAATACTCGCACTTATTTATGCAAAAGATTTACGGTTGCACATTCCTATGTTCAAACACTTTTAACAAGTCTACGCGTCGAGAGTTACACTTTCAAGGAGTTATGTTTGTGGGCGACAGAGTGAGATTAAAATACTATAACATGCAATGTACACTATATACACTACTGTTCAAAAGTATCTGATCATTTGTCTGTTCTCAACACTAACAGTACCGGCTACAAAATCTGTCGTTTATAAATATTACAAGACTGAGCTTATTTAGATTTTTTCACAGTTTTTGTAATAATACGTGATCGAATAAAGAAATTTATTGAATAATTTCTGATAGGAGTATCTTCATAATTTCAATAATTACAAAAAGAAAATGTGAATCTGATCATTTGTATCAAAATATTATGTTCAAAATATTTTATTGCCAGCAACTCCCTACTACTTTAAGATTGTTATTTATCTTAAACAATGCCTTGCAAGATACAGGAGCTACATATAAATTTATTTCTCTTCTTGATCATTGTAATTTGTTGCGAATAATGTATTAGTATTTTTAAATTCTTCAAATGTTTCTATTGTTTTGTGTTCCATCTACTTCGTTATTTACTTCGTTTATAAATTAGAATCATTGTATGTGTAAAATCGATTTTTCCAATGTATGTTTATGAAAGGGTGTTAACTTTAAAGCACCCTTCTGAATTTTTCTTCTGGAATTCATAAAAACGTCGACAAGTACGAAAAAAATCATGATTACATGGAAACGCTTTTAAGGGAATTATAAAAGCGTTCCTCGTGAACAGTCTTTCTAAAAATGGTGTTAAGAGTATCTCGAGCATTGATGACCTAATTTATATGGTAGCGTTATATTTGCTACAATTTTCCAATTTTCACCTAGAACGTTTCTATACACCTCACAACCTTTCCATTAAAAATAATACTCGAAACCACTATATTTAGACAAATAATTTATCCTTATTCGATCAACTGACATTTACTAAATTGAGAGTGACAAATATTAGTTTTATAATCCCTATTTTTAAAATTGGCAAAATTGACATTATCAACAGAATTTTAAAACTTTATCATATATTAACGACTCTCTAAAATCTTTCACTAAAAGTTTAAGAAAACTTCTTAAAAAGTTGTTAGTTAGACAGTGACTAAATTGATATTATTAACACAATTTCGTAGAAGCTTTACCATACATGAACAACTTTCAAATATAGAGTTAAATAAATAAAATATATTCGTGATACATCTCACATTTTCTGCCGGGTACGGTGTTAATTAAATAAATTCTATTCACGATACATTACACTGGTGGAATTAATTCAGGACACTGAATAAAAATATTCTTCACATACGAAAAAAATATATGAATTTACATAATGTACCCCTTTGAACCATACAACCTTCCTAGAAACATTGTTTTCATACATCATTATTTAATTATTCAATTAAACAATTTGAACGAATGCGCAAGATTTATAAGTGTCCAGAATTAAATCTTCTAGCGTAGATTACACCTTTCGTTTAATTTTCTTCCGTAAACTGTGAAGCAAGCTGCAAACGATCGAATAATTTTCAGCGGTAGCGTAAGATAATAATAGTTACATGCGGATGCGTTCGTTCACACAGGTTGTACTGGCTCGAGCCGTATGGTTGTGAGCATGCAGAAAAGACAGGGCCGTGCACTTTCCTTGAACATCTGTTTAGAATTATCGGCTATCATGTTCGGTAGCTATGTTTTCGATAACCGTACAGTATTAAATAAAGTACATATCATGTTTTACAGCGTTTCGCAATGATTCGGATTGGAGATAGTAATGTAGATCCTCGGATCTGATATTAAAGTTTGTAACAGGCACTCTTCCCCGTGGTATCTTCAATTTAAAAGATGTTTCGCATCTATCTTCAGCTTATAAGTGCTGTGTGTATCCTAGTACGTTAATTATCATGATATCAGGTGCGCTAGCGCCGGGATCAACGGTGTACGTCGGCTGTTGATTCTATCTAGGGATAGCGCGAATAACTTTGATGAAACGCGAGACGGACAGGAAATCATTAGTTATCAAACGTTGAAACGAGCTTGGTGAAAGTAACTTGAATTATCGTAGACCTTAGTTTGGAACATCGGTAGGCCTAGCTCTCGGCAAAGCTTTCCCGGGAAAATAGTAAATAATAACTAGGGTAAACTGTACTATTGCTGGCACTGCAGTAGTTACTGGCACTTTTGATTTAAACGGCAAATATTAAGAATTCCAGGTATAGAAAATCATTTTACATTGCTACTTATTTATATTTCAAAGCAACGTTGTAAAGTTTTCACAACAGAGTTCCACATATGACAGCAAATATACCAATGACTGTACCATTTGTCTTACGATTGTTATCCACAGAATATATATAATAATAAAAAATTTAAAGTACAAAGTTATTGTACTTAGTTTTGGTTTAAACAATAATCTACTACTTTAATCATTATTACGAAATGAGTGTGTTCTACTTTTTCATTCGGTCTACTATGAATTACTTCTCCAATGCGATTCATCCTTTATTCGAACAAGAAGTGTGTCTGTATCTTCATTTTATTTATTCGTTAATTAATCACTTACAACCGAGGACAAGAAACCATGGTGTTTCATTTGTTCGTATTTGATATTTTTATCTACCGATTTTCAACAGCTAATTGTTTCTTAATGATCTCACAGGTGTAAATGCAATCTAATACTAATGCGTTATTTTCTTTGGACCATTGTAGAAGATGCAGTGTTTGCTCCCAGTTACGTAAAATAGAATTTGAAAACTCACAATTTTGCAATACACGTGTGGGAAAAACTTCTGCCTTTGGCGTGCGTTATTTTCGATACAATGCATAGTAAATTCACATGAAAAAGTAACGCCGATCAAATATGCTACCAGTTTCGTGACAACCGCGGTTACCGGAAGTAAATAATTCACACACGGTCGAACGTATTTCCAAAATAAAAAAATACACGCGTCAAAGATGACATTTTAGAACAATCATCTTTCCAATTATATCTTAAATATTTTTCAGTAAGTTGATCAAGAGAATTTGTCGGAATTTCATATTTTAAATAAACGCATCAAGAATTTTTAGATTATAGAAACATGTGAATAGTTTTCAACAATTTATTGTCCTTGGTTGTTCGTTATGTGCTTTGTTGTTAAGTGGCATAGTTTTCAGCACTCTGAAGCAACTACAATCAAAATAATAATATAAATAAATTTTTTTTCAGAAATAGTTTAATAAATATTAAAATATTGAAATATTTTAATTAGTTGCTCCAACTGCTTAAGTAGCTACACCACTGTTTCAACATACGCTTTACCGGTTTAAAAAATCACAGAAGATAGCGTTCCGATAGGAGAGCTTTAAAGTCCGCAGCACGGCCCTGAAGAAACAGGTAGAAAAGAGTGAAACGATACGAGTGAAAATACTAAAATTGTAAAATAAAAGGGTGCTGAAGAAGTACAGATCTTCGGGGTGCGTACATAAATGGAAGTTTCCGTACGTGTTCCACTTAGAAAACGTATCTCGGGAAGCTCCTTCTACGCACGCATTGTTCGATTCAGCAAGCAGACAAGGTAATACTCCAACGCATTGCTTCCGATTTGATCAGATGAAATTTTGCGGCGGGAGAGTGCTCTTCCTCTTCAAGCGAAACGTATACGCGCGCATAATCCGAACGATTCCTCGCGAGAGCGTCCGCAAAGTGAAATCTCCGAAGACGTCGCCGGTAAAATTGAACAAAGAACCAAATTGTCGATGAATCCCGCACGGTCTTCGTATGAAAGGAGCTGGCGTTTTTAAAAGTACGGAGGAACCTCGCTAGTAGCGCGAAACGGGACCGAGAATGCGTGGGAATGGGCTCAGGGGCCTTAGGTTTTGCACGATAATATAATAAAACACAATGAACGATCTCTTTTTTTTAGAAAAAATATCTGCGAACGGTGTCTACTAAATTTAACAAGGTTAATTTTCTGCTGCAAGCGCGGGGCCTGTAGCAAATGTGATCACAGGGCCCTATGTTTTGCACGATAATATAATAAAACACAATGAACGACCTATTTTTTAGAAAAAATATCTGCGAACAGTATCTACCAAATTTTACAAGGTTATTTTTCTGCTGCAAGCGCGGGCCCGTAGCAAATGTGATCACAGGGCCCTATGTTTTGCACGATAATATAATAAAACACAAAGAACGACCTCTTTTTTAGAAAAAATATCTGCGAACGGTATTTGTCAAATTTTACAAGGTCAATTTTCTGCTGCAACCGTGGGGCCCGTAGCAAATTTGACCATGGGGCCCAAAGTTTGACTTGATAATATAATAAAACACAAGGAACGACATCTCTTTTTTAGCAAAAATATCTGTGAACGGTATCTACCAAATTTTACAGGGTCAATTTTTTTCTCCAAGCGCGCGCGGGGCTCCTGTTACGAGGGTTCATCCGGCACTGTTTTGCATAAAGATCCGCTGTCTACCGATCATAGTGATTCGTGTTGTCCACAATCGACGAGTCCTAGGATTTCTGAGAACTCGTGGTGGGGGATCGTTAATATCTATTCATCGTACGAGAGGACTCCGTGCAAATAAGTGAGGTGGCAACGAGCGAGGTTCTACCGTACTTCTTTCGCGGAATGAATATCGAATCGAAGCGCTTGCGGAATCGATGAGGAGTAAAGGAGAAGGAGGAAGGAGGGGCTCCCAAAGAGCAGGCGCACTTACTTTCAGTTGTATGATGCTCTGCGCTGAGATATTATGCCCTTGCTCCTGAAGTCCCTAGAAGTAGGTCAACACTACGGGTAAAAACCAAATCGCTACCAGACGAAAAAAACATAGGTTTGTAAAAAGGGTCTAGGTGGGAGAACCTAAAATGGATCTTTCACGGGGTAATTCTCGTTTCTCATTGCTCTTCCGAATCCAAGGCATGCCCAGAGATATACCTAAATACTGTAACTTAAAGTAAGTACCATTACCAACCAAAAACCAAGGATAAACAAAGTGCGACGATTAACACTTCGATGGAAAACACAGTCGGCTCCGATGATGCAGAACAGATATCTGAAACTATGGAACCGAGCGGCTGGAAAAAGTTGTTCGTTTGTTTCTTTGTTATCTTCCCGATTTTATTTATTTATGGGATCGCTGCCGAGGCTGATGTATTGTCATTCAAATATATGAAACGTAGGATTCGAACGTTCGTGGACATCGATTAATTTGTTCGGTCAAATTGAACGCGTCCTGGAAAAAATTACGAGATCTCTTCTAAAAACTCTCTGTGGACGTGGACATATTAATGTTAGCTACGAGAAAAAGAATAGCAAGACATTTTATGAATTTTACACCGTCCGGTTGTACAGTTTCCAATTTAAACAATCTATCAAGGGATGAAGCGATCTTTTATTTAACTCCTGCTGACCCGCAATCCTCTGCAAACTATTTTCTATTTTTCCGTTCGTGAAAAATAACCGATTTCCACTGTATTTGCAAATCTACAATTGGGTAATTTGAATGACGTTTGACGTAGTTGAACAACTGGGTCCCATGGAAATCACCGACAACTATTTCGCTCAACGACGCCTTCAACCGACAACGATTTTGACAGACGACGAGTTCGATCGACAACGGATCCGAAATCGGTGAAAATCGATGTCGATCAATGTCGTTATCAGTTAAAGGGCGCATTTGGTTAACCTTTTGGTTACCCTGGACGAGATATCTCGCGGCACGGTTAAAGGCGTTGTCAGTGAAAATTTTTGTTGGCGAATTCCATGGAACCCAGAAGCAATGTAGCCGAGTAAAATGAACAGCATCGGCAAGACTCTTTCGAAACGGTGTCAGCCTGAAGTTCGGCTGGGGTCGAGAATTTCAAACAACTTTTTCGTCTCGCATGGTCCGTCTAATTGCACACTGGCAGGGGCCACAATTGAGCGCGTAACGAAGCGTTTTTCGTTGAAGCAAAGTGTCGCCGCACTTTAAACGAACGAGAACGTTACACCGAAAGCACCGTACGAGGCAACGACTAGAAATAGGATTGCGTCTAGGAGTACTGGACTACCAGACGGGCAAGGGGGAGTGGGTAACTCGTTGGTAGAGTGGGCCTTGAAACGGGGAAACAAAATATGGTCTGGCGAGGACGGGACGCTACTGGATATACCGGGGATCAAAAAAGGGAGCAAAAGGAGAAAGAGAAAACGAAGGAGAAGACGTAGCCACGGCGGGCGGGGGCGGAGGACAAGGAGGCGAACAAGGAGGAACAGGAAGAAGATACGAGGAAGACGGCGAGAGGTAAGGAGTAGAAGAAGCAGGAGCAACGACGACGAGAACAGATTTTTCTGTGCTACAACACAAGCCGTGTTGCCTTCGGAAGAGGCCGGTTACCTTCAGAGCGACGATTTCCGCATAGCCGAGCGTCCCGCCGCGGAGTGTCGTCACCGACCTCTTTAACCCTAATCCCTGTGCATTGACCCGTAGGCGAAAAGATGATTTATATTGTTAATCTGCATCGTGGAGGATCGATACGTCGTCGAGAGAGAAAAAAACATATATTAAACCTTGCGCCGCGTGGCTATCAAGAATCCGTACAACCACGCTCATCCATCTTACGAGGGATTAACGTTGTTAACCACTGACGTTTGATAGTTGCGAATCTATTCATCGATCAACTCGCCGGAACACACGGTTCAGCGTTCTGACGCGTCGGCTGCTCGACCAAATTACAATGATCTTGTTTATGCTCAAGCCGCTGAGAAGGTTCCTGTTGGTACTGTTCGAATTGCAGAATTTCCAAGTGCTCCCTCGCAAATAGGGTTGCCATCTATCGAATGGCAATATACCACCCTGGACGAACGTATAACAAGATTTTTTTTATTAACTACCGGAAGGATTTTCAATAATTCTGCTCTACCAAAAGAGCAATCTTAAATGAAACTATTGGATGATGTTATACAGGGTAACTTGTTAGATCATAATGAAAATTAATGTTGCTATTGAAGTTTCCATTAAAAACTGTTTAGCCGTGTAGATTTTTCAAACTTATGCAATAATCACAATGGTAATGTATTAAGAAGAATCTTTGATTTCTGAAACAATATTTTCACCTAACTACATTGTACGTTACGGACATTGTATAAATATAATTTATTCTAATAGTACCAACTTGTACAATTTAATTAAAGATCATTACCGCGGTCTGTTGTCTTCCGAAGACAATAATAATTATTATTAGTGAGATATCTAATGAATTATTATTAACTGTTTAAACCAGACCGCATAAAATTGAATGAAACTGATCAAAGGTTCATATGAAAATTAAACGTGTTGTCCACAAACTTTTCAATGGGAGTGTATACATCATAGACATAAAAATAAATTTTTTATTTATCGACAACAGTGTTAAAGAAGTTTTAAAAAGATATTTAAAGTGTGTACCTGGTTATCGACGTAAGGGTTGAAGAAAAAATTTCGAAACACGAGACTCACACAATTATTAGTAACAATTAATAGTTAATTATTGCCGTTAATATGTAGAGTGAGTAATATATCCTATTGTATTATATAAAATATACAAATACATTCCTGATCTTCGAGCTTTCACCTGGTCGAGACTAAACAGTTATCCCTACGGATTTATTCAAACCCATCGCTTCGGATTCGTCCTGCATGATCTAGATCTATGCAAATCGATGTAGTATCCTGATCGTTGCGACTTGAGCGAGATCACTATAATTTGTATATTCGGAGCCGTTGTCCAAACGAAGTCAGCATACTTTCCCCGAAGATACGAAGCTACACCCGGGTACAAATCTTCTTAATCGCCACGTAGCAAATCATCAGTACAATTCAATGCGAGGCATTGTTCGGTATTCAAGATCGAGAACGTGCTTCGGCTTCTTAGGTACACACACGCGTATTCGCATGTAATAGCCGATTAGCATAACGCTGATGAAATGCTTAGCCTCTGTTCCAGGGGCGGATCAAGATAAGTTTCAAAAAAGCTAATTAATCCTCATCCGTCCCTCGTGTCAATTTCACACAGTTTTCCCAGAAATCAGTTATACTGTTCCGTTATATGTAGGTAAATTTTCCCGGGTTAAATAGTAACCTCGAAAAAAAGTGATGAAAAATTAGAAAAATATCTGTTTACGATAGCCAGCGTTGTTACACAATTTGACAAGCTAAACATTTTCGATATTTATTGCGAAGGGGGTGGCCATACTCCGATTTTGATAGAATTTAAATATGTCATAGATTTCGACATTTTAAACAACTTTTTCCTTTTCAATATAGGGGG